>JAEQBH010000503.1:1200000-1800000 GCA_016808115.1 Tetrastigma voinierianum
ATTAACTCGATTGACCTGAAATTTTTATTCAATTTTTTTAAGTAACTAGCTTTGTAATTGAGATTTTCGAGGATTCATTTATAAAATTTGATATTTCTGCCATCTCTCAGAGCATGTGGGTTTTAAAATAATTATTACTATAATATATGATTAATATATTAAACTTTGTTGCTTTAACTATTTTATTTTCAATTTCTAAATATATCTTTTTAATATAATTTATATGATAATTTAATATTTATTGTATGAAACGTTACATAATGCATTTGAATTAAATAAATTAAAATTATAACATTCAATATATTTTTATTTATCTCATTAATCCTATTTTAAATATTTACAATTTCATTTTTTATTTATCCTTTAAATTTTATTCAATCATATATGTTTTTTTTGTGGATAAAAATGAAGTTGTACTAGTTTATAAATTAAATTTAATTTAATAACTAAATTGTCAGTATATTTCAAATAATTTTATTACTTAAACTAGTGTTAATAATAAAATAATGTTATTTTAAAATACCAATAAAAATTATACACTCAATTTTTTTCTTAATATAATTATATCTTTTAGCAAGATGAATTTTCAAACAAATAGGATATTTCATTATTATATGGTTGACATGCATTTTTAGAAAAAAATATTTTTTTTATATCAAACATAAATGAAATTTATGTTGTTAACATTCTAAATTAATTAATAGATGATGATAACTCAACCACCATCGATGATGTACTGATTACTACCCAAATAGTGTTGTTTCATAGCCTTAACACTAGGTTTTGAGCACTTTTTGTGTAGTAATCAGCCTAATTAACCCAGTTGACATGTTAAGGAACTAGCTATGCTACTAATCATATTTTATGGAGAAATTTGTAGTTTTCATAGGCCGGTTATGCCAATCTTAGAGAGTCGGCTCAATCACGAAGAATGCAGGTTGAAATCAAAGCTGCAAAACAAAAATTGGAAGAAGATAAGAAGAGAAGCAGTGCAGAGAAGAAATTAAGAAACCCTAGCAATTTCATTAAGGGTCATAAATTTCATAGTGGTCATGGAATCTTCCTCCCACCACGACCTACCGCTCCTGCTGACTATTCTTCTTTGTAATTTTCTATTTCTTCCAAAATTGTCCCTATGTAATACTGATTATCTTTTGATATTTTGGTAAATTGTATTGCCAGTATGGCATATATGCCAGAGACAAGACTTTGTAATGACTCACTCATTGAAATCGGGAAAGCTTCAGGGAGAAGCCTCGTGTTTTTCTCTCGCATTTTCTTTCATTTTCCTTCACTTTCTCACTAGCCAAACACCCTCTGCGGATGACAACTCAGAGGATGAGTGGCTAGAATCCATTCCTCCTTGAAGAAGAAGGCCACTAGGTAAGGGATCTGGAGGCTAACTGAGGGGTTCCATGTTTTTCACGCAGTATTCACCGCCACACGTTTCTCCCTTTCAACTTTAGGTTTTGATCCATTCGACCACCTTGAATGGTTATTATTTGCAAGCTTTTTAGGCTCATTGGATGCTTAATGTTAGATCCAGTGATGTTCATTAGTTATCATTTATGAGCCATTGGAAGGTGAGTAAAGGAGACTTTGTTTTAACGACTGAGAGCATTAATGGCTAGTGAATGCCATTTTCAAAGATATTTAATGTGGGGTAGTTTTTATAACTAAATGAAGATTCGGTTTGGGAGATAACTATAGGTCATCCTCCCTAAAGCAAGGAAAAGACCCTATGAAACCTTCATTTGCCCTAGGAACCTAAGCCTAGTGACCTAACACTTCAAGGATTTCTATTTTACATTTAACTCATTTTACTTTTAGTTTTCAACACAAAACTCCTCACTTTTTATGAAAACCCAAAATCTAAAATGAATTCACCAGTTTAAACTTCAGTGTTAGTCATTTACAAGAAGAAAACCCATCCCTATGGACGATCCTAGAACCACTGTGCTATAGTAGCTATGCTACACCAGTCCGAGGTGTTAGGTTATAAATATTGTTGATTCAGAATACCCTACGGGCTATACATAAGCACGCGCGAATCAAATGGCGCTGTTGCCGAGGATGGTGCCTTAGTGTAAATGACAGTCTGTTGAACACTTGTGATCCTCATCACAAGTTCTGGTGAATTTCTTTTCTATTTTCATTCTCTAAAGTAAAGCATCGCTTAGGTTACTGGACATTCATTATAATGCCTGATACTTCATTTTTCAGCGAACACTCAACCCTTTGCGGTAGAGCTCTTTCTCAGTTTTTACAGGTTGCCTTGTTTTTCATGTAGAAGTTTATGTTCCAGTGGTTTAGGAATTCAAAAGGAAGATTGGTTAAAATTAGTATCCCACAGGAATCATAGGAAACAGATCCTAGAGTGAGCCTGAATTTTGATCCAATGGAACCCCTACATGAAGAGCAGCAAAGTCAGCAGGGAGTGGAGAGGAACCTCAATGCATTTAGGTCCATGAGAGACCACACACCTCTACGATTGAGGCACTTTCTCTCCGTATTGTACTCCTGAGCACCGAGGAAATGGCTATTGGGGCCTTGAGCCGTGCCACCCATCCCACTTTTCATGGTGTGAACAGTGAGAACCCCTATACACATATCAAGGAATTTGAAGAGGTTTGCAACACCTTCAAGGAGGATATGACCACAATGGACTTAATGAGACTTAAGTTTTTTCATTTCACATTAAAGGATGAAGCCAAGATTTGGCTCAACTCCCTGAGGCCAAGGACCATCTGAAACTGGACTGAGATACAGGCTGAGTTCTTAAAGAAAATTTTCTCCACTCACAGGACCAATAGTCTGAAGAGGCAAATCTCCACCTTCTCGGCTCATGAGAATGAAAAATTCTATGCATGCTAGGAAAGATATGTGGAAGCACTCGATGTCTATCCTCACCATGGGTTTGACACTTGGCTGCTAGTTAGCTATTTTTATGATGGGATTTCTCCCTACATAAAGGCCACGAGACTATGTGTGAGGAGATTTCTTCGAAAGCAAAATCCAAAGGAGGCTTGATTTCCTAGGTATGGTCGGCTTCAAAGGGCTGGGATGAGCCTAACCTCAAGGGAAATGGAAAGAGAAACCTCAACCCAGCACATGGGGTGGCATGTATTCCATTCCTGACTGGGACACACGAAGGCCGCGCTTTAACCTTAGCTAAAAGGTCAAGAACTGAAATGAGAAACCACCATGAGGTGTAAAGGATCGAGACTTCATGCCAACAAGCCATGTTTCATCCTGTCACTCACTAACATCTAGAGAGTAGCGCTCCAACCGTTTCAACAATGAGGAGATAAAAGAAGGAACAAGCCAATGTTGTCGACAATTTAAACCATCAACTACTGCACCCAGGCGCAAACAATTCTACAACCCTGGGATGAGAAATCACTCTTAAACCTCCTTAAAGCTCAAGCCCCACAAGATGTACTCCTTCTCCTCCATAGTATGGTTCAACTTCTCAGCCATCACAACCACGACTTCGTTAAATAAGCTATCTTTAAATTTGAGCAAAGTGGTAGGTAACTTTGTAGGAGCAAAAGCGCTAATGTCATAAACAGAGAATATATTATAGAGCACTTTAAACAAGAGATTAGATGGTTCCAAATAGAATTGTTCAAAAATTTAAACAACTCAAGTAGATTCAATTTCTAGTTAACCAACCAATGAAGAAGTATAGTGGATGAGTCTTAAACTAATCTATTTTTAATCAATTTTTATGGCTTATTTTTAGTATCTTCAGATTTGTTTTAATGCCAAATTATGGAATATTTACCAACTTTGTGTTTTGCAGGTTTTTATTCAAAAATGAGAAAATTACAATGAAAGAAAGAGAAAAGAGCAATTACAATGTTTCCTATCATATTGTGAGTTTTGTGGTCAATAAACCTTCCAAGTAAATGACAAAGGAACTCTGGTCATCATTAATAATTTCCAAGTCGCAACACAAAGGTCTAAGTATTGATAGATGAGCTTGTCGCGATTTAAACAAATAATACACAATGTGTGGAGACAAAGAAAGTTTATGTTGCGACAAATTTTTTAGCAGGATGTCAACACAAGGAAGAAATTATCGCAACAAAGAAGCTCCTATCGCTACAAATGAAACAGGAAGAAGGCAGAAATTCTGTCGTGATAAGGTATCTTCTGTCACGATAAGAAATTAAAAAGCAATACAGGAAGAATACTTCGACAGATAAGTTTATGTTGCAACATAATGAAGAACAGAAGGAAAAATCTTTATTGCAATAGAATCCTCTTCTGTGGTGACACTGATTATGGCAACATGGAAAAGCTTGTTGAGACAGAAGAAGAGCTTTGAAGAAAGATTTCTGTCGCGACAAGGTGACATAAGTCGTGATGCCAAAAGAAGAATAAACTCTGGTTGTGACGGATAAACGAGGTTGCGACATGTGATGCTTACTTAGTGAACTAGCCTGGTTGCAATAAAAGAATCCAATGTCATGCAAGATACTAAGTCAAGAGATGTTTCACAGAGCGACAAGGATCCCCAAAGTTGCAACAATGTGAGATCATCCAACAGGATGTTACAATGCGATGTGACTTTTTCTAAGTCACGACAAAGATCCCAACACAAGGAAGAGAAGTATGGTCGCGACATAACAATTTGGGTCACGACAGCAAACATCGACAACACCAAGAGGCCATGTCGCAACAATATCAAAATGAAGTTGCAACAAGAAATCAGGTTAAGGGGCGACAAAACTCTATTGTGACAAACTTTCTTGGTCGTGATAGAAATTCTAACAATACAAGAAACAATGTTACAACAAGAACCAAAATAGAAAGTGTCGCGACATAAAAACTGGGTAGTGACACCAATTTGAAGTAGCTTCATAGAAACTCCACCGCAACAAAATTGTCGATGTCGTGACATAACTATTCAAGGAACCACACATAAGATTGTCGCGACATAGAACGGTAGAATCAATGCACTTTGCAAAGACGTATTGTTGGAGAATAAAGAAAGATCTCCATCAATGATGCAGGAAACTCCGGTCGTACAAAATGAATATGTCAAGAAGAATATTGGTCTAATTAAGAACTCGCCATGATGGAATCCAAGAAGAGCACAGGAACAGTTCGCGATAGACTGACCGTGAGATTTTTTGCTACAATACAGAGAGACTCTCAATGATGAAGATTGAAAACCCGTCATAACAAAATCTCTAGGTCAGAATGTTGAATGCAATATAGGCAGACTTTGAGATCCACAATGTAGTCTCCTCAATTCTTAGTGGTCTTAAACTTCAAAGCCCATAAATAGAAACAATCGGGAAGAAAGTAAAGAAGTCCAAGTAGAGGAAACATTGTGTATCCGAGTTGAGGACTCCTTGTATTATATTTTTCTTTTTCTTTTTTCTTTTCTTCGTAGACTAGATTTAATGAATTTAATTTGTTTATCGATGGAAAGCTCAAAGAATTGTTCAGAAGTTTAGAAGTTGAATTAAATTATTGAAAGTCATTTTCGATTATTGTTTGAATCCAATGAAATCTAGACAAAAAATGGAATTGACTTCTTTCAATTGATTGCGCTATAATCGAATTTTCCCGACGTAAGATTTCCGTGTTGTTCAATGGATCAGTTTTCGAGTAACATAACTTATGCTGAAAAAGATCCTACATGTTAGTTATGAATATAAATAATTTAGAAGCAAAATTTCCTGGGGCTGAGAACTTTAAATTTTATATATTTTGAATTGGTGACGTTCAAGAAGTGAATTGTTCCCAATATTAGTAACTAATACCCATAAAAGGACTGTTTTCTAGCTCTGATTTCCAGGAGGCCCTCTGAGTGACACAGAGATGGAGATTCCTGAGAGCATGAAACATTACTTGGGGGTATGCTAGACTAATATTGAAGAACTAATGAGCTCTTAAAGATTACTTAGATAAATCATCAATTTACTCATGGTTTGAGAATTAGCTATAATTCCATCGTTCTTAATCAATTAGAGATCTCTCCTCGGGTCCTGGAGGAATAATCTTGATCCCGTGTTAGCTTAGATCTAAATCATAAGTGGAGAACTCCTTAAGATTTCAAGATGAGACATCATTCATCTTGTAGAAATCTGCAATGACCCCCTATCTCGAAGCAAGAAATTTGTACATAAGAAATGGTATGAAGTATTGGAAAGAAAATACCTGCATCTTATAAAGAAATTATGATTATAAAGCAATTGATTAGAAACATGAATCGAAATGAACATGACTCTCTAATCATGAAAAGTATAGTTAAAGAGAAATCTTAACTTATAACACTGTCTGCTTGATAAATTTCGCATTCCAATTCTATGATAGAGTTTAATTTAGATTATGATCTCAGAATTGATACTTCACAAAGAGGAACTCAAAGCGTCTACTTCAAAGATTAATTTGGTTCACCCAATATGTTTAGGAGTTTAAATTTTTCCTTTATTATAGATGTAGAATTTCAGATAGTAGAATTCTTAGTTAAGTTACTGCAATTTCTATGAAATGAAAGTTCAAATAGTGTGGAACTTGAGTACTTGGGGTAATTGAATTTTAAATTATTTTCAATCTCTGTGGGAATGATATCCGAACTTATAGGTCCACTTTTATTACTTGTAATGACTGCAGACTGCAGATTAAGACCAAACTAAATCTTTAATGAATTCATTGACAAATCCATTTTTCTAGGGAACATACAAGTTATTTTTGGTCTGAACAAGTTTCTAGTTCCTTTATTGGGGATTAGAATATATTCATGTGGTAATGGTGTCATAAATTTTTATATATATGATTTGGTCACATTAGCAGGTGATGAGTATACTTTATACTCATTTTATCCCTATATTTTACTTATATTTGTAGTAGTTTTATTATATAAGTAAAGGATCTAATGCTGTAAATGTTCAATTTGTGATTAAGTCAACCATGAGCCAATATGGAGCAAAAACAAAGGGATAAAGCCCAAAAATCAGCAAACCACACATGTAGAAGTAGCTACTATGTTATGATGTTTTAAGCTACACAATGATCCCCTAATGGCTACAATATTGATATGGATGGATAGGAGACTTCTCATGCTTTCCAAAGATACCTTATTCACTCCATTTGGACTTCAAATGATTAAGTTATGACTCTTGGTAGTTGAAGGAAGAAGAGAAGAGAGCTCAAAAGTGACCAGTTTGAGAATTTTGTACATTAAGTATTTATAATAATCTCTAAAGTTTTTTTCCTGGATGCATCTAGATTCTGCACTTCAAGAGATTTCCAATGGCACCAAGAACACCCAAATCGAAGTTCGGATGACAAAGTTATGGCCTTACAAAGTTGGTGCAAAATAGGGAGTTAAGAACGCCGTGATATCAACCAATGTCGCGACTGGCAGAGGAGCGTGAGAAACAGAGCTGGCCCCATCGTTGTGGACGCGTTGCCCAACGACGTCGCGACATTTGGGGTTGGTTATGGGTCAATTTTTAGCCTATTTTGAGCCCATAATTGTGGGTTTTAAAGCTCAAACTCGAAGGAGATGGGGAAGAACATTTTTGGGAGGTTTGGAAGGGGGGAAACACACTAGGGCATGGTTCTCTTTGGAGAAGAAGATGGATTAGCAAAGATGAAGATTGAAGAGGAGATTTGGGCTTCATTCATTACATTAGGCTATTTCTTCTCCCTTTTCATGTTTTCTCTAATCTTTATGGTTGTATCTTTCCCATTGATGGACTGATTTTTGTTTTCTAGGTTTTGGTTGTATTTTTGACATGGATCTTATATCTAATGGTTGATTTTCCTATTTCTATTATCTTTTTGTGATTGTATATATATTAATTCATTCTTGGTTGATATTTACATATTGATTTCTAGCTAACTCACTATGGAGTGATTTCATGAGATCTAAGAAGTGAGTGAGAAATTGCATTATTAGATGAGTTAATCCTAGTCAAACTGATAATATAGGGATTATCAATAATTAGAGGCTTGGTAGTTCTTTGATTTTGAATACCTTTTTAATACTTAGTTGAGCTAAGAAGTAAGAAACCTTAGTGATAAATAGTAGGTTATTTGACTCCTTGAGAAAGGCTTTAATTACATTAGATAAGATGCCTCGATAGCATTTTCAAGGAGACAATAGAGTGGAATATTACCCAGCTATAAGGAAATGTCCACTGCACTAAATAAATTCTTAAGAAATATGTTATCTCGTGTCCCATAGTTACGCTTTTTTAGTCTATTAATTTTCTTAGTTTAGTTTAATTTAAATTTACTTAAACAATTCACCGCTTGAATATTATAGAAGTGCTCTAATTTGAAGCTCCCAAGATCCTCATTTTCCCTGTGGATCATTCTGTATTTCTAGGTACACTTTATTACTTGACAAAGAAATTAGTGCTCAAAAGTTCTATTTTCTTGAACTTTTGATGGTGTGCTTGAGCACTTTTTAAAATGAATCAGCGTAATTAACTTCATTTCACATTAAGGTCCCCATGATTCATCGATCATTTTGTGGTTATTTTTGTAGTTTTTGCAAGCTATTTATGCCAAAATTGTTGAGTCGGTCCAAGCGCAAAGAATTTGAGTCGAACTCAAGATTTGCATCAAAACCGTATGGTTAAGAGTAGGAATACAAGGAAATTGGTCATCGTGGAGAATCGTGGAAGGATTGCGAGACCTCGCAACTCCGTAAAATTTCTGAGATCTCGACCGTGATCCCGCGAAAGCCTTCCCCTACCACCGCTCAAGTTCCCGCCACTGCTAACTTTCCTACGCTTACATCACTCTTTTGTCATACTTTTAAGGTTTCTATTTTACCCTATGTAATAGTGATACTTAGGTAATTTGGTAATTTTGTTTGTCTTGGTGGCTATATAGTTTATTTTGTATGCAATCGTAACAGAGGACCTTTTTGGTAGTAATAAAATTCGCTGAGTTTTCTCGCCGGTTTCCTTTTCCCATTTTATTTCTTTCCTTTTATTTCTTCTATTGCCAAACACCCTCGAGGATGACAACTCAAGGGATGAGCATAAACCCCCATCCTTGAAGAGGAGGCCAATAGCAACGATTTTGAGGTAAAATTTTGGTTCCCTTGTTTTTAACGCAAGCAGTTATTAGCATTTATGTTTCTATCTTTCAATCTAGGTTTAAGCCCTCTTGAGATGCCTTGATTGACTAGTATTTGGCAATCTTTCGGTTCAAGGATGCTATTGTTGTGATCCACTCCAGATTCTGATTAGCTGTCTTATGACTCAAGATAGGGTAGATCGAGATGGTGTTTTCACTGGCCCGTATACTTATGCTCAATAAATGATTTGTTTCAAAAGGAAAATTGTTAGGGTTTAGATTTTAAAAGCCAAATGAAGGTCCGGTTCGGGAAATGACTATAGGTCATCCTCCTCAACGCGAGGAAAAGGATCCGAGAACCTTGAATTTACCTTATGATCTTAAACCCAGTAGCCCAATGCTTCAAGGAGTTCTTTTTCATATTTTTCTTCAATTTATTTTCAATCAGCACACCATCAACCTTCACTGTTTTTACCAAAATCCCATAATCCAAAACAAATTCACCATTTTGAGACAATTTCAAATCATTTGTGCGAAGAAAACCCATCCCTGTGTTCGACCCTAGAGCCACTATACTGCAGTAGCTAGGCTACAGGAGTAGAAGGTATAGGTTTATAAATTTTGTTGGTTCAGAGCTGCCTATCTACACGTTTACGTGCGAATCAAATGGCGCCGTTGCCGGGGATGGTGCCTAAGTGCATTTGACGAGCTGTGGAACACTTGTGATCCTCATCACAAGTTCTAGTGAATTTTTCTTTATCATTATTTTTGGTATTTTACAGTTATTTTTTATTTTTTTTGTTTCATTTAACTGTTAAAAAAAAAAAAATTGCTGTAGGATTGTTTGTGTTGTCTTGTGTTGCCCTGTTCTTGTTACAAGAGTGCATTTTGGCTTGAATTGTGGTCAAATGGAGCACCTAGAGGGAGAGCAACACTGTCAGTACCCAATGGAGAGAAAACCTAATGCATATAGGTCCATGAGGGACTATATAAACCCTCCATGGGTGAGTGCACCCTCCTGCATGGTTCCTCAAACTACTACACCATATGGCAAGAGATTTCACAACCCTTAGTCGGGGAACCAATTCTTAAATTCCTCATGCGGGAATCAAGACTTCCAATACACCTCCCCGCTCCATATTATGCATCAACTCCTCAGCCACCACAACCACCACAGTTATCCTCTTCAGTTGATCAAGCAATACTGAACTTGAGAAAATTGGTGGATACTTTTATAGAGGAGCGGAAAGAAGTGAATGTCCAGGCTAATCAAAAAATTGACACAATGGAGAGAAAAATTAACATAGTGGAGAGCTCTTTGGACAAGAGAATTGATGGACTTCAAAGCGAGATTGATCATAAATTTGACAACCTCGTTAAATCTCTGCTGGCTTGGTTAACCAAAGATAAGGTTCACCAAGAGGAAGAGAACCTGCAGAAAGAGTGCCTAAGGATACCATGGGCGGAGGAGCATTGTAAACAACAACTACAAGAAGAGCCGACAGAGACTGCTACAGAATTTTCTAAAGGGTTATCTCGAATTCTCGTGATATTTGCACTGATGCCATTCATCATTGTTGATCAAGAAAGTAGTGGAAAGGGAAGAAGGGCTCGAAAGCCTAATCTAAACTCACTTCCACAAAATGGACCTCGAAAAGCACACACATCGGGCCACCAAGAGCCCACCGCGCCGTAACCTCCCCGACCCAAGATATATCCCCCCTCAGCTAGCTTCACCTCGCAAAGACAATCCACACGTAAAACTCCTCTGGCCGCCGGGCTTTCAAGGCCATCCCACCTTCAAGGCCTTATGCAATATTTTTTAGGAAATTAGTGGCCTCTGCTCGTGACCTTCACCACTACATCAAAAAATATTGGCAAAGCCTACTCATACCGCGATGGCACAAATGTGATGGTCAGGTGCTAGTTCAGGTTTGGAGCACCTGGACCTTAGTATTTCTACAAGCTCCACCAATTTCAATAGCCTCCAAAGGCTAGAGAAACTGGTTTGGGGAGGCTCAATCCTCCCCCTCCCATCCCACTTTTTGTTTTAATTTTCCTACTTTACTTTATTTTATTTTATTTTATTTTATTTTGATTTATTTAGTTTTTCTTTAGATTGCCCCTTAATTTTTAATTTAACTTTGTTTTAGCTCATTTCTCAATTTTTCTCGCATTTTTCTTTTTAATTTTCTTTGCTTTTTATGTGCTCTGAGTTTACTCAAGGTGAGACAAGTAGTAGTTTAAAAGAAAGCATATAAATTTTTTCATAGGTGGTTAATTTTCATAGGATTTAAAATTCGCAACCGCTTAAAATCTGCAATCCTTGTGAAATTTCACAAGTTAGAAAATTCACAACTACCATCAAGTAATCGCTCCAGTTTTGTTTGTTTTTTATCACTGTTCATGTGTTATATATATATATATATATATATATATATATATAAGAGTATATATATATATATATATATATATATATATATATATATATATATATATATATATATATATATAAAACAAATTATTCTTTGAAATGTAAAAATAAAAAATAAAAAAATTGTCTTTGAAAATATTTAAAAAAAAAAATTTTTTTGCAACTTGCGAATTTTCGCAACCCCCTCCACTTTCGCAGCCCCATTTTGTTTTTATCATAACTTTTTCATCTGAACTCCGTTTTAGGTATTCTTGGTACTGTTGGAAAGCTTAGAGAGTTTTGAATCTAAATCTAACAAAAAAAAAAAACACTTTTGAAATTTTTATAAAGGTGAAATTTTCAAAATGTTCCAACTGTTCACTTTTTTCCTCTCTTTTCTTCTCCTAACTTGTTCATTTGAAGCTCAAACTGAGTGAATAAGGTGTCGGTGGAAAGCTTGTGAAGTCTCCTATCTGGAAACGAGCACATTTCATCAAGGAGGTATCAATTCCTCCTTAAATTTCCATCCCATAGCCACATTGAGGACAATGTTGAATTTGGTTGGGGGGACAGTTAAGGAAGGAAGTGTTGTTTTATGTTTTTGAGCAAGTCTATTTTGTTAAGTTTAATGACATGCTATTTAGTTTCTTACATAGTTTTTTGTTTTGTTTGTAAAGCTGTTAGTTTGTTTTTGAAAAGATGAAAATATAGTCATTTTTTTATTTAATACATACTATACAACTCACTTTTTCGATTTTAAAAAACTGCACCCATTTTTTTTATGTGTGTTTTTCCTAGCCTGAAGTTTGAAAAATTGAAACTTTGTCCAATTCTATTAATGTTAGATTGGCTCCATGCCTAATTGAGCGGATGATTAGTTGAATTCTTGCTGCTTTTGACCTTTTCTTCCACTCCTACTTAACCACACACGTGCACACGTTTCAACAATAGTAATGTAAGAACTCCGCATAACCTCCTAAACTTTGCAAAACCTACCTAGTTTCGTTGACTACCTTTAATAGGTTAGGGACCCCCATGAAAAGAAGACCAATGTGTCTTCTAAAATAAAAAGAAGTGGAAAATAAAAAGAAAAAGAAAAATAAAAGAAAAGAAGAAGAAAATTTGGAACGTCATTTGAAACCCGAAAGTAATTCCGCTCGAGGGGTATAATGGCGAAAGTCTTTAATCCCTAAGGTCTCTAAACCAATCGGGTCAGAGACAATCGACTTAGTGCTCGCTACATGGGTGGATGGGTGAGGTTTAGCGAAGCCAGGTGCTGGAGTTTCGAAATCATTCGGAGTCCGGGGTGAAACCTAAAGAGTTAGTAGTCGAAAGATCCTTATCACTTGATGCCCTAAACCTTAATTGGTTGGGAGTCATCGGTAGATCCTTGTTACATGGACTTTGGTGAGGTCGATTCCTCAGCATTGCACCCCTACAACACAAAAAGAGTTGTGGAATAAGAGTGAGTCCTAATCTATTTAGGTCAAGTTAGCATCCCAAAGTGGGAGCAAGAGGCTCGTCAGGGGAAGAGTGCGCTGGCAAATTTTATCAAGTTAAGAATCGATCAAACAAACGCTTTAGGCTTTGGTGGAAGCCTTTGGTTGATTCACCAAGAGGGAGGCTCTTTTCGATACTCACCTCGTATTGACATTCATTCTCTCGAGATAGTTATTGGGCAAGGGTTTCAGTGATTCTCATTGAGGGTTAGGCATTACTCATTCACAACCTTTTTGAGATACCAAATTTTTTTTATTTTTTTTTTGAACATCATTTTGTTATTGTTTTGTATGCTCTCTCTTTCTTTCATTACTAAGGGACTAGTAATGTAGGTCAGTGGATTAGTGCTTAAAAAGTTCTATTACTAACCCTGCTTATCAGAAGCTGAGGTAATTTCGTGTACTAATCAAATTTTAATTAACCCGATTTGCACATTAAGGTCCCTGCTATTCTACTGATCGCATTTTGTAGTTTTTGCAAGCTATTTATGCCAAAATTGTTGAATCGATCCAAACATGAAGAATTCGAGTCGAACTCAGCATTGCAGATCAGAAACCAGAAGGAAAGAAGAGCATGAAATACAAGGAAATTGGGTCACCGTGGGAATTGTGCAGGATTGCGAAAATTTAGCAACCTGTAGAATTTTGCAGGTTACAAATTTTTGAAACCTGCGAAATTTCGCAGGATGCGAATTTTCACATCCTACTTAAAAGCTTCCTTCTCGACGCCACTGCCTGCTCCCGCCATCAAATGCTCACTTTTGTTCTTTTTACATTTGACTTTTTGTCACTTTTTTGGTTTGCTTCCCATTTTACTCCTCTATGTAATAGTGGATAGTTCAATTTAGTAATTTTTCTTGTCTTGGTGGCTATATAAGCCATTTGTAATGCACTGTAATCGAGGACTTTTTCGCGCAATAAAATTACGGGCTGGAGTTTTCCGCCGCTTCCTTTCTCCTATTTTCTTTCTTTACTTTCTCAGCTGCCAAACACCCCTTGAGGATGACAACTCAAGGGATGGTTGGCTAAACCCCGTCTATCCTTGAAGAGGGAGGGCCACTCGGGCGAATCATTTCAGGTAAAATTCTGCCCCTGCAGATGCCTCGACACCGCATTTGGCAATATTGGGTCTCGTGGATGCTATTGCTAGATCCACCGAGATTCGTTAGTCATTTTCTATGAGTCACTGTAGGGTAGATCGGGGATATATTTTCGTTGTTCTGAGCATTTATGCTCAATAAATGCTTTGTTTCGTAAAGTGAAAATTGTTAGGTTCATATTTTAAAAAGCCAAACGGCTAGTCCTGGCTCGAAATGACTATAGGTCATCCTTCCCAATGCGAGGAAAAGGACTCGAGAACCTTGAATTTACCTTATGATCTTAAACCCAGTAGCCCAATGCTTTAAGGAGTTCTTTTTCATATTTTTCTTCAATTTATTTTGAATCTGCACACCATCAACCTCCATTGTTTTTACCAAAATCCTATAATCCAAAACAAATTCACCATTTTGAGCCAATTGCAAATCATTTGTGCGAAGACAACCCATCTCTGTGTTCGACTCTAGAGCCACTATACTGCAGTAGCTAGGCTATAGGAGTAGAAGGTATAGGTTTATAAATTTTGTTGGTTCGGAGCTACCTAGCTACATGTTTACATGCTAATCACAAGCGTATACTTGCGCAGAATAGGCACTCATCACATATTTTATCGCATATTTTTAATACACATCACAAAATACGCCTATCAGCAGGAAAAGGGAAAATTTCCTTTCTAGACACTACCAAACCCTAGGGGAGTTCATGAAATAGCCTCTGCCAGTGAACCTACTCTGAAGATAGATGAGGTTAAGACAGTTATCACTTTGAGGAGTGGTAAACATGTTAAGCAACCAATGCCAAAACCTATTGAAGAGGCTAAAGAAGAAAAGGATGAGGAACCATAAAGAATTGTGATTAAAGAATATATGATGAAGAAGAGCATGCCCTTCCATTTCCTCAAGCACTAAGAGGCAAAAAGAAGGTGAACAACCAAAATGAAATTCATGAAGTGTTAAGGCAGGTGAAGGTCAACATCCCTCTTTTGGATATGATTAAGCAAGTCTTAACGTATGCCAAGTTCTTAAAAGACTTGTGCACTGTAAAAAGAGGTTTGAATATCGACAAGAAGGCCTTCTTGATAGAGCAAGTCAGTGCCATCATCTAGTGCAAAACCCTAGTGAAATACAAAGACCCGGGTTGTCCTACCATCTCGGTGAATATTGGAGGAACTTGTGTGGAGAAGGCATTATTGGACTTAGGGGCTAGTCAACCCGCTACCCTACTCGCCATAAGCAAGCCAGGGCTGGGAGAATCGGAACCCTACCATCATCACCTTGTCTCTTAGCGTATAGGTCAGTTAAAACCTAAATATTGAAGATGTTAAGGTGGATAAATTCCTATTACCCGATGGACTCGTTGTCCCGACATCGAACCAAAAATGAGGGAGCCAATTATACCCATCATCCTTTGTGAGGCCATTCCTCGCACCAATGCGATTATTAATTGCCGAAATGGAGTTATGCAGCTGACATTTGGGAACATGACACTAGAACTTAACATTTTCCACTTGAGCAAAAAGCATATGCACCTAGTGGAGGAGGATCCAGAAGAGGTTTGCTTGATTGACACCATTCCGATGAACGCTTCTCAATCGCAAAGAATTCATGTGAAGAATTGTCGAGTAACTAGAAGAAATTTCAAGAGCAAAGAGAAGCCCCAAATTTACGCGGCTGCTTTATGAGCTTCCTGAGAAGAAAAGAAGTAATCCTTCCCTTATTGACTAGGGAGGACAGTGAAAAAGAAAGAAGCATAGAGCACCAAAAGCTCACTACAAGGAAAAAGTTAATCAATGACACGTGTAATGCGTCATTGAAGAGTTACAATGACATTTCCCTAAAGTGTCATGGTCTCAATCACTATCAGATAAGTTTACACAGACAATGACATTTTATTTCGAAAGGCCATCTTTTGTGAATCAAAACTATGACATTCATTTAAAGCGCTATTCTCTACTCATAATATTTCAATCTAATAACTTAACTATGACACTTATTTGAGTGTCATTGATTTTTATATGTTTTTGTTTTAGAATAATGACACTCATTACAAGTCTCATCATTTTTTACCTCAAGCCTCTCCCTGTAGAATTAAAATATGCATATTTGGAAGAGGGTGAGTAGTGTCCAGTTGTGATTTCTTCAGTGCTGAATGCCTCATAGGAGAGTAGTCTTCTAGACATCCTCAGGAAGTACAAGCAATCCATTTGATGGAAAATTTCCTATCTAAAGGGGATTAGTCCTTTGGTTTGCACTCATCACATCTATATGGAGGAGGAATCCAAGCTAGTGAGACAACCATAGAGGCGACTGAATCCCCATATGTAAGAGGTAGTGCGCATAGAAGTTCTCAAATTGTTGTAGGCCGACATTATTTATCCTATTTCTGATAGTCCCTGGGTGAGTCAAACTCAGGTAGTGCCAAAGAAGTCAGGGGTGACCCAGAATGAAAGAGGAGAGGATGTGCCTACCCGTCTTACCACAGGTTTGAGGGTATGCATAGACTACAAGAGACTAAATGCAATGATAAGAAAGGACCACTTCCTGTTACCCTTCATCGATCAACTTCTTGAGAGAGTTTCTGGGCACCCATTCTAATGCTTCTTGGATATTCTAGATATTTTCAGATAGAGATTACGGCAGAGGACCAAGAGAAGACCACCTTCACTTGTCCATTTAGGACTTATGCTTACAGGCAAATGCCTTTTGGCCTCTGTAATGCACCTGCCACATTCTAAAGATGTATGCTTAGCATTGTCAATGATATGGTGGAGCTCATAGTGGAAGTGTATATGGATGATATCACCATATATGGGAGTACTTTTGAGGATTGCTTAGCCAACCTTGAAATTGTGCTGCATAGATGCATTGAAAAGAACCTGGTGCTCAATTGGGAGAAATGCCATTTTATGGTGAATCAGGGAATTGTCCTGGGGCATGTTATCTCCAACAACGGGATTGAGATTGATAAGGCCAAATTTGAGCTTATCTTTAAACTACCACCCACAACAAATGTCAAGACATTAAGACAGTTCCTTGGCCTTGCTGCCTTCTACAGGAGGTTCATCAAAGATTTTTCGAAAATTGAAAAACCCCTTTATAAGCTACTGGAAAAGGATACTAAGTTTGCATGGGATGAAACTTGTCAAAAGAGCTTCGAAGAGCTCAAATCCCACCTGACTACTACACCTATAGTGAGAGCACCTAACTAGCAGCAACCTTTTCAAGTCATGTGTGATGCCAGTGATCTTACTATCGGGGTAGTCCTTGGGCAAATAGAAGATGGAAAGCCTTATGCGATTTATTATGCAAGCAAAACTCTGAATGAAGCTCAGAGAAACTACACTACCACAGAGAAGGAACTACTAGCAGTGGTCTATGCCTTACACAAATTCCGAGCATACTTGGTGGGGTCAGACATTGTTATTTTCATAGATGATTAGTGCTCAAAAAGTGCTATTTTGAACCCTATTTTTAATAGGTTTTGAGCACATTTTGTGTACTAATTGTTATAATTAACCCAATTGACATGTTCAGGTCCCTATGGTACTACTGATCATATTTTGTGGCTAATTTTGCAGTTTTTGCAAGCTTTTAATGCAAAGTTTTTCGAGTCATTCCAAGCATGAAGAATTCTGGTCGGACTTAGCATTACGTGATCAAAATCGAAGAAATAAAGACTTAAAAAGGAAAAGAAAGCAAAATGGATGAATCAGTGTGATGCGTGCTTACAGGTGGAGGAACAAAGAGAGCGTATGTGGTGTCGCTTAATTTCGCTATGCACAAATTTTTCGCTATCTTAGCGAAAGTTACTGTGCATAGCGAAAATTTGAAATTTCGCTATGCACAAATTTTCGCTAGCTTAGCGAAAACTACTGTTCATAGCAAAATTTTTGGTTTTCGCTGTTTCTTGCAATTTTCGCTATATAGCGAAATTCACTGTTCATAGCGAAAATATTTTCGCTATATAGCGAAATTCACTGTTCATAGCGAAAATCCTGCCCCTGTGTTTTTGATGTTTTTGATTCCAAACGACCTCGTTTTGATTAATTACCATTTTGTCCCTATTGTAATTTCATATTTTAGGCCTTTTTGTCATTTCACATATTGGGAATGGCTATATAAGCCAACTTATAGCTTTTGTAAACCTAACTTTTAATCTTTTAGTACAAGCGCAGCTTTTGTTCCAGTTTTCTCTCTTCTCTCTCCTCTTTCTCTCATTTTCTCGACTACCAAACACTCCTTTGAGGATGACAACTCAGAGGATGTTTGGCTAAGGCCCTTCCTCCTTGAAGCAGAGGGCTACTGGGCTTTGGATTTGATGTAAATTGACGGTCCTCTGTTTTTAACGTAGGCATTTATTTTCATTTATGTTCCAGTCTTCATTTCAGTTTAAATCTCCTAAACGTATCTTGATTGACCAAGATTTGGCAATCTTTTAGGTTCATTGATGCTTATTGTTATATTCAATGATATCCATTAGTTGCCTTCTATTTGTCACTGCGAGATGAGTCCAGGAGGTAGGTTTTCACTGTCTGGGACCATGAATGTTTGTTAAATGTCATATTTCAAAAGGGAAAATCATAGGGTTTAGTTTTTAAAGCTAAATGAAGATCCGGTTCGGGAAATGACTATATGTCATACTCCCCAATGCGAGGAAAAAGACCCGAGGACATGTTAGTTGCCTAAAACCTGGGGTAAACCAAGCAGCCCAAAACTTCAAGGAGTTCTATTTACATTTTATTTTATTTATTTTCGCCTTGCAAACTAACCACCCCTGCTTTTACCCAAACCTTAAAATCCAAATTTAATTCACCAATTTCGACTTCACTCAAATCACTTGCACGAAGAAAAACCCATCCCCATGTTCGACTTAGATTACCATACCGCAAAGAGTTTGACTGGTCAAGCAGAGGAGGAAACATAGGATACAAATTTTGTTGATTCCGGACAACACCCTACCGTGGCACGACCAAAATGGCGCCGTGTCGGATGGTGCCTTCCAAAGGCATTTGACGAGTCAGGAACACTATGATCCTCATCACAAGTATCGTGAATTTCCTTTATCTTTTAATGCCGCTTTTCATTTCATAAAAAAAAATGCGGTCAGCAGGATCAAGTTTATGTGCCATTTATACGCAGAGAACAAGTTACAAGTGGGATTGAAAATTTAAGGCAAGCAGTTCATTTAAGGTTGTGGGGAAAAATTGACTGTGATCAAAATGGAACACCTAGGGGAAGAACAATATAGTGAATATTCTATGGGAAAGAAACCCTAGAGCATACACATGTCTATGAGGGAATATAGAGACTAATGGATGGGTACACCTCCACAGTTGTTACCTCAGCCTTATGCACCTCCTCCACATCCATTAATATGCCCGTCTCAGCCTCAACCACTCGACAGCCTAATCTCCCCAATCGAGCAATTCTAGACCTTACCAAACTGTAAGATGCCGTGGTAGAACAAAAGGAATTTAATGCCCAATTGGAGCCAAAACTACATCAGGAGAACTCCGTGACCAAAGATTAGATGGGCTTCAAAGTGAAATGGATAAAAAATTTGATAATCGTATTACTTCCATTTCAAGGCTCGCCAGCAGCCTTTTCTATCAGAGGAGGAGAATTGAGGAAGAGGTCTCGATCGACACTATTTCGTGAAGAAGCTCAATCGCGGATTGAAGGAAGAACCAACAGAAGATCCTGAGGAACTGCAGGATGCCCCACAATTGAGTGTAATATATGAGCTATGGAAAAAGAAGAAGAAATCCTTCCCTTGTTGCGTGAGGAAAGTAATGGGAAGGAACCAGGGGAAGAGCCCAAAAAGTCCACTGACCAACTCCAAAACAACTCACTGCCAGTAGCCCCCTCAGATGACCAAGTGTACATACTGCCCCCACCTGCAGCAAAATCAAAGCCTGCAACACCTGCTCCCAAAACTCATGCCAGTCCATCACTGCCTGTGCAATACTTCAAGAAGTTAGTGGCCTTTGTACAAACTTTTTCCATTACCTCAAAGAAGATGGCAGCTGCACATACCGCATGGCATAGTGGATGGTTCGGGTGCCGGTTCGGATTTGGAGCACCCGAACCCCTGCATTTCTGAGCTCCGCCAGTTCCAGCAGCCTCCAAAGGCCTAAAGAATTGGTTTGGGGGGAGCACAGTCTCCCCCACTTTTTGTTTTAAATTTTTCCTTGTTTTATTTTATTTTATCGTATTTTATCTTGATTTCGTTAATTTTTCTTCTTAGATTTTCTCTAATTTTTAGTTAATTCTTGTTTTTAGATTAATTTTTACTCTTCTGCAATTTTTCCTAATTTTTCTTGCATTAATTTTACGCTTTTGTGCAAATTTTGAAAGCCGATTGAAAATCGCCAGCGTTAAAAGCTGGAGAAGTTTTCAAGTAATCGCAGCGAAAATTTCGTACTCTAGTTGTAAATGCTAAAATTTCATATAGGAATTTTCATAGCGAAATTTCGCTAGCTTAGCGAAATGAACAGCTTAGCGAAATGGGTTGCTGGAACAGGACAAAACATGCACAGTGTTTTCATTTTGTTTTATTTTTATATTTTATATTTTTATTTTTATTTATTTTATTAAAAAAAAATTGTTTTTATTTTTATTTTTATTTTTATTTATTAATTATTTTATTTGATTTAAAAAAAAAAAATTTCAAAAAAAAATTCAAACATTTTCGCTAAGATAGCGAAATTTGCCAACTAAATGGAAAATTTTCTATGTGGGCCCCATTTTTGCCACCAAATTTTTGTTGGCTTCACAATTTTTCATCCGAACTCCGTTTTTTGCTGCTTCTGGTACCACAAGCTTGGGGAGAGCGTAGAATCCAAATACAATGTAAAGAACATTTTGAGATTATTATGAAAGTGTAATTTTAAAAATGCTCCAACTGGTCACTTTTTTTCTCTCTTTTCTTCTCCTAACTTGTTTATTTGAAGCCCAAATGGAGTTAATAAGGTGTCGATGGAAAGCTTGCGAAGTCTCCTATCCAGAAATGATCACATCTCATCAAGGAGGTAACACTTCCTTCTCTAATTTTCCAATCCGAGCCCCATTTCTGACATCGAGATGTTTGGGTTGGGGGGAGAGTTAGCGAAGGAAGTGACTTTTGTATTTATGTTTTGTTATTATTTTGGCGCAGTCTCCCATTTTATGACAAGTGTTTCAGTGGCTTCATTGGTCCCTTTCTATAAAGTTGTTATACTATACAACTTACTTTTTCAAAATTTGGACCCGTTTTTGCAACCAAAATTTTTGTGTGTTTTACCTAACCTGCAAGTTGGAAAATTTAAACTTTGTCCAATTCTATTGATGTTAGATTGGTTCCATGCCTAATTGAGTGGACAATTAGTTGAACTCTTTGTTGATTTCGACCTTTCTTCCACCGTTATTAACCACACCGAGCACATTAGGTTTCCCAATGATAAGCCGAAAAAAAAAAATGCGCAACCTCCTTTACTTTGCATAACCTCGTCTCTAGTTTCATTGACCGCCTAATAGGTTAAGGACCCCGTGGTTAAGGTCAACGCGCTCGAAAAAAAAAGAGAAAAAAGAAAGAAAAGAAAAGAAAAGAAAAGAAAAGAAAAGAATAAATATTGCAATGCTTTGCCTTTTGAAACCCGAGCACAAATCTCGAGGGGTATATGGTGAAAGCCTTTAAAGCCCTAAGTGGCCCTAAACCTTCACCGGCCGGGAGTCACCGACTTAATGTTCGCTACATGGGTGGATGGGTGAGTTTAGCAAAACAGAAAGGCCTAGCCTCGAAATCATTCAAGTCCAAAACTCAAGCAGCTTAGCGGTCGAAAGATCCTCATGACTCGTGCCCTAAGCCTTAATTGGTCGGGAGTCACCTGTGATCCCCGCTTACATGGACTTTGGTGAGGTCGACTCTCAGCATTGCACCCTACAACGCAAAAAGAATCGTGGGAATAAGAGGTGGGTCCTGATCTATTTAGGTTGGTTAGCATGCCAGTCGTAGAGTAGCCAGTTGGGAGTGCAGTTTAGCAGTATATTGTTGAGAGCTGATCAAATAAACACTTAGATTTTGGTGGAAGTTTCTGGTTGATTCACCAAGAAGGAGGCTCATTTAATACTCAATTTTGTATGGTATTCATTCTCTCATGATAGTTATCGACACGGGCTTACGATTCTTACTTAGTAAGAAGATTACTCATTCAACCTTTTTGTGAACGTTATTTTGTTAATACTTTGTATGCTCTTCTTTCTTTTTCTTGCATTGCTATGGACTAGCAATGTGTCTATTGGGGTAAGATTATGCTCGTGCAAGCCAACCCTATTTTTAATAGGTTTTGAGCACATTTTGTGTACTAATTGTTATAATTAACCCAATTGACATGTTTAGGTCCCTATGGTACTATTGATCATATTTTGTGGCTAATTTTGCAGTTTTTGCAAGCTTTTAATGCCAAGTTTTTCGAGTCATTCCAAGCATGAAGAATTCTGGTCGGACTTAGCATTACAGATCAAAAATCGAAGAAATAAAGACTTAAAAGGAAAAGAAAGCAAAAATGGATGAATAAGTGTGATGCGTAATAAGTAGGAGAACAAAGAGCAGGAGGAATAAAGAGGTCGTGCAGGTGGATGGAACACGGAATTTCGCTTTATGCACAAATTTTTCGCCATCTTAGCGAAAGTTACTGCAGGCATAGCTTAAAATTTAAATTTCGCTTATGCACAAATTTTCGCTGCTAGCGAATTTCGCTAGCTAACGAAACCACTGTCATAGCTTAAATTTTTGGTTTTCTTTATTTTCGTAGCTCAAGAGTATAGCTTAAATTTTCGTTATATAACGAAATTCACTGTTCATAGAGAAAATCCAGCCCTGTGTTTTTGATGTTTTTGATTCCAAAACGACCTCGTTTGATTACACTACCATTTTGTCCCTATTGTAATTTCATATTTTAGGCCTTTTGTCATTTCATATTGGGAATGGCTATATAAGCCAACTTATAGCTTTGTGAATCCCTAACTTAATCTTTCGCACACGTGCAGCTTTTTTGTTCCAGTTTTCTCCTCTTCTCTCTCCTCTTTCTCTCATTTTCTCGGCTGACAAACACCTCCCTTGAGGATGACAACTCGAGGATGCTTGGCTAGACCTCTTCCTCCTTGGAAGAGGGCTACTGGCTTGATTTGAGGTAAAAACCGACAAATTCTCTCGTTTATCGTAGGCATTTATTTTCATTTATGTTCCTATCCTTCACTTTAGGTTTAAATCTCCTAAATGTATCTTGATCAATTCAGTATTTGGCAATCTTTAGGTTCATTGATGCTTATTGTTAGATTCAATGATATCCATTAGTCATTTCTATTCATTCACGTGAGATGAGTCCAGAGGTAGGGTTTTCACCGTTCCTGGGACCATGAATGTTTGTTAAATGTCATATTTCAAAAGGGAAAATCATAGGGCTTAGTTTTTAAAGCTAAATGAAGATCCGGTTCGGGAAATGACTATATGTCATGCTCCCCAATGCGAGGAAAAAGACTCGAGGACATGTTAGTTGCCTTAAAACCCTAAACCAGTGGCCCAAAACTTCAAGGAGTTCTATTTTACATTTTATTTTATTTATTTTCAGTTTGCAACCAACCACCCCCCTGTTTTTACCCAAACCTTAAAAATCCAAATTTAATTCACCAATTTACCCCACTCAAATCACTGCACGAAGAAAACTCCATCCCCGTGTTCGACCCTAGACCACTATATCGGCAAAGAGTTTCGACTACGGCAGTAGGAGGAACATAGGTTACAAATTTTGTTGATTCCGGATCACCCTACTGTGGCACGAATCAATAGACCACTCCATTTTGATGTACCTCCTAACCAAGCAAGATGCTAAGGCAAGGCTTATCAGATGGGTTCTCCTACTCCAAGAATTTAATCTTCAGATCAAAGACAAGGAAGGGGTAGAGAATGTAGTCATACATCACCTCTCCAGATTGACCATAGCCCACAACACACACAATCCTCTAATCAATGATGAATTCCCTGAGGAATCACTACTGCTTGTAGAGAGTGCTCCTGGTATGCTCATGTTGCTAATTTCTTAGCAACAGGGGAGGTCCCAACTGAATGGAAGGCACATGATAAGAAATACTTCTTCACTAAAATTCATTCCTATTATTGGGAGGAGCCATTTCTGTTCAAATATTGTGTGGACCAGATCATTCGAAGGTGTGTACCTGAAGAAGAATAACAGGGGATTCTCAGTCACTGCCATGAAAATGCCTGTGGAGGTCACTTTGCTTCACAAAAGACAGCTATGAAGGTGCTCCAATCTGAGTTCTATTGTCCTTCCTTCTTTAAGGATCAGATACCGGAGGGTCACTATGACAAAAAGACCTTTAGTCATCTGCACATTCTGAACCCAACTAGCAAATAGATCGATTGATGTTCGGGGCATTTATCACGGGCCATTCACGCCTCCAATATTTCTCCAGACATTTTCAGCGGCTGATTATTGTCCAAATGGGTCGGCACTTCGTAAAGAAACAACTGGCTGTATGGTAATCAAGTTTTTGAAAGAGAATATCTTGTCCATGTTTGGGGTGCCTAAGGCCATAATTAGTGATGGGGGTTCACTTTTTTGCAACAAACCTTTTGAAACCCTCCTAGCTAAATATGGAGTGAAACATAAAGTGGCTACCCCTTACCATCCTTAAACCAGTGGACAAGTTGAGTTTGCCAACATGGAAATCAAGACTATTCTGATCAAGGTAGTGAATTCCAACAAGAAGGACTGGTCCCTCAAGCTGCTGGATTCATTATGGGCATATAAGATGCCTTCACACCTCGATGTCCCCCATCATTGCGTATGGAAAAGCATGCCACCTCCCCATGGAAATAGAATACAAGGCATGGTGGGTGATCAAGAAGCTGAATTTGGATTTAGAAAGAGTCAGCCTCAAGAGGTTCCTTAACCTCAATGAGTTAGAGGAACTGCGAAATGATGCCTACCGAAATTCCTAAATTGCAAAAGAAAGATCGAAAAAATGGCATGACCAGATGGTAGCTTGGAAGAATTTCCAGAAAGGAGATCAAGTGTTACTCTATGATTCCCACCTTCACATTTTTCCGGGAAAACTCAAGTCGAGGTGGACTGGTCCCTTCATTATCAATCAAGTCGACCCTAATGGAGCAATAGAATTGCTCAGCTCAAAGGACAACCAACTATTCAAAGTGAATGGCCAAAGACTCAAGCCATATGCAGTCCTCTTCACACTAGACAAGGAGGAACTTTCCCTCCTTGAGCCTCCAAACGTTTAAAGAGTTGGTTTGGGTGGACTCAGTCTCTCCCGAGACTGCAAAATCCACTTCTTTTTGTTCAATATTTTATTCTATTTTATTTTATTTTATGATATTTATTTTATTTTTATTTATTTTCCCTCGTATTTCCCTTAATTCAACCTTAATAGTAGATTGATTTTTCATTTCCAGCGCTTACTTGACACACTGTGGTTCGTTTCCGCAGAATTGCCCAATTACTAAAGGTGGTGGTGCAAAGAGAATTTTTTTAAAGGATATCATTTTGCAAGGACGTGAAATTTCGGGCAAAACGTGGAAATTTTGCAACCTCGCACCCTCGCAACACGGGCATTTCATGTAGTGTCTGGCAAAGGTGGAAATTTCAAGTAAGTCATTTTGCATAACAAGTCATTTTTCACACTGCGAAATTTCACGGCCTGAGAAATTTCGCAAGCCATTTTTACAGAGTAGGTAAAATTCGCAGGATCATTTTGCAAGGGTAAATTTCGCAACCCTCTCACCTTCACTGCCAAACTCTTTTCTCCATTTTTTTTCCCTTTCCCAGGCCTTCGAATTTGTGCAATGCAGGTTCCCACCCCTTTTTGTATGTGCACTCTAATTTTAAACAGAATTTGTAGCGTCAACCCAGGCTTGAAAGCCTACGCGTGGGTACTCCTCAATTTCATAAGATCCCCCCTCCGTTTTTTATCCTCCCCATCAGAAACCCTTCGCATCTTACCCTTCATCCATAAATAGGAAACCTTGCCCTGCAGACCTTCCATCCTAGCCGAAGCCCCCTCCCCTGTGTGCCGCCCTTGTGAAAACCCAATTCTATTGTAAAACCCTAGCTCCTTCCGTCTTCGGGCATGGCAAAGACCAGATGTGGCCATAGTGCATCCTAAAGACCTCAAGTGAGGCCCTCACCTCCAACCTACGGCACACGGCCACCCCGCCGGCTTCGCCCTGGTTGCCGCCCCTACTACCACCCCAGAATCAGTCACTCCCATGGGCGATACGAGATGAGGATTGGGGCTATACCTTCCTCTTCTCAACATCCATAGCCAAGCCGTAGCCCCCCCACCCTCCAAAGAGGGCTCGGACCTCAAGCCTTGGAGAATCCTCCAGTCATGGTGCACAGGAGCCCCCAGTCTCCACTCCTTCCTTCGTGCCCCACCGCCATCAGCTCGTCCACTCTTCCGGATCCATGATCGAAGGCCCCTTTTCACTATGGCCCAATTTGCGTGTGTAATTCTCGATCAGAAGGGCAAAGACCTACACAATGAGCACTTTTATGACCTTCCGGCCTTCGCAGCCCTCCCTGAGCTTCGAGACTCCATGCGGCTTGTGCAGCGCTACCACCTGGAGCCTTTTATGACTCCATGTCAGTTCTTCTATCCACGTGTGGTAGTCGAATTCTACAAAACTATGATTTCTAGGAGGGATTGCAATCCTACTGCGGTGTACTTTTCCATTGATGGTCATGAGGGAATTCTTCGAGCATCTGACATAGCCGCCACATTCAATCTTCCTATCACTTTGGCTAACTCAACGAACTACAGGCAATGGCCACATCCCTCACCACGGGAGATGGTCCACATCCTTTCCCGAGACACCTCTGCTAGTCCCATTATGTTCAGAAGGTAGCTCCTAATAGGGATGGTTTTTATTGATCATGTGCTACGTTCAAACCTATTCCCCCTTCAGCATTTGGTTCAGAGGAGGAGCCATACTGGAGGCACTCTACCACATTTCAGAGGGTTTTTGGTTCAACCCTATGGAGCTCATCATGACTTCTCTTTTCCACTTTGAGGAGAAGATACATTGTAAGAACCTCACCAGGGCGGAAGCCATTCCCCTACTGTTTTTGCGGCTGCTCTCTCAGGTGTTGCAGCACCTTGGTTTTCCGACTGAGCCCCATTTAGAGCGTCGTCGGGTTTGCGAGGCTATTTTCATAGTGGAAAAGTGTCAATTTATGCTAGGTGCTCTTCCTCTCCTACTCAGAGATCCAGTAGAGGACCAGCCACCACCTGCAGCTCTTGTTGAGGAGCCCCACATCCCAGCATCCACAGTTCCCACTGCCACTAGTCCACTGCCTGCATCAGCTGAGCCTCCAATGCCTCTGGTCCCTATCGATTCAGTTGGGCCTACTACTTCTGCAGCACCTATAGAGACTATTCCCATTTCTCACTGTGATTTTTTAGCCATTATGAATTCAGTCTGCACTTTTGCAGCTACATCTGCTTCTTTTGCTACTGCCCATGCTACCTTGTCCGAGCGGATGGAACGCACCGAAGCCACCCTGCTCAAACCATTGTAGCCCTTGCTTAGACCAATGCCATCCTTGCTCAGAACAATGCCATTCTTGTGCAAATTCAGAGTCACCTGGGCTTACCTCAGATCCCTCCTAGTCCACCAACAGTAATTTTACCATATTCAGCCCAGCATAAAGTAGCAGTACCACCAGCAAACCCGGACCCTCCTGCAGCTCCATTAGACCTCCTTGTAGCAGCAGTACCTTCCCTAGTTGCCCATTCCCCTGTAGTCTCACCAGTAGCTGCTCATCCTGCCCAGGATGAGGATGACATTCCACCCTCCGCCAATATGTGAGGAGGTAGCACTTCCTTCTTTAAATTTCCTCTCCATACCATATTGTGGGCAATGTGATATTTGGTTAGGGGGAGAATTAATGAAGGAAGTGGCTTTTTATGTTATTGTTATGTTTTTGTTTTGAGAAAGTCCTTTTGTGCAATTGAATGACTTGCTGTCAGTTAGTTTTTCTTACAAGTATAAGTATGCCTTTAGTTTCAGCACATGTTATAAAGTTTCAACATATGTTATAAAACTTATAGTTTCTCATTTACAACAAATTTTTTTGTAATGTCCAGCTTGTAGTATGAGAAATTGAAATATTGTTCCAATACTGTTGATTCTAGAATGGTGTTATGCTTAGTTGAGTTGATAACCAGTTGAAATTCTTATTGTTTTCAACCTTGTTCTTCCACTTGGAACTAACCACACACTCTGCACATTAGATTTCAATGATAAGCTAAAAAACTGGCTTGCCTCCTAAGCCCTGCAAAAGTTCGACATAGTACTATTGACCTCCTTTAAAAGGTCGGGACCCCTTAATAAAAGACCAATGAGTCTTTCAAAAATAATAAAAAAAGGAGAGAAAATAAAAGGAAAAAGAAGAGAAAAAAAAATTGTGACACTTTGCTTTGAAACCCGAGCATAGTCCGAGGGGTATATGGCCAAAGTCTTTAAAGCTCGATGCCCTATACCAACTGGTTGGGAGTCATCGACTTTGTGTTTGTTACATGGGTGAATAGGTGGAGTTTATTGAATTGTAGGTGTTGGGGTTTCAAACTCATTAAAATTCCAAGGTGAAACTTGAAGAGTTAGTGGTTGAGAGATCCTTTTGACTTGATGCCTTAAACCTTAATCGGTTGGGAGTCATCGGTGGACCCTCGTTACATGGACAATTGTGAATTCGATACCCTCAGCATTGCACCCCTATAAATAAATAAAAAAAAAAAGGATGTTGTAGAATAAAAGTGGGTCCTGATCTATTGAGGCTGGTTAAGCTGTTAGGTTTAGACAAGAGTTAGGTTAGGGAGAGAACAATTTGATAAGCTTCATTTTTGAAACCTAATATAGCTAAACAATTAGGTTTTTGTGGAAGGCATCAAGTTGGTTCTCTAGGAGTTGAACCTCTTTTAATGCTTGATTTTGCATAGCACACAGTCTTCCTGAGATAGTTGTTGGGTAGGATTTTGGTGACTCTTGTTGAAGGTTGTGCATTATCCCCTCAAATTTTTTTGAAACATCATTTATGTGGGCATATATAGTTGATCTTGTTTTTGTTTACTTTCTTCTTTCTTCATTGCTAAGGGACTAGCAATGTGTCGGTTGGGGGGAGTGATTACTACACAAATAGAAGTATACTTGTACCCTTAACACTACAGGTTTTGAGCACTTTTTATGTAGTAATCACTTCTAATTAACCTAAAGGCATGTTAAGGACTTAGCTATGCTACTGATCATATTTTATGGCGAATTTTGTAGTTTTCACAAGCTAGTTATGCCAATCTTAGAGAGTTGGCTCAATCACGGAGAATGCAAGTTGAAATTAGAGCTGCTAATAAAAAATTGGAAGAAGAGAAGAAGAGAAGTAGTGCAAAGAAGAAATTAAGCACCCTGGCAATTTCGCAAGGGTTGCAAATTACACAGTTACAGAACATTGCAAATTTTCTAAGGTTACGAATTTTCGCAACCCGCGACCTGTCATTCCAAGTGACTATTCTTCGTACCTTCTCGATTTCTTCCAAAATTGTCCCTATGTAATACTGATTATTTTTTGATATTTTGATAAATTGTATTGGCAGTATGGCATATATGCCAGAGACGAGACTTTATAATGAATCATTCATTGAAATTAGGAAAGCTTCCAAGAGAAGCCTCGTGTTTTTCTCTTGCATTTTCTTTCATTTTCCTTCACTTTCTCACTGGCCAAACACCCTTTGCAGAAGATAACTCAAAGGATGAGTGGCTAGAACCCCTTCCTCCTTTAAGGAGAAGGCCATTGGGTAAGGGATCCGGAGGCAAACTGAGGGGTTCCATGTTTTTCATGCAGGAATTCATTGCCATTACTGATCACCCTTTCTAACTTTAGGTTTTTATCCCTTTGATTCACCTTGAATGGTTATTATTTGCAAGATTTTGCCTACGATACAGACAAATAGATCCAATGACGCTTCATTAGTTATCATTTAAGGAGCTTATCGAAGGTGAGTCAAGGAGAATTTGCTGAATTTACTGAGAGCATTAATGGCCAGAGAATGCCATTTTCAAAGATGTTTAACGAGGGGTAGTTTTTATATTAAATGAAGATCCTGGGCTTGGGGAGATAACTGAAGTCATCCTCCCCAATGCAAGGAAAAGACCCCGTGAAACCCTTATTTGCCCTAGGAACCTAAGCCCATTGACCTAACACTTCAAGGATTTCTATTTTACATTTAACTCATTTTACTTTTAGTTTTCAACACAAAACTCCTCACTTTTTATGAAAACCCAAAATCCAAAATGAATTCACTAGTTTAAACTTTAGTGTGAGTAATTTACACGAAGAAAATCCATCCCTATGGACGATCCTAGAGCCACTGTGCTATAGTAGCTATGCTACGCCAGTACGAATTAGGTTATAAATATTGTTGATTCAGAATACCCTACGGGCTTTACATAAACACACGCGAATCATGTACATATTTATAATGTGGAATCATTTCTAATGTGAAATCACATGTTATTATTGGAATCACATGTTGGTACTTTGGTTATAATAGTGTTATAACATTATTTATTTATTTAAGTTTATTTACTATTATTATATTGTTTAGACTCAATAATTTTATATATTAATTATTATTATATATATATTTTTTATTATTTATGTTTATTTGAAAAATGATGAATTTGTAAAATTAAATTTTTTACCATTTTTTAAGGTTTTACTGGGTTTTAGTCGGTTTTGGCCTCGTAATCCTATAAGGTGGCTAGGTTGGTCGAAAAATTCATTCGAATAGAAATACGATTAGCCGAAATCCGCTTTGGCCTCGTAGCCCAAAATGGTCAATGGGCTTGTTTACCAAATTCTAACTATTACCTCACCTTCATACAATATCGTTCATATTCTTCCGCAACATCTAGCATCTAGTAACAATATTATTAAATCATCAAAACTATATCTATATTTCATTTTTAGCCACTATATATTCTTTGGGAATCAATAGAACTTTTGTTCTTCTCAATTTCTTTGTTTCGAACCATTCTTCGAATTCTTCGATTTTTTATTTTTTTATTTCATCCATTTTCTTTAATAATTCAATTCATAGTCATAGACAAAATATAAAAACTTCTATCTAAGGGGGTTGTTTGTTTTACGTTAAATGCCGAAAAGCAATTTCGTTTCAAAGATTGGAGTCGTTGTTTTTTCAAATTTTCATGACTTATTGCTCAAATTTTTTTAAAAAGTTTTGAATAGAAAAAGTGAAAATATTTGGCTTTTGCTATTCAGAAAAAATCATCTTCCATAAAAACAAGAAAAACTCCATCATTACTCAACAAGGAGGAGGGTTAGCAACACTCACTACTATGGATGACAATCTGGGTCATTAGACCGGACTACCCCATCCCGACCTGACTTGTTTATTTTTTTTTTCAATTTCTAAACCTTTCTCATTTAAAAGATTAAACGGGGCGGGGTGGGGTGGGTTAGCAGGGATGGGAAAATTCTCAAACCCGCCCCGTTTACATTTGATTGTTGTTTTTATTTTTTATATTTTTATTGTATTAAAAATAATATATTTCATAAAAAATAAAAAGATTATGAATTTTTTATAAATTATTTATTAAAAAAATTCTAATTGTTATTATTATTTATATTAAAATATAATAAATTTTTTTTTTAAATATAATCGAGACGGGGTAGGGCGGGAATAACAATACCCGACCTCGTATCGAATTTGAGAAAATAAACCCAAACCAACTAAAAACTCGATTACAGTTAAGCCAAACTTGTCTCATAAAGGGAGGAGCGGGGCGAGAACTCGAAATAATCCTCCCCATTGTCATTCCTACTCACTACTCAATGTTAAAAAACAAACAACTTAATACTTAATGCTATTAAGTACTATTTAGCATTAAGCTCAAAAGAAATTCTATTAAGCATTAAGTAAAAAAAACAAACGCCACCTAAGTCTTCATCTAAATTCACAATAGTAAGTCAAATCGGACATATCTTTATTTCATTTATAAGTTATATAATATATAATTAATCTTCGAAACATTCATTTTTGTAATTGAATGATTACTAATTGCTAATTTTTTATTCAGAATAATAAAATAAAATATTTTGATCTTTAAATTTCGACTTCAAACTAACAAATTAACTAAAGAATGAAGGGACCCAACCCGGATTTCCTCTTCCTAACCCAAGGGACCCTCCGGGCACTTCTACGGATTTGAGAAAACATTTCTTTTAAACCCTTTTCAAAAGTGAATCCGTATAGCGAACCCATTTATACAGTTACGGTTTCCATTAAAACCTTATTAAACATGGTGGGAGATTTTTTTTTTCTTTTCTTTTAAACATTAAACCCTTTTTATATGATTAAACATTTTGCAGAAAATCGGGCAGAGTTTCCTCTGTTTTTCAAACATCTCCCAATTTACAACACCTATAATAGAACATTTTACACTACCAAAAATATTCATTTACTACACATTCAACTACGGGACATCAAGTCCACCACAAGAAATTTCAAATCAAAATTTAAAATCCTTTTCTAAACACCATAGAAATAGTAAACAATATTTTAAACATAAAATACATTACAAAATAAAGGTTCACTAAGCATGCTATTCAAAACAAGGTCTATACATTTTCAAAAAGTAGTCGCTTGTCACAGGCGGAGGTGTCAATTGGCCGAGGATGCTCAAATTGGCCATTACCGCCCTCGAAAAACATTTTATAAAATATTTGGAAAGATGATTAGGTGCCAAAAAGTGCTATTTTGAACCCTATTTATTGCAGGGTTTTGAGTGCTTTTGTATACTAATCATTCTAATTAACCCGATTTGCACACATTGCTGTCCCTTTACTATTCTACTGATCGCATTTTGTGGAAAATTTTACAGTTTTTGAGAGCTAATCATGCCAAAATTGTTGAGTCGATCCAAGCATGAAGAATTCGAGTCAAACTCAACATCGTAGATTAGAGACCAAGAGGAACGAAGAGCAGAAAACAGAAGAAAAATGAAGCAGAGCAAATCTGCTTCATTTTGGTCACAACCTGTGAAATTGATCTTGCCCGCCACTGTTCATCCTACAGCCCCTGTTCTCTGTATTTCACGCTTTTGTTGTTTTTGTTACAATTTTTTGTTTCTTCCTATTTTAACCCTTGTAATATATTTTGTTTTGGTTTGTTTTGTAATTTCCTATACACTGAGCACCTATATAAGCCTCAGTTTATACAAACTTGCAATCACTTCACTTTTGGCAATAGACGTGGGTGGCAGTTTCCTCGCTGCTTCCCCCTTTCTCCATTTTCCTTCATTTTCTCTCCCTTTCTTGGCTACCAAACACTTCTTTGAAGATGAAAACTCAGAGGATGCTTGGCTAGACCTCTTCCTCTTTGAAAAGGAGGGCTACTAGGCTTTGGATTTGAGGTAAACTGACGGTCCTCTGTTTTTAACGTAGGCATTTATTTTCATTTATGTTCCTATCCTTCACTCTAGGTTTAAATCTCCTAGATACATCTTGATTGACCAGTATTTGGCAATCTTTTAGGGTTCATTGGATGCTTATTGTTAGATTCAGTGATATCCATTAGTTGCCTTCTATTTGTTACTGTGAGATGAGTCTGGGAGGTAGGTTTTTATTGTCTCGACCAAGGAATGTTCAAATGCCGCTTTTCAAAAGTGGGAAAATCATGTGGTTTAGCTTTAAAGCTAAATGAAGATCCAGTTCGGGAATGACTATATGTCATCCTCCCAACGCGAGGAAAAAGACCCCAGACATGTTGGTTGCCTTAAACCCTAAACCAAAGTGGGCCCGACACTCAAGGTTCTATTTTACTTTTTTTTTTTCTTATTTTAGTTTCAGCCTGTGAACAACCATCCAACTCCTCTGTTTTTACCAAAAACCTGAAAATCCAAATTTAATTCACCAGTTTTAATCTCACTATAAATCATTTGTACGAAGAAAACCCATCGCTGTGTTCGACCCTAGAACCGCTATACTGCAGTAGCTTTGCTACGATAGTAGGAGGAATTTAGAATATAAATTTTGTTGATTTCGGATCACCCTACTGTGGCACGAATCAAAAGAAAGCTAAAGGAGCTCAGTGAGAGTACAGTTCATAGGAAAATAATGTTTATAGATATAGTTCAAATACAATGTGTAAAACAATTGTATAAACATCTCATTTCAATAAACATTTATTTTACTTTCTTTCCCATATAGTTCAAATACAATGTGTAAAACAATTGTATAAATGATGAGTCTTAAACTCATCTATTTTTAATCCATTTTTCTGGCTTATTTTTAGTATATTCAGATATGTTCTAATGCCAAATTATGGATTATTCACCAACTTTGTGTTTTGCAGGTTTTAATTTAAAAAGGAGAAAAATTGAATAAGAAAGAAGAGAAAAAGAGCAATTGTGGCAGTCTATGTCGTGACAGAGTTCAGTGTGTCGCGACAAACGTTCAAGCAAATGGCTAAGGAAATCTGTCATGACGATCTTTCTTCGGTCGCAACACAAAGGGCTGAATATATAATAGCTATGTCGCAACAAAAGACAGCGTGTCGCGATAGAACATGAGAAGAATGTGACAAGTCAGCTGAGACAAAGAGAAATAATGTTGCGACAAGGTTTCTCATGCTGGATGTCAAAACCAAGAGGAACTTGTTACGACATAAAAGATCCTATCGCGACACTAGAAAAAGGAAGAAAGCAGAGATTCTATCACGACAAGGTATCTTATGTCACAACAAGAAATTAAAAAGCAATACAGGAAGACTACTGCGACAGATCAGTTTATGTTGCAACACGAGGAAAAATAGAAGACAGAATCTATGTTGCAACATAAAATCTCCTGTCGTGACACTGATTATTGCAACTTGGAAGTCCTGTTGAGACAATGTATGAAGAAGTTATGTCGCGACAAGGTAATGAATGTCGCGACACTAAAAGACAAGGCTTCTTGTCCTGACAGAGAAACAAAGTCTCAACAAGTGATACTGACTTATTGAACTGACTTAATTGCAACAAAAGAGTTCAATGTTGCGACATACTTCAAGCGGAAGAGAAGTTTTGATGTCGCGACAAAGATATTAAGGTTGCGACACATAAATAAGCTGAACACAGATAAACAAGGTCGCGACAGACTTTTCCATCTTATGACAAAGATTCCAACACAATAAGGAGAAGTCTTATTGCAACACAACAGAATTAGGTCGCGACACAAAGATTGGCTGAAGGCAAAAAGTTTGGTCGCGACATGAAAACTGGGTCATGAGAGTAAACATATACAACACCAAAAGACTATGTCGCAACATAAAAATGAAGCTGCAATACGAAATCAGGTAAAGTAGAGACAAGACTCTGTCGCGACAGACTTTCCTAGTCGCAACAGGAATGCTGGCAATACAAGAAACATTGTTGCAACAAGAAACAACAGAAATGTTGTCATGACATAGAAACTAGGTCGTGACACAATTTTGAGGAAGCTACACAGAAACAATGTCGCAACACAATTGTTAATGTCACAACATAATTGTTCCAGTAAACACACATGAGAAGGTCTCGACATAGAATGGACAAAACGACAGACCTTGCAGGACAAAGTATGAAAGATCCAAAGAAAGATCTGTCGCAACAGAGTAAACAATCTGAAGAAACAAATATTGTCACGACAAGATGCTGCATGCTGCAACAGAGAACAACAACAAAGAATCAACACTCTGTCACGACAACACTTTCTGGGCCATGATCAAGAATGCAGAATTCAGGGCCAAAATTTCGGGATCCATAATGTAGCCTCTAATTTAGGGCCCAAACTTTTGGGGCTCTATAAATAGAAACATTTGAGGAAAGTGAGGCAGTCAGTCAGTGGAAAACCAAAGCATCTAGGGAGCTGAGGACTCTTTTTTGTATTATATTTTTCTTTTATTTTCCTTTATTTTCTTTTTATTTTACTTTTTGTCAATTATAATTAGAATTGGATTACAATTTGTTTACTGTTCTTGAAACAGTGAATTGTTTCGAAGTTTCGAAGTTGAGATATTTTGTTGAAGATCAATTTTGATTATTGTTTGAATTTAATGAAGTCTAGATGAAAGCTGGAATTTATTTCTTTCAGTTGATTGCAGTTGCATTGGAAAATTCCTAATCAGATTTCAGTGTTTACTGTGATTTAGTTTTTTGGAAACCAAACTTCTGCTGGGAAAGATCTGATGTTAGTTATGGTCTTTCCTTCATAATTATAAGGAGATCTCTTGGATTGTGAATTTCGATTTTATTTGAATGATGTATTTCATGAAATGAATTGTTCCCAACATTAGTAACTTATACCCAAATAAGGACTGCCGTCTAGCTCTGATTTCCAGGAGGCCCTCTGAGTGACACAGAGTTGGAGATTCCTGAGAGCATGGATGCATTACTTAGGGGTATGTTAGACTATTATTGAAGAAGTAATGAGCTGTAAAAGATTACTTAGATAAATCATCAATTTACTCATGGTTTGAGAATTAGTTGAAGCCTCTATCAATTTAATCAATTAGAGATTTCTCCTTGGTCTTGAGGAATGATCTTGATCTTGTGTTAGCTTAGATCTAATCAAGGAAAGAGAGAACTCTTAAAGATCTCAAGGATGAGACATCATTCATCTTGTAGAGATCTAGAAAATGGCCCTGTCTTGGGAAGCAAGAAATCTGCAGTCATAAGAAATGGGTATGAAGTATTGAAAAAGAAAAATACCCATATCTTACAGAGAAAAGCTTATTACAAGTAATTGGTTAGATACATGTTTCAGAAATGAACATGACTTTCTAATCAATGAAATGTATGGTTAAGGGAGAAATCCAAACTATACTATCTTACCTCTTAACATTTTCAGATTCCAATCCATGAAAGAATAGATAGGATTATGTTGCAGGAATTAATTATTTCACAGCAGTTAAATCTCAGTGTCTACTACCAGCAATAATCTGGTTCAGAACAGTTAGCTCTAAGATTTTAAAGTTTCTTTTGTTATAGTTATAGAAATTTAAACAGTAGATTTATAGATAGGTTACTGCAAATTCTATGAAATGGAAGTTCAAATAGTGTGGAACTAGAGTAGTTAGGGTAGTTGAAACTTTAAAATCTTTTCGACTGCGGAATGATTCTAATTTATAGTCCACTCATTACTTGTACGACCAAGGTATTCAGCAGCATCTTGACCAAACTAAATCTTTAATGAATTTCCATTACAAATAATTTTTATTGTGAACATAAATGTTCTAATTTTGGTCAACAAGTTTTTATTACTTTTACTGGGGATTAGATAGTAGTCATTAGGTAACAGTAGCAGAAATTTGATCCCTATAAAGAAAATGGTTAACAAGTTTTTGGCTTCATTGCCGGGGATCAAAGGAATTTAAAAATCAATATTCTAATAAAAGAGAGAAATGCTAATTTGAACATTTTTCTTTGTTTTACAAAAATTTCAAGAAAACAACAAAAACAGCTTTAACAGCAGTGGTTGAATTAAGGCACTGATATTTTTGGAAGTCTAAACAGATATATAATTTTTGGTATCACTGACTCCTTTTGATCTCAGTGTGTTTCTACTTTCAGAAAGAAATTAAATGCATCGAAGACTAGAAACAGATATGCTGCCTCTGGACACTGAAATTGAGAGAACCTTGCAGAATATGAGAAGAATCAACGGTGCAGAATCCAGAAATATAGCAAATTAGAGAGAAATATTGCAGGCTATTCCAGAAGAAGAAGAAGAGGTAGAGAGACCTCAAAGGCCCAACACTATGGAAGAATTTTAGAGGCCTATTATCCGAGTGAAATACTAACTGCGGAGGACAACCTTCCATCAAGCAAACAATTAGTTGAAGCCGCCTTGATTACTATGGTGCAAGAGGTGATCACCATAGCCACCTTCCCGAAGATCCCAATGAGCACCTGGGGAGATTCATGAGGATGGAAAATACATTCAAGCTAAATGGGGTGAGACCAGATGTAATCAAACTTTAACTATTCCGCTCACTGAGACATGGCAACAAACTTTTGCTCGACTCACTGCAGATCGTGAACACTCGAGGAACTCGGGTGGAGGCACACATGAGTAGATTTTTCCCTCCAGCTCTCACTATTGAGAGAAGAGGAGAAATAATTGTCTTCAAGCAAGGGGAATATGAGAGTCTCTACACTGCATGGGAGAGGTTCAAAAGATTGCTGAAAAGATGCCCTATGCATGGAATAGATCTGACAACTCAGATGGACATTTTCTATCATGCCATGAATTATGCCTCCAAGGGTATAATTGATGCATCCTACTGTGAAGCTTTTAAAAGAAGAAGTAAAGAGGAAGCAAAGGAACTGATTGAAAACCTAGCCAAATGCAACTACAAGGCTCCATCTGAAGCTTTAGGGAGCAGCAGCAGGATGAAAGGAAATGGTCTTATTAAAGCTTAATGTCAACCATAGAAGCAAAGCCGATGCGCGGATGAACAAGCCGGGGGAACAAAGGAAAGAAGAATGCACACTGCACATGAAGTGGGAGCAGTAGAGGAAAGAAATAGAAGAAGTGATAAGGAACTAGTTGGAGAAGAGCCCTACCAAGTTAAGGAGGCTAAGTATATGAATGAGCAAAGAAGTTATCACTTCAAGCCTAACCCCAACTTGCCAACACACTATACACCGAAGATCGAGGAACCATGAAAAACTTTTCATAAGGGCGGGAGGAAGACAAAGAGACCCCTAAACTCCGACGTAATTACCGCCAGCTTCATGCTCAACCCAGTTCCAAAAACAAATGTTAGCAGGGAAGGCAGAGGAGAGTATCAAGGTCGAAAAGGATTCAACTTTTCTAAGACTGGGATATTTCATTTCCATGTCGAAAACAAGGATTCTCAATCAAGATGAAAAGAAATTTTCTGACCTTGATAATTTCCAAGCAAACACAATCGTGTTTCAAACAAATACCAATGCCACAATCGAAATTGAGACTAAGAAGGCCAGTCTTATCCTTTGCAAAGCCAATCCGTAACAGATTACTTAGTAAGATTAAGATCAATCTAAAAGATCTCACATCAACTACATTGAGAGGCAATGATGAACTGCAAGGAAGCAAGAAGGTGTAAGACAAAGATTGCCTAGAAACTGGTTTAATGAAGAATAACTCAGATTAGAGGAGCAAATAAAGAGAATTACTAGAACTGAAGACACTTTGCATCCTGAGTCCAGCTAAGGACATTAAACTGAGCAGCTTCTTGGGAGGCAACCCAAGCAGGAATTTTTAATTTTAAGTTTTAAATAGTTTAATTGATTCAGCAGAATTTTAGGCATTTGAAGTTTTATATAATCTGTTAGTAGTTTTATGTTAGTGTTGTTGATTTTCAGGACAATGAAGCAAAAATTCAAAAAGATCCTTATTAAGAAGCACACTGTTTCAGAAAGAAAATAAGCAGAAAATGACCACAAGGGGGAGTAATTCTAATTCCCTAAACTTGTAGTTAATGACAATGCATATTTGAAGTTGGTGGGAATGTTAGCATGTTTGAATAAAAATATATTCTAGAAATCAAGGAAAGACATTTTGAATTAAGAATTGAGAACGAGTCTTTAAGCTTGAATTGAAGAAGTTTCACAGTTTGAATAAGTGTTCATACTTATGTTCAATTGAGTAAGAGTGGTGATAGGCCGAAAGTGTGGTGTGTATATATGTACGCCTATGTGCGCAAGTGCAAGCGTCAGATTGCACATACTTACCTAAGGTACTGACATCGATCCACTACTAAGTGTGTTGAATACAGAGATTAGCCTTTGAATATTATCTTGATGTAAGCTTTGAATGACAGTTTACTAATACCTTGATTTAAACTAAACTAATTGTTCTTAATTCATCGTATTGCAGACCAGGTTATGTCTCCCCTACCACTCAAGGATTTACTTCCAGAGAAACTACTACGCTTATCCATAACTTATTGATGACTCGGTGATCGTACTTACGAGATACCCTCTCTGTATTCGCTTTGTCCGCTAAGTAGGTTGAGTGTATTTTACCCCAACTCGTATTACTCCGAAACGCTTAAATGTTCGAACCTTTAATCACACCCTGGACCACATTCTATTTTTCCGACCGACCGAGGGTCGTTTATTCGTATCCCCTCAAGATCCTCATCTCGACCCTGGATATCCAGCGACAATCATGCCAATGTCAAGCCAAACATCACCATGTAGATAAATCACAAATATGGGAGCGCATACTAACCAAATACAAACAACTGAATAATATAAAATACGAATCTTTAATCCATGCAATCGTGACAGGGTTCAACAACACCCTAGATATGAATCTAGAACATACTGAATGTGAATACTCAAATGTTTAATATATATAACATCAGTACTTTTATCAGAAAGAAAGAAAATACAAAAGTAGGTCTCTTCTTCAGATCTAGTTCCGATGTTCTCGATTTCTATGTTTCTTTTATAATGACCGATAATTTCTCAATTTTGGTCCCCTTTTTCCTTTAATGATGGAGATGCAGTGAATCGCTACACGCCGCGGACGCTGTCGCTGTCGACTTCTATTTTTTGCTGGACCAACGTCAAGCGACGCCGACGTCACGACGTCAGACGTCACGACGTCAGACGTCACTACCGCCGATCGCGATGTTCCCGCTAGCTTATACTTCAACTCTCTCGTCCCAGTCGTTCCACACATTCCACCGCTCACACAAATTGCACAAATTAGATATCGGGCTATAAAAATGCTCATTTAAATATAAATGAAGCTAAAACCGTAAGACAGACGTGGGTATGACATGAGTGTTTTAGGCACTCATTAAGTGGTTGTATATTGCCTTGAATGTTGTATGAGAGAAGAAAGAGAAAGATAGAAAAATTTAGGAGACTTTGATTAATGTTGCAACACACTTTTTCTGTGTCGTGACACACTTGAAATGGGAAGCAAATTGAAAGGGAAGTTTATGTTGCAACACAATTCTCCAATGTCGCAACATAAATTCAAAAGAAAATGTCACAACATATTTTTTCTGTGTCACAACACAATCGAACGACTCTGTTTCTAAAATTATATCACGACAACTATTTTTACTTGTTGCGACAGTGCATTACTGATAAAGCAAACCCTAGGGCAATGTTGTCGCGACATTAAATGAAGGGCAAGATCAACTAGTTAGCTTATAAATAGAGAATTTTTTGAAAACTGAAGAGCCACCTTTCTCATAAACTCTCAACATTCTCAACTTCCCACTCAAATTTCCACATTCTCATTCTCTAAAGTCCCTGTGAGTCTCAAGACTGACCCTACTATAATAACTCCTACCACTTCGATTTCCTACCTCAAATCTTAACTCATGGAAGAGTGGCACTGTTGGAAAATGAAACAGAACAAGGTTCTTTTGAAGCAAATTATGCAAGAGATAGATAAGATGAAAGCGAAAAGCAAATAAATAAAGGAGAAGAGTCAAGAAAAAGAAAAGTAGAGCTTATTAAGCTAGAGAGAACAGATGAAAAAGAGTATAAAGAGCTTTATTTTAAAAAAGAAGAATTTAATGGAAGGAAGTTTGAAAGATAGAGCCTTCATTGCTGAAAGAGGGTTCAAAAGGTTATCTTCTCCTTTTTTCTAAATGCTAGAAAAGAGGACTGGCACATCGGGTGAACATGTAGACCCTGGTTATGCATCTTTGGTGAAATAATTCTTTGCAAATATGGTGGAAAAAGACGAAAAAATAGTATATGTCAGAAGTCAGTGGGTAGAGTTTAGTAGAGAGGAGATAAACAGATTGTTTGATCTGAGGGTGCAAAAGGATGGTTCTAAGTTCAAGAAACAACTCAAGGAACCGTACATTAGAGCAAGATCAGCCTACTAGCTGGAAAAAGAAAATAGAAGGGGACAAGGAAAATCCTTTTTAAATCCATTACCAGAGGAGACTTGACCGAAGAAGCCAAGGTATGGTTCTACTTTATCAGTTCTATACTTATGCCTTTTAAGCATTTAAGTACAGTGAGAAGAGAGGAAACAATCCTCCCCAGTGTCATTACGGCTATAAGATAAATGTAGGAAAAATTATTGAAAAATCTATATTGGATTACTCTGAGAGCAAATACAAGGGGATAATTCCACACCCAACCACAATCACCGCATCGATCCGAGGGGAGAGCAAGAATGGGGGATTGAGGAAACTTGTCCTAGAGCCTCCTCTCTGACCCTAACTGGTATAACTAAAGGACCAAAGAATAGAGGGAAGGGCAAGGAAAAAGAAACAGAAGAAGAAAAAGGGAATGCAGGGTGCATTGAGTTGGAAAAGTGGGAAAACCAATGTCCATTGCAATCAGAAGCTCAGAGGAGTCAGAGCCAATTCTGGAGTGCACCCATAGAGCTGAGACAAACCCAACATGAGTCAGATCTCTCGGCCACGCATACCAGACAATCTCACGCACTTCTTTGTCGTGATTCTTGCTTTGGTCCTTTCTTCTATTGTTAGGCTTCCTTTTTATTCCAATATCGCGTTCTATGAAACATTATAAGATAGGATTAGCGAATATCAGTGAATACGAGCCAACTGTGTTGAGCTTTAAAAACACAGAGAAATTATAATTTAATGTATGCATGATTCAATTTAATCAACACTCCCTAAACTTAGCTGGCCGGCTCTTCGAAGTAAGAATAGACTCTAAACTGTGGAACTGAAGGATAAAGCAGAACTAACACCGTTTATATGGGTCTAGTACACATGATACCAGTAATAAGGTCATCAAGAACCACTCAAAGATCCAGGACTACTCGTTGTTCAACTTTCAAAACTCAGACTGAATGCTCTAATGACCAAATAGGTCACCCCATCTAGTGTTTCAATAATTTTTCCTAAGGTCTGGGTGTTGCTAAAGTGATTCCAATTATAGTCTGACTACAAGATCTCAAACTTGAATTCAACTCGCTTATTTAGAATAGCTTAACACGCATGACGAGAACACACCACCTATTCACTTCAATCACTCCTAAGGGGGATTAACCTCATACAAACTTAAGAGTACTAGTACTAAGAGGTTTTAGATGAGGTCCAGCTGGATCTATCAGATCTGGGGCCATGGTTAAGGGCACCAGCATTTAGCTTCAGAAACACTCCCGAACATTCAACCAAACCTCGAGGTCCTAGACTGTGGTGATCATCCATCCTTTGTCCCATGTAGCGGGCAGTGAAGTTAATGGCTCCCAACCAGTTGGCTCAGGGCATTAGGCTTTGAAAAGCCCCTCGAACTGTGCCCGGGATTCTGATTGGATGATCCACTTATTATTGTTTTTTTTTCTTTTTAAATATATATTTGGGGCTCAAAGGAGATCCTCTTTTTCTAAGGTGTCCCATCACTTAGGTGTTTAACTTCCTAAGGTTCATAGAACTCTTGCATGGTGAGTCTAGAGTCAAAAGCAGATATCTGAAGATCAATGTGTGTGTGTGTGTTTATAGTCTACTGGGGGAATTGATTTCTGAGATCTAAAAGGGCGCGACATGGTTATTCTCATATATACAAATGTGTACCCCAATTGTCAAAACAACCTGGAGTCTCTTTATTTCAATGGAACATAGCCTTCACTGATTACTATGACTCTTTTGTAATCATGTTTAGTTCAAAGTCGAACAATTAAACCAACCAAGTCACCTTTATAACAGCACATTGCCAAATTCAAATATGTTGGTATATAGGGACAAGGCTAGGTCTTTAAACATGATAAAACACACTAAAACAATCAAAGCAAACTAAAACAGTAGAAAACCTATAACATGCAAAGAAAAAAAATAACAAAAAAATACAATAAAAATAAACAAAACAAAATAACTCTGAGCCTACCCATACCTGCACACATACAATCCTAAAAACAGAAACTAAAGGTCTCATCACAGCAGTGGTGTAGTGCCAAGAATGCCTCAAAGGATCGCCATGGTGGAAGTGTGGTGGTACTGGGTGGTGGAGGTGGTGAGGAGTCGAGCCACTGGTCAGATAAGGTCCTCGGGGTCAGCTAATTGGTGGTCATCCAAGAGGAGAGATCCATATCCAACTGAACCATGTCTCGAGACTCGTCCCAATAAAGGCCAACCAAGGTAAGCAGATGAATCTACCCCGAGGATCGAAAGTCAAACCGAGGGATCCTGGTCGCTGCCTCAAGGCCTCGTATTATGGGCAAATGAGCATCCTCTAACACTCCCCAGGTCCCATTTTAGTTCATCAAAGCTTTGTTGACATGCCTCTGACCATACAAAATTTTCCTCTTTCCTTGTCAACTTAGTCAAAGGAGCTACTAACTTCAAAAACTCCTCAACAAACTTCCTATAGTACCCTACCAAACTTAGAAAACTCTGTATCTCTATCACATTCGTAGGTGGTTTCTAGTTCATAATTGCCTCAATCTATTGAGGATCAATAGAAGCCCCCTCCGCTGAAGTCACATGTCCTAAGGCAACATTGTTCAACCGTAACCGGCATTTATCGACTTTGCATACAACCGGGCAGTCCCTAATCTCGTAGAAACAACTCTCGATGCTCCTCATGATCTTCCTACCGCAATAGACTCAAATGTCATCACGAATACTATAACAAAAATGATCTAAATAAGGATGAAAGATCATATTCATAAGATCTATAAAGCAAATTTCGAGGCATTAGTGAACCAAATGGCATGACTAAGAACTCGTAATGCCCATCGTGTCTCAAATCGATGGGAGCATCCTCCTCGACCGATCCCACTGATGGTAACCCTATTCAAATCACTTTCTGAAATACCCTCGCTTCCACTGATCCAAAAGATCTTCAATCCATGGAAGCGGGTATTAACTACGTATTGTCACGTTATTTAACTCTTTGTAATCAGTACACAATCTTAGACTTCCATCCTTTTTCTTCACAAACAGAACCAACGCTCCTCGAGGTGAAGTACTCGAACTGACAAAATCCTTACTCACAAGCTCCTCTATTTGTACTTTCAATTACTTTGAAGGAGCCATCCCTGGTAAGGTGCCTGTAGACTGTCCCAGAGCCAATTCAATCTAAAAACTAAATCTCATATTTGAGGTATACCGAAGTGATCCTTGGGGTGTGGTGGTCCCCGGGTTGTTCGTAGATTAGTTTTATGTTTATGAGTGTTGTAGTTTAATTTTTATTTATGCATGTTAGTTTACATTTGTTTAGTTTCATTTACTATTGCTCATCTTAGATATTTGAAGCTGTTAGGTTTAGCCGTGTTTCAGGCTTTAGGTATGCTTGTATACATGTAGTAGGTCGTGTTTAGGGAGTTGCGTATGTGATGCCATGCTTTAGAGTAGGGGATCAATTTTTATTTTTAGCCGAATCCACTTTTGTCATGGAAGAAAGGTTTCATTGGTTGTTTGAATGTTCAGAATTAGCTGAATAGAGCTGATAGATGGTGAATCACCTCCCGTGGATTCAAGAAACCATTTCTCAAGGAGCCACTACACTCATGGTCACGCATGATCTCAGGGTATGCCTAGGTATCGAGCCCGACTACTAAGGTTCAACAAACCTTGGGAGTCTCTAAACACTAAAGAGATGGGACACCGTGAATAAAAGAGGATTGCCTTCGAGCCCCAATTGAAAAAAAAAAAACAAAAAAAAAAAAGAGAGAGAGAGGAAAATATATATAGATAGAGATAAATGGCTGGATCTTCTTAACCTAATCTGCACAAACCGAGGGGCCTTGAAGCCTAATGCCCCGGAAATAACCGGCTCGAGTCATCGACTTCACCGCCATTGTTGTGGGACAAAAGATGGAAGTTTCGAGTTTAGGGCCCTTAGGTTCACTGAGTGTTCGTGACTTTCCAGGGAATTGAACGCCTTATGTCCCTAACCAACCGGGGTGGGGAGTCACCACAATCCCCTCGCTACGACACTTAACATAAACTTCTACGGGCACCAGTTTTGTTCTAAGTAGTGAGTAAATATATTAGATACTGCAAACGGCAAGGCCCGATCCTTTGTAGTTAGATTTTCCCCAATTAGCGAGTTGAACCCAAGTCTCGGGGGCGTCTCTAACTTAAGCGTACACTAGAGGTCATTGTTTATACGCACATAGGGTCATTGGGAAAAGGCTATTGAATATACTTAAACAGGCACTACTGACCATTGTGAGTTCAACCTAATTTCTTTTCAAATTCGAACACCTTTGGTAAATCCTGTGGAACTTCCAAATAGAACGAATGTGAGGTACTAATCTAGCCTAATTTGATTCTCTATCTATCGCTGATAGGCACCTACTCAGAAATACTACAGTACATGAAAGTGTGTGATCTAAGAGTCGTCTTGCTTAGGGACAAGCAAGAAGCTAAGTTTAGGTGTGATGAGTGCCTAAAACATCAAAGCTATACCCGCGCCTGGCCCAGCGCCGGGCCACATTTATATTTAAATACGAAGTTTTTGTAAAATTCGAGTATCCGACCGTGATTGGTTGCTCAGCGAAAAAGGGCGCTGCGCAAAGATTTGCGCAGAGGAAGGCAAAGGCATAAAGATGACAGAACGCCGCGACGCTTCGCGGACGCCCAATGTCACGCACGCCCCAACGCCGCGGACGCCCCAACGCCGCGGACGCCGAGTCAACATATAAAGAAGTCAACAAGCCGCGAACGCCATGCATGTCTCAACGTCAGCGACATCAGCAACGCCGCCGCTGAGGACAACGCGCGAAGTTATTCCTCCTTCAACTATTAAGCAAATGTAAGTGAGAATTCAGGGGATCAAGATCAAGGAACGATTTAACTAGGCACGCGAAACCGTAACGGGCGCAGACATCAATCTTGAAGAAGAGCCCGTGATTTGTATTTTTCTTCGTTTTGGATAATACAACTGATGTTTTATATATCACATACTGTATTTTCTTATTGAATATGTTCTAGATCTATACTTAGGCATGTGAACCCCACACGCTTGGAATGGATTAAAAAGTTAATTTATGACAGATTCATTATTTATGATTCATTATAATCGCTTTACATCTCAGTGGAATAAAATTATACGGTGATGCCTGGGCCAACATTAGTATGACCATACTAGAGATCCGAGATTCGAGAGATGGCAGGATACCTAGGGATATGAGTAGAGCAAATTCTTCGATTGATTTGGTAAATAGAGATATTCGACTCGAAGGTGGTAATTAAGGCTGTAACATTTAAGCATTTCGGGAGTATCGAGTCGGGGTAGAGACACTCAATTCTACTAGCGAGATAGGCGTAATACACCTCGAGAGAGGCACTGGCAAGCAAGATCACCTTGCCATTAATAAATCATAAATAAACTGAATAATATCATCTTTAGGAAATAATCCATCGAAAGTGGCATGGGGAGACATAACCTCTAGTCTCCATTAGCAGGTAACTCGCTCAAATCAAGAGTTCGGGCCAAATTACCACAAGATTTTTTTACCTAATATTATATGATCCGTGATAATATTTAAAAAGCCAATCTTTGTATTCACCTATCCCCGTGGATCGATATCCGTATCATTGGTACACTATATTACTTGGGGTGACGCGTGAACTTGCGCAGCAGAAGTGGTTTACCTTTACATATCACGCTACCGCCAAGCTTTAAATTAATCAAGTTTTTTTTTTCAATCAGCTCAAGGGGCAATCCTCTTATTCATTTTTGTTCCACTTTTTAGTGTTTAGACCCAAGGTTTGTTGAACCTTATAGTTCAGTTCCTATGACCAGGCATACCCTGATATCATCCGTGTGTGAGTGTGGTAGGCCTGTTTCGAATCACCGGGAGGTGATTCACCATGCCTCCCTCCGGCTCCAACCCACTCCCAACATTCAAACAACCAATGAAACCTTTCCATGACAAAAGTGATCTTTATTAAAAACAAAATCGATTCCCCTACTCTTAGTTGATGGCATCACATACGAGCCTCCCAAACACGACACCACTCACACATGTATATGACATAACCTAAACACAAACATGACTAAACACAAAACTCAATATCTAAGACGAAAGCAATCATAAAATGAACCAAGTCGTAAATGTAAAACTAAATATGTATAAATAAAAAATTAAACTACAAAGACGTTATAAACATAAAACTAATTCACGAACAACCCGAGGATCACCTACACCCCTCCCAACAAAAATGCAGGTCCCCACCGCAAAGAAATAACAAAGGAAGGTATGGAACCCCCAGACCGGCAGTGTCACCGGGCGGTGGTGGTGCGGCTGCGGAGAGCCAGAGCCGGGCGAGCCGGGCCTCGAAGCGCATCAGCCGCCGCAAGGAAGAATAAGGGGGCCTGTCAGTTGCAAACATCCGTGATATCGTGAAGCGCCCATGTCCTACGAGAAGGACTCGTGCCCTGGTCTCGCCCCGTGAAAAGCATCAAAGCGCCCGCAGTGAGAGACCGGTCCAGGTCGGAAAGTGGGCCGGAGGGCTGCCGCTTAAGGGTATCGTGGGTGGTGGGCGGAGGCGCGGTGACGAGGACTCGCCCACGTCCCCCGATCGCTCTTAGAGTCCCAAAACAGCTCCATAGCCAGGAAGCTCTGCCTCGCCCAGGGCTCATGGTTTAATCGTAGACCCCTCGTGTCGTGGCACACCCGCTTTGTCCCTTCTTAACCGACAGGGCCTCATGGGGCATAACCAAGCCTTATTGTCATCAGGGCACCCTCACTCATTTGCATAAGCCAAAATGAGGAAAGGGTGCCTCAAATTCATCTAGCGTCTGCATGAGGATGACGCCTCGATAACTCCGCCCACATTAAAAGGGAGAATCCTGAATGTATGCATATTGAGCAACATTGGCAATACCATTACACGCTTGTCGCTTAATGAGACGCCACGTGATGAAGTGATGCCGACTGGGATATAGGCCAAATGTTTGGCCTTGAAGTGGACGCAATGGCCCTCATTATTGCGTCGACTTCACCCGCCATTACCAAACCCAATGACCCTGTGGTAGCCTGGGTGCTCTAAAGCCGATCAAACTGCCCGAGGGGACACAATAAGATTATAATAATGATTGATCGACGCTCCCAGATCGGTTGACCAACACACCCTCAACGAACCTTCTTTGTCGCACGGGAGGCGAGATTACGAATTTCACCACACCTACCGCAAATGATTTAGGTGGTTAAAAGCGTCGCCATCCTTAGCCGCATAGTTTTGCAAGAAGTCGCCGTGGTGATGAAACCCTTTTCCTGATAAACGACGGCTTTTGCAGATGGTGCCGAACTGACGTGGCAGACTTATTTGACGAACCACATACATCATAATTGGGGTCGAGTCCTGATCGGGCCGACCCCATTAGCAACTTCTCGCCTTCGACATCGGGGGAGATCTGCCCTGGGGAGGTGAATGTAATGAAGTGGCACCAAGGTGACACACTAACTCCAAGAGATAATATTAAAACACCTAGAGTGCACTAGAAAACGAAGACTAACTATGCACCAAAGGACTTTGATGTAATCTAACCTCGAAATAAGCCTAAATGCGACCCTAAATGTGAACCTAAATGGGAATCTCACTTAAGGTGGATGACTGACCGGGTATGGTAGAATACCTAAGTGGAGTGTGTGAATGGCTAGCAGGGATGGGGGACTGCGAGGGTGTGATGGTGATGGTGGTGTGTGCGAGAGGGTGTCTAGGCAAAATATCGGCTTCCTCCGACCGGTGTGGTAGGGAACCCGCAAACGGGCGTGGGAAGGGTGTGCGTGGAGGCCAGTTCGTGCAGGATGATACAAAGGTAAGAAGAGCAAATGATGTATTTAAAACAGGCAAGTCGCGACGCTCGTGGCAACGCGCGACGCTCCGTGAGGACACGGCTAACGCCGCTGTCGGATATCAACGTCGCACGCCCCGAGATCGCTAAAAAATCAACGCCAGGACGCCCGCAGGAGTTCAAAATCAACGCCGCGATTGCCGATACCGCCGCGACGCTCCATGGAGGATCAAATCGTACGTCGCCGACTGGGGATCTCACGCCACGACGCTCCGTAGAGGTTCAAAATCAACGCCTGATGATCTCACGCCGCTGACGCTCCAAGAGGGTCAAACCGACGTTATGGCGCTTGAGATCGCCACGACGCTGCGTAAACGCCGCTGACGCGAGGCCAACGCCGCGTAATGCTACAGAAGGCCTACAATGTATATTATGCAACCATAATCTAAGATAAGAGAAAACTCCCTTCGTGTAAATGGGACTTGCTGGATTATTTTCTTCATGCTCGACATGAGTGGATCCTCCCCAGTACTTTCGATCGCGTGTCCTGAAATTATACAGCCCAGAAAATGATTCCGATTACTATAAAGACAAAGAAACCAAATATAACTTAAAGCAGATAATAAATAAAAAATTGAGACATAAAAAGGAAAATTGCATGAAAAGAAACTTGGGTTGCCTCCCAAGAAGCGCTATGTTTAATGTCGTTAGCTCGACGGCCCTGAATCTCAATGTGCTCGAACCTCGAAGCTCAGAAACGCTTTATCAACTTCGTTCGTGCTGGGCCAAGAATGATTTGCTTATTCGCTTGAACTCGCCCGCAAATACGGTCAACGCTGCGGTAACCGTGGAATGTTCCTTTCTCAGGATGTGTAATCTTTGCCCCACCATGTGAAAAGACCTTGGTCATTGTGAAAGGCTCGGACCATTTAGACTTCAATTTTCCCGGAAAGAGTTTTAGACGAGCGAACAAGAGAACTTTGTTTGGCCCCGCCAATTCCTTCCCGGTAATGTGTTTATCGCCGCTTTTATTCTTTCCTTGTAAATACGCGCATTTTCATAAGCTTCGCCTCAATTCGCCTATTTCACCGAAGTCAGAAGTAGCCGCTTCAACCCGCCGCTGTACCGTCCATGTTCAACTCCGCCGAAAGTCGCCTAAAGAGGCTCGAAGGTCGGTTCACCGGAAGATGGTACGCTTTGCCATAAACAATTCTGAAAGGTGACATACCCAAGGGTGTTTTAAACGCCGCTTGGTGGCGCCCGCAGTGCATCTTCAATCTTTTTTAGACCAATCCTTCCCGAACCGTTAACCTGTTTTCCAGATGGACTAATTTCTTGATTTGATACCGCCGCCTATTCGACCGTGCGATACGCAAGAGATGCAAAAATGGCGGCGTATCCCATACTTTTGCAAAACCTTTTCAATCACCTTATTATAGAAATGAGTACCATTATATGTGATCAGTGCTCGAGGGGTTCCAAATCGTGAGAATATGTGGCTACGAAGAAACTGAGCCACAACCTTGGCATCGTTGGTGCGGGTCGGAATTGCTTCAACCCACTTCGAGACATAGTCTACTGCTAGTAAAATGTACAGGTTGTTATAAGATGGGGGAAATGGTCCCATGAAATCCATCCCCCATAGGTCGAACAGCTCTACTTCTAGAATGGGGTGATAAAGTGCTCATCCTTTCTAGAAATACCCTCATTCACTGACATTTGTCACATGTGATACGAATGATGAGCATTTTGGTCAAAGTCTACTAATAGAAGCCTCGATTGGAAGTACCTTGGTCTGCTCGCCACCAAAATGTCCACTCACATGGTAGAGTGGCAAGGGTTCAATATACCGCTCATTTTATCTTTCTGCACACATCTCCGATTACCCTCGATCAACGCACGTTCAGAAAGAAATTGGCTCCTCCCAATAGTAATGTTTCAAATGTGCGAAAAACCGTTTTTTCTGTTGATAGTTAAATTCCGGAGGAACTACTTGGGCCACCAAATAATTCACATAATCTGCAAACCATGGAACTGCCCTCTTGTCTTCACAGCTGTGGATTCGCCTCATCCGGAAAGTCATTCACTCCATTATCATCGTTTCCCTTCCAATATGAAAGAGATTTGCCACCAGTTCTCGCGCCTTCTTGTCTTTAATCTCAACGCCGAATTTCATGAAAGAATAGAACCCAATCGGATTAATCGAGGTTCGCATCTTTTAGTCATCAAGAGTTTAATGGTCGAATGATTAGTGTGGTCCAGCCACCTTATTACCAATCAACAAGGCCCGACTCATTGCAAAGACAATAGCCAAAAAGTTCTTTTCTCCGTAGTGGCATAATTCAAATGAGCATCATCTAAGGTTCGCTTGCATAGTAAATTACCCGAAAATTTTCTCTCCCCGTTTCACCTCAACACCGCCCCAATCGCAAAATCCCCTGTTACACACATGTTCAAACAAAGCACCAACTGGGGCCACTACAATAGGAGCGATACCAACTTATCTTTCAACATCAAATGCATGCAAACACCGCTAATCAAACTTAAACAACCTCGACCAGAGATCGACAACGCTTATAACTGAGAGAAGTCTTTGATGAAGCTACTTATAGAATCCAAATGTGGGCTTAAAAACTTGACTCGGGTCTAATTCCTATTCCTCTGCCGAAACTGATGACTGAAAAAGTACACAATTCCTCAGACCATAAAATGGCACTTCTCCCACCGAGTACTAAGTTGGCCCCCATACCTTATCAATATTGATCTCAAATTTTCCGCATTGTCAAATGAATTACCCAATACCAAAAAATCATCCATGAAGATTTCGATTGTCTTCAACCATGTCGAAAAATGGCCACTATATATCGTTGAAAAGGTGCCCGCATTGCAATACCCAAAGTGGCATCAACTGACGCGAATGTCCCATGTGGACATGTGAATGTCGCCGCCTCCTGATCTTTAGGCTATAGCGATTTGATTGTAGCCGAATATCCATCCAAAAGCAATAATATTCATGACCGCTTAATCGTCCAAAGATCCGATCTAGAAACTAATGGAAATGATCTTTCGAGGGCTTTGTTCAATTCTCCATAATCAAACTTCCCACCTGCAGAATCAAGCTCTGAGAAGGCAAGAATATACTATTCTCAGCTCTATGACGCTTGTTTCACTCTTCTTAGGTACTCACTTGAACTCGACTTACCTAGTGTGCACTATCTCAAATAGGATAAATTACCCCAAGATCCACCTATATTTCAATACTTCCTTCTCGGATCACCTCTTTTCATCGGCTGATTCAAATTTTCCTCTACGCTTCCATCATGTTTATGCTCATCTTCTAGTAAAATACGATGATGCACATGGAAGGGCTTAACCTTTAAATCGGCAGAGACCACCTGGCGCATTTTTATGGTCTCTAAGGACCCTCAATAACTTCTCTCATCTAGTTCATCAAGGACGCCGAGATGATCACCGGTAGGTAGATGTTTCGCACATGCATACTAAAATGGCTAGGTGTTTTAACTCCATCTGGGTGGTTGTTCAACCGATGCAGACCGGCGTTTTAGCCCTTTCCACCTAGAGATTCAAGAGATTTCCTCCTATCAAGTCCGAAAGAATCCATCCATTTTATTACCCCGCCTCACCTCATATTCTCTCAATCATTCTCAGATTAGGCTGTCATTCAAATAGATTCATGAGATCAATTTGGCTGTGATAATATAGCCTCTACTATCTCCGCCATGAAGCAAGTATCACTTTCTCCTGATGTCTCATACCTTCAAACACGTTGAACTTGACTCGCCTTCCCCACTCTCACTCTAGTTCCTCAATCTGCTAATCATCAGCCTCGCCAACAAGAAGAAATGGTCCTACCCAAGATTATGGGTATTTCATCTTCTTCCATATCTAAGACAATGAAATCACGGGAAAAGATAAACTTGTCAACCTTTACTAAGACATCTTCATTACCCCTCCTGATGCTTTGCTGATCTGTTATGTTAGTGTGATTGTATTGGATCTAGCTTCAATTTGGTCCTAAACGCTTAAAAATGGACAAGGGCATGAGATTAATGCCGCACCTAAATCACATAGGCCTTCAAAATAGCATTTCCAATGGTGCATGAATAGTGAAACCGCTCGGGTCTTTAAGCTTTTGCGCAGCCTGGCATGGGTACTACATTCTCGCTTGCTTAATCAAGCTAAATCAGCCAATCTTTCTTCTCGAGACAAGATGTCTTCATAAACATCATATAATCGGGCATTCGCCCAGAGCATCACCAAAATGGGATATTGATGTAACTTGAACACTTCCATGACCCAGAATCGCCATCCAAATTTTATGCTTCTTTAGACGCTAGGATAAGGAATTGGTAGTCGCCCTCGTCAAGAAGTTGTTCTTTTCGTAGATCGTTTATTAGTCGCTCTATCTCACAAGCCTATTCTCTGATCATTCCGGCCGATGACTTTCTCACTTCTACCTCTTATAACCGGTGATTGCCCCTGTCTCTAATTCCTTACCACTATTATCATTTCGACATGTTCATTCTCATTCTTCTCAGTTTACTGAAGTTGCTTCGGGTAAGGAACCACGCTTTTTCTCACAATGATTTAGTTTAGCTTGGTCAATCTCAGATCCAAGTTTTTCAATTGTGCGTTTGATTGTTTAACTATGTAGCTCATGGGTTACGATATTCGCCTCGGCCCATTCATGTTGCAAGAGCGGAGGTCAAGATTTACGGCAAGGGCTGGCTCTAAGTCCAATTTTTCCTGAGGTGGTTCACCAACTCCTGGCGATGGCATATTGTTCGATTGGTTCCTCCATCCATACCTCTTGATTGTTTTGACCGCTTCATTATTACGCCCACCTCGCCTTGATTTTGACGCTCCGATAATTGCTTCCATACCGCCCTGTCGTGATCACTCCGTCAACCTCGGCTACATACCGCCTCGCCATCAAGCTGATTTCGACCGCATTCTGCAGCACAGTCGTTCCTCCATGTAATTCACACAACCCCATGGCTTCGCCCTCGATGGCACGGCCGCACTTGCCGTCGAAGTTTAACTCCGCCAGTAAGCTGTGCAAACATGATTAACTGCATTATCGGGAGAACTCATTATCCGTGCCACCCATGGCCACTAGTGTAGTCTTCCTAGCCATATTGATTTGTGTTAGTCGCAAGATCTTCAAGAATTTCATAAGCTGTCCGTGGTTTTCTTCATTAAGCAATTCCTCCAACCGGAGGCATCAATCATTGTTCTCAAGCAGATTCTTAATTATTATAGAAAGTACTGACCAAGATCCATCCGGTCAGCCCGTGATGTGGGCACTTCCTTAATAGTTTAGAATCGGTCTGGCTCACAAAAAGCTCTCCTAGTTGCTCAAAGTAAGATTCTCACAGTTGCAATTTTTCGAGTGCGGGGAAGAACTAACAGATCTTTAATCAAATTGCTCAGAGGTAATGGAATCCGGTGCAATGATTTGAAGAACCACGTTGGCTTTATCACCTAGTGAGCAAACGCCAACCCAGAGTTTCGAACCCATTGTGGCTTCTGATCTCACACCAAGAAAGTTATCAATATTATTTGATTCTGGCTAGGTGTCCGGGAATCAGATGTTTGGTGCCATCCGTGAAGTGATCAATTTTTTAACTCGCTGCTTCCGCTTCAATAGGTATTGATAGGGTCGCTCCAACGTCAGGCCATGAGAGATGTGTTCCTCTAACAAATATGAATGACCATCCCGTCAATAAACTACCAGCCATTTCTCTTCCGATCTGCTACGCTTTCTCTCGGTGCGGCTCGCTGCCCAACGCTAAGATCCCGCTTCTTCATTGTTTCCGTTCGTTGAATTCAATCTGCTCCGCTTTCCGTTTCTCGCGGTTGTGAAGTCTTTGGTCAAAGATCAAACGGATGTTATCAACCCGATTCGCCTGCATGTACTCATCAGAAACTTAAACCGCAATCACATGAAACAACAAAGACCAAATTACTAAAATTTGTAAAAACAAATAAGAACACAGAAATTCCAGTATATCTCGCAAGCAAGTGCACGCTGGCTGCTCCATAATATAGCCACTAATGCAGCACTGATATCATCCACTTATAGTGTGTTGAATACAAAGACTGCTTTTAGTACATATCCGGAGGCGCAATAGTGGGAGTACTAGTGACTGAATCTTAAACTCTGAACGTACTGATTGAACTGAGTTACATGCAATGTATAGTTCAGGAAGCCATGTCTCTCACTTTTTATGGATTATTTTGTGTGATGATATTATTCGCTGATGAGATTATTAAATGGTGGGGTGTGACTGTTTAATAGATACCCCTCCAGGTGTATTCACTATCTCATTAGTGTAGAGTTATGTATCTCACCCAACTACAACTGTAATGTTAAATACTGAACTTGATCAAGAATCAAAGATCTCAATATCTCATTTACCGAACTTCAACCGAAGGTCGTCACTCATATCCCTGTAGTATCCTTTATCTCGAATCCTGATTCTAGTATGGTCATACTAATGTTGGCCAAACATCACCATGTAATTGATTCAATGATGTAAAAGGATATAATGAATCAAATCAATATTAATATAAATTAATAACCTTTAATCCATTCAAACGTGATATTCTAATAATAATTCCTATATTATCAGAAATATATTCATGAAGAAAGACAAGTATGTGATTATGAGAAACATCATTAGTATTATCCAAAACGAAGAAAATACAAATCACGCCTCTTCTTCCGATTGATGTCCCGCTGTTGTTTTCCGCAGCCTTGGGCTTCAGACAGTCTGATCTCCATCCCTCACCCTCCTCCCATTTGCTTTTAATGATTGAGAGGCAGAATAATCGCGCTGATGTTGACTTCTTTATATGTTGACTCAAGCGTCGCGGCGTTGGGGCGTCACAACGATTCTGTCGTCTTATGCATTTGCCCTTCTCACGCTTTTAATCTTTGCCCAGCGCCACTTTTTCGCACGCAAACAACCCGATCACCAATTCAGATATCGGGCTACAAAACTACATTATTTAAATATAAAATAAGCGAAAAATGTAAGACCGGCGGGTATCTTTGAAGTGTTTTAGCTCATCGAGCGTGGCGTGCGGCTCATGGGATAACCCGGAGTCAGCGATACAAATTTGTATCGTGGGTGAGGCTGTTTGGAGTCGTGACTACAACCAAGGCTACGATCTGGTGCCTGGCGCCTACGACATGGCGCGGGAGGCGATCTGCGACATGGCTTAGGAGGCGACTGCGACATGGTCGTGCGGGCTGACGGCGGTGTGGTGCTCGTCTTTGGATTGACGGAGATGTGTGCGCCGGTGCGGGCTGGTTGATTCGGTGCGTTATTGAGTCCTTTGTTTGGGGAGGGACATTGTTCATGAACACTGTTCATTAGCATTGTTCACGAGGTTTTAAATAAAAAATAAAATAAATAAATAAATAAAATAAAATAGAATAAATTTTATTAAAAAAAATAAAATAAAATTTTTGTTGTTGATTATGATTTAATATATGAAATTAATTTTCTTGCATTACCTATGAATGCAAGGACATTGTGTATGAAATGTTTTTAGTAATGCAAATAAAGGTCTCGAGGTCAGTGGTTTACACCTTAGAGATGCCGTGATCACCAGGATAAAGTTTGGCTTAGAGGTTGAGGCCTGAGGAGGCCTCAGGAGGTGAGTTCTCCCTTTAGGATTGGTGGCGAGGATATGATGGTAGGCTCTGGTTGTGGTGAGTTAGAGATCTCGGGGACCTCTACTCACAAGTGGACTTGAGGATCACGGACATGTCGAAGTTCGACGTCATCCCGGGATGATCAGCTGGACAGCCATGTGGACGCGATCGACAGAGCGCAAGAGTGGCTACCACCTACACGCATGACAATACTGCGTTAGCTTCTCAAGGGGACAAGCATGATATTTTGCCCTGATACAGACGAGTCCAAGGCCCCGACAGCTTGACGGGTCAAGTTAGCAAGCTCCAATTCTAGGAGGATAAGGTGAGACCGACTTAGATCTCCTCGTAGTCTCGCGAGTATGAGGATGTTTTTTCTAGGATGAGCTACCGATTGCTCCGTGAGGGCTGTAGACTTCGATCGAAGTTACACCCTCAAACTGGCCCATCTCTATGACTCCACATAGATGGCACACTTTGAGCTGTAGAACTTTAGGAGCCAGCCTACAAGAGTTACCGGACAAGGGTTCATTGTGACTCGAGCACTTTCACCATGTACGCCTAGCTCTATTTGCGAAGAAGGAGGGCAGCACCCTTTGACTGTGCATTAATTACAAGCAGTTGAACAGGGTTACAATCAAGAATCGGTACCCATTACCGAGGATCGATGGGATTTGATTAGTCGAGAGGAGGCAGTCTACCCCAAGATGTAATCTTCGCACTAGTTACCACCAACTGAGGGTTAGGGAGACCGATATCCCTAAGACAGCGTTTAGGACCATTATGGGCACTTTGAGTTTACGGTGATGCCCTTTGGATTGACGAATGTTCCAACGGCATTCATGGACCTCATGCATAGGGTATTCCAACCCTATCTGGATCAGTTTGTCGTGGTATTCGTGGATGACATTTTAATCTACTCCAAGTCAAAGTGGGAGCATGAGTATCATTTGAGGATTATGTTACAGTTGTTGAGAGACAATCAGCTGTACGCCAAGTTCAGTAAGTGCGAGTTTTGGCTTATTTAGGTGAGATTTTTGGGACTCATGGTGTCAGCATCAGGCGTGTCAATGGACCCAAAGAAGGTCGAGGCCGTGATTTAGTCAGAGAGGCCGGGTCGCCTTGAGATACGTAGTTTCTTGGGATTGGCTGGGTACTACAAGATTCATTTAGGATTCGACAATGGCAGACCTATGACGAGATTGACCTAAGGAGGCCAAGTTTCTGATTACGACCGATGCGAGGAGGCATTCCAGAGTTGAAGAGGAGGCTTACTGTACCTCCTATCTTGATAGTCCAGACGTGATGGGGTACATGTTAACAGGATGCCTCGAGGCGACTTGGATGTGTTTTGATGTAGTCTAGAAGGGCAGTATTTGCGGTCTCGCTAGTTGAAGAATCATGAGCAGACTACCCCACACACAGTGGAGTCATGGTCTTCGCCTTGAAGATTCAAGGCCACTACTTATATGGTGAGCGCTCGAGGTACCTCGCAATTTCACAAAAGTCTGAAGATATTTCACCCAGCGGACCTCAACATGAGGCAACGCAGATGAATGGAGTTCCTAGAGGATTATGACTTCACTTTGCATTACCATCCTGGTAAGGCAAATGTGGTGGCTGATGCACTCAGTTGGAAGTCATGGGGAGCATTAGCTAGTATAGCTTACCATGAGTGGCTGGTTTGGTGACTGATGGTGCTCGCCACAAAGACAAATGAGTAGCTCGATAATGTCAGCCAGCGGCTACACCGCCTCTATTAAGTAGAGGATCAAGTCCTGTGCAAGGACGTGGAGATAGTGTCCCACCAAGGACCGTAATACCAGTATGGGGTGACGAGGGTCGGACCATCCACGCGATATGGTAGTCTTCAGATAGAGGATCTTTCGTAGTGGTTCCCGCCGACCGACGGAGAGATGAGATTCTCGTAGCTCATCGATTATTGAGGTGTGATCCGTGTGGCACCTAAGATACCAGATCTTCACGCCGCATTACTAGAGCAGATGAAGAGACACGTGAGGACCTTTATCATGTCTCATGTGTCAACAGGTTAAGGCTGAGCACTAGAAGCCAGCAGTGGCTACTTCCCAAATTTACCGAGGTCACTGAAAGTGGAAGGGAGAACGCCACGATGGATTTTCAGACCCACTTGCTACAAGATAATCGCAGAAGGACATGATGCAGTATGGGTGATAGTGGACCGGCTCACGAAGCCAGCACATTTTCTAGCCATGCGGATCACCTTCACATTGGAGAGATTTTGCAGGTTGTACATTCGAGAGATAGTCCGACTACATGGAGTATTAGTATCCATAGTGTCGGATAGAGACCCGAGGTTTACGGCGCACTTTTGGAAGAGTTTCCAAAAGGCTATGGGCACGGGTCAATTATGAGTACAACTTTCCACCTACGTACGCATGGTCACCAAAGAAGACTATAGGTATTAGGAGGACATATATGAGCACAAGGCCCTGGATCATAAGGGTAGTTGGGTAGAGCATTTGCCCTTAGTGGAATTCGCCTACAACAACAGTTATCACGCGAGTATACAGATGGCACCATATGAGGCATTGTATGGGAGGCCCTGTAAATCACCGATATGTTGGACCAAGGTGGGAGAGAGCTCCATCACTGGTCCTGATTTGATTGGAGACACCTCCGAGAAGGTGAGCTTGATACGCATGTCTTCTCACGTACCTCGTGAGCCGCGTAAGAGCTATGTCGACAGACGACGTCGACCTTTGAGTTCAAGGTTGGAGATCACGTCTTCTTGAAGGTGATACCTAATAGATGAGTGGTCAGGTTTGGCAAGCGAGGGAAGCTATCGCCGATGTTTATTGGGCCCTTCGAGATATTCGAGAGGGTACGCACTGTAGCTGCATCGGGGCTGGCTTTACCGCCAAGATGCCGTGTCCACAAGGTATTTCACGCTCCACGTCCGAGGTACACCCGATCTAGCTCATGTAGTGGATTAGAGTAGACATATTACTACTATGGGGACCTTCGAGGGAGGGACCGCAAACAGTGGATAACCGGACTGTGCTTCATGACGCAAGACCATGAGGCTAGCGAAGGTGCGCATGGAAGACCTCGAGTGGAGGAGGCGTGGGAGCCGAGGACACGACAAAGGGCCACCTATCCCTTCTTGTTTAGGGATGAAGGTACGTGGTTTAGTAGTGTATTCTTACATGACTAGCTTACATGCACGGTATAGTGCACATTGCATATGCATGGATTTGTTGTGATTGTCCGTAATTCTCGGATGTTCCCTTTAAGGAGGGAGAATGTAAAACCCGAGAAAATTCAAATTTTCTAAAAATGGTAAAATGGTAATTTTGGTCAAACTCCGAAATTTTTCTAGATCTCGGATGACAAAATGGACTTCACCATTGAATTGTCCCAAACTAGCTACCACGCCGACTCGTCAAATTCGAGACAGCCTAAATTTCACGCTTTCTTTTCGCTAAATCGAAGACCTGCATAAGAAAACAACATGTGAGAGACATGTGATGTGACAAAAGTCAAATACTACATGTACCCATGTGACACATGTTGCATGATTAGAGAGAGGGTGGATATGAATGGCTTAGATTAAGCCATGTGTCAAAAGTCACTTAAAATGGACAAGATGGGAATTTTTGAAAAGTTAATTGAATAAAGAAAAAAGGGAATAGTTTTCTTCTCCAATTTGGAGAAGAAATCGTGCAGTGAGTGGGTTTTTGAAATTTAGAGAGAGAGAGAGAGCTACTTCTCTCTAGATTTCCCGTCGTTCGGACCATCTGTTCGCTTCAGGTCGAGAAGTAAAGTTGTTCTACGCGATGAGGGCTACGCGTGGACACCGATTTGGTGGAATTCCGACAACTCCAAAAAGTAGGGATCTTTTCCTATTTGGTTTATTCTTTGGCTAAGAGCCATTTTATGGATGGGGATTTGTTGAGGCCTGGAAGGTCGTGTTATCGGTCTCAAAATCTTTGAACCGAGTGAAGAAATCCATAATTGTGTTACCGTGAACAGTGACAACCCGAGGGTTTCACTGTTCATTTGAATAGTTACGTGATTTTTGGTGTGAATTTTTATGATGTTGAGTGATTCAAAATCAATTGCTTATGTTTGTTAATTAGCCCATGTGAGCTAATTTTGGTGTTATTGATTGTGAAATTGAATAACATGGTTTATGTGGATTAATTATGTTAGTATATACATGTTTGATATATTTGCATGAGTTGTCGATTGGTATAATGTGCCTCTTATATGCAATCGTGGCACCCTAGAATATTAGGAGTGAGTGCATGACATGAAAGAAAATAAAAAGGAAAATATTGTAAAACTAATTTCACTTTAAGATCATCCGGAGAATTATGCTTAGAGATTGTCCAACACCACTGGAGGCCCATGAATTGTTTCGGAAGGTTATCCAACAGATTCGCATCGGATGGTAGTCCAATATGCTTATCGAATCTCGGTAGTAAGTTTTCGAGAACAAAAAGCTTTTGTTTTGAAAACTATATTTTTACTCGCATTTGGCTTAGGCATGTGCGGTGGAGTCAAATGAGACTCAAGATACTGGATTGGCCATGCATATCCAAGTAGGATCATGTATTTGCTTATGTTTGTTCATCATGACTCGCTCACTCTTTGTATGGAACCCACGAAGAAATTATCACTACCGGGCTTTGTTCAACTCCGTCGAGGGATCACTATTTCGTGCACAGGAGCGCATGTGAGGACGGTGCTCACTAGAGGTCTTCTAGAAGAAAGCTCGGTTGTGACTTCGTAGAGACTTTTGTATAACATGTATTAGAAATTGTACATTTTAATATATGTTGAATTAAGAGTGATTTATTAACTCGAACTATAAGAATATAGTTGATGTATTTTGTGGTATTGATGCAAGGGCCTATGGTCAATTATTTTATTCGTACGCGATCCCTGCGCATTATCAAATCGCTTAAGACAAAGCCAGATTGTGGCAGGTCCCGTGACAGCCGGCAGACTACCTCGATTTTCACGAATGCATGAGCCGCAGTTACCCGACATCCACGAAGATTCCAACGGGCTGACGGTTATCACCCGACCCTAATTTTGGGGTATCACAAATGTATCTGTGGAAGAAATTCAACTTATGTTTTTTTGTGGATGAGTTGCATTGGCAGGGAAAGCTACACATTCATTGGACAGTCTTAGGCCCATTTTTCTCAAAACACTGATTATTCTAACTCCATGAATTATAGGTTTTCCTGACTTGACATTTCAATACTAAAAGAGTTGAGACTTCGATCCATTAAAAGGAAAAAAAATAGAAAAAGAATGAAAAGACCCCAATTTATACCTCAGTTTGGGCGTTTGTGTGACCTTGGAAAGATGTCACATCAGGAGACAAAGTTCCTGTCATTATTATGCTTCAAAAGAGATGCATGTAAACGTTTTCATTTTCAATTCATCAATCCTTTTCATATATTATTTTCGACAGCGTGTAGCTGCTGAAGGCCCATTGCAGCTCTATAAATGCAATGGAGTTTCCCAATCTTTTCCATTCACACTAATCAATTCAGCATTCAATGTAGTCCTCCACTACTGTTCCAAAAATCAGCAGTGGAGCCAAGTCTTCGCATGCTCTCCTAGGTCAATTTTCTTAACTGGAAAATGGTCGAGTGGCTAATTAATGATAACTCTAGACTATGTTGGATTCCCGGAAAATGCAAGAAAAAGAAAATAGGTAGTAAAAGTGAAAGGAAAATATAAATAAAGTTAAATCTCATATACTGTTTTTATTTACTATAAACAAATTTTATTTATCTGTTTTAACTGTAAATAATTTAAAATTTTGTAAGTTGCTATGTAATTTTATTTATACTTGATTTTCTTTAAAAAAATTTATTACACAATCAAACAGGAGAAAATATAATTTTTCTTTTTTGTTTAGTATTTTCCGGCAATCAAACATGACCCTAACATTTGGGGTGATCATGACCCTTATGTTTGGGGTGACCAGTTCATATCCTGCTTCACTCTAAGAGACGAAGTAATTGAATGAAAATAAGTGTCAAATCGTAGACCTTTTACATTAAACTATAGTCCTGTTTGGTTGAGTTGATTATATGAGTAATAAGGTTTCGATACTTTATCCATCCCTCACAGTTCTTAGTACGCTGTTTCAGAAAGACACTTAATCGCCCCGATAACTAATTGCGCTATCTCAAAGAGGCGACATGAAAACAAGAAAATTGTAACTTTTTCAAAAATTGCTCATATAAAAATATTACATTTTCCATTTTTATCATATAAATTCTCAAACAAACTTTTATTCTTATAAACTATTTATGTTACCTAATTATTTAATAATTTTGAGATAATATTTTTATTCAATAATTTTATCTTTAAGTTTATCTTTTTTAAATTGAAATTTCTTCCTTAATTATTTTATATATAGATAAATATTTTAAATAAAAATTTGTCTTAATTTATTTGTGATAATTATTCAAATTCAAAATTCATTTTTAATTTGATATTAACTATTTTATTTTCTTTTTAGTTATTTAGTACAATAAAATCATAACTCAAAATAAACTCTACTTCAAAATAAATTTTTATCACATGCTTTATAAATATATTGACATAGAAACAAAAAGAAATAAAAAAATGAAGATGAAAAACTTAAATAGTAAAATTAATTTCATTTATCATAAATTATATATTTAATGAACCTTGCTTAGCTTAACGGCCTGATTATTAATCTATAACATCATACTAAAAATAATAATAATAGATCTCTGATTATTTTAAAAAACAATTTGTTAGAGATGTTAAAGTTTTTATTATACTTTAGTTTTATGCTTGGTCCGAAGGAAAATATTGGGGAATCGAAATAAAAAGTTGGACAAAGTCTAGGTTATAAGATGTTAGTAGTACATTCTTTTGACATATGTAAAGGTATTTTGTAAGTTATTTTTCCTACAAAATTAGAGAATCTCACTTGAGTATTTTCTTGTGTATTTACATGGTTTTATATGTGTGTAGGCATTGTTTTTATATCTCTATCATGTCTATATAGATAAATTTACCTTTAATCAACTACCAGCTTCAACACATATCCCAACACAAATCAATTAAAGAAACCATAATCAACAAAGATTACATCAACACAAGTATATTTCCACAAAACTATTATAAAAGTAATATAAATCAAACATCAAGTCAAACAATCAACCCTGTAGGATATTTAGCCGCTCAACCCACAAATCCATCAAAATTTTGTTTATTACAACCATAAGAATGAAAGAAATTAAAATAGAGTAGAATTTGAGATACAAAACAAGTGAGAGATGAATAACTCTTCAAAATCTGCTCCAAGGAAGAATGATGTCCTTTAATTGATCAAATCTTCAAGAACAGCTCCAAATCCAAGGGAATGTGAACAAGAATAAAAAAACCCTAAGTGATTCAAGCTTTGGATTAGAGAACCCCTAAAATAGGTGTTCTCCTTGGAAAACTGATGAGTATACTTTATACTCATTTTATCAATATGTTTTTCTTATCTTTTTAGTAGTTTTATTCTATAAATAAGTGATCTAATGCTCTAAATGTTCAATTTATAATTAGGTCAACCATGAGCCAATATGGAGCAAAAACAAAGAGATAAAGCCCAAAAATCAGCAAACTACACATGCAGCAGCAATTATTGTGTTTTGATGTTTTCAGCTACAAGATGATCCCAAATGGAAGCAAACGTTATATGGATGAATTCTACACTTCAAGAGATTTCCAACGGTACCAAGAACACCCAAATCGGACTTCAAATGACAAAGTTATGACTCTTGGTAGTTGAAGGAAGAAGAGAAGAGAGCTCAAAAACAGACCAGTTGAGAATTTTTATATTCAGTCTTTATAATGATTAAAGTATTTTTCCTGGACATATCTAGATTCTACACTTCAAGATATTTTAACGTAAATTTCAGAACACCCAAATCGAGTTCGACGACAGTTACGGCCTACAGCCGGAAAGAAAAACAGAAGTTGCAAAGAATGTCGCGACGTTGCAAAGAGCTGCAGAAACATAGCATCCCGACGTCGCGACATCGCCAAACGACGTCGCGACGTTAGGGGTTGATTTTGGGTGGATTTTTAGCCCATTTTGAGCCCATAATCGGGGGTTTTAAAGCTCAAACCCGAAGGAGACACGAAGGCTCTGAGAGGGGACTTTGTCCACACTTTGGGACCAAGGAGGAGGTCAGAGTCGCTTTTTGGAAGATTCGGGAGAAGATCATGATATTTGTGGAAGAAAATCCGAGACTCACCATCATTTGATCATTATAGTTTCTTCTCCCTCTTTTCTCATGTTTTATCCTAGGTTTATGATGTATCAAACCTCTATCATGCTTTAAATTCGTAGATTTAGGGTTTTAGTTGTATATTTAACATGGGTTTTATATCTATTTGTTAATGTTTCATTTTCTATTGTTTCTTGTGAATGCACCTCTATTGATTCATATTTGGTTCTATTTACATATTGATTTCTGGCTAATCTCAATGTGGTGAGTGGTTCTTTACAAGATCTAAAGAAGTGGAGTAAAGAAACTGACATGTATGAATCAACCTTATTAGCCCGTAGTGTAGAAATTATCGGTAATTAGGAGGTGTGTGAGACTTTTGGATCTTAAAGCATCTCTAATGCTTGGGGTTGAGCCGAGAAGCAAAAGACCTAGTGTTGGTTGGTAAGTTATTCAACCTCGAGAGAGGCTTATAATTAAATTAAATAAGAGTCGCCTTGGGAAGCATTTTCATAAAACAATAGAGTAGAATTTTGACTTAGATCTAAGAGGATTGTCCGATTGCACCAAGAACCATAATTTATCATCTCTTGGTATCCCTTAGTTGTGAACTTCATTAGTTAGATTTAGAAATTTGATTGGTTAAGTTTAAATTTTGTTTTACTATCACAATTGTTAGTTTGGATATTAGAGAAGTATTATAATTTTGTCACTTAGCATCCCCATTTTCCCTATGGATCGATATCCGTACTTAGGTACACTTTATTACTTGACAAGCGTATACTTGAGCGGAATAGGCGCTCTTTTTATATCTTTCTGCATAATTTTATATACACATCACAAAAAACGCCTATCAAGTTTTTGGATCCGTTGCCGGGGAAAAATCGGTGTTTTATGCTAATAACAATACTAAGTGCTTCTTTAATACTTCAAACATTTTTTATGTTTAATACTTCAAACATTTTTGATACTTTTTGTTTTCTTTTTACATAAATGTTTAGGTTAAAATCACAATGGATCCTATCATCGAGTTGACAAATGCATTGGCTCACCTTGAGCAGCAACTAAGAATGCGGCAATTGGCTGATGAGCATCAAAGAAGATTGACAACCTGCGCGGTCAAGTGTGGCAACCATATGGATCAATGGATTATGCTCAATATGGAGGTACCCCATACTTGAGCAATCATAATTTTAGATGGAGCCACCACCTAAACACCTCATGGAATACAAGCTATACCATTTCGCACACTCCACAAGTCCAAAGATCAAGCCAAGAAGAAGCTATGGATGAATTAAGAAGAGTTCAAGCTGAATCTACCATGGCACAACCTGAATTTTCAAGATCAATGGTTGAAATGGACCACTCTCAAGTTGGGTTGCCTAGGTTTCTTGATCCAAATGAGATAAGTCAACCCCACTGAGAGAGAATGACAAAGTTAGAGGCAGCCATGGTTGAATTGAAAAGAGTTCATGTTGAATGCGCAACATCCTCAAGTCCAATCTCATGGAATCGATACAATGTTCAAATTCACCGCACCATCTGGGAGAGCTTGAAAGAAGAGATGGGCTCCAAAGGCCACTTATACTCAACTTGGATTCAGAAAGAACAAACTAAAGAAGAGGAGAGTGGTGAGCAAGAAGAACTAGTGGCAAAGAGATGAGAACAAGATAATATACACAACTACCTTTCAAGGACAAATAAACATGAGAGTTCACTATCTACTCTTGGGGTGAATATAGAAGAAGAAAACTTCTGAGACAGAATGAAGAAATCACCTTAAGGATAATGAAGAACTTGAGAAGTTTGAAACAAAGGAGAATGATGCACAAATTTTAGAAACCTTAGTCAGAAGGAAGATGGGCCAAGTCTCCTAATCACAAGGAAAAGACAAATGATGAAGCTTGGAAAGACTATGTCGGAGATGACTTTATGGGGTGAGAGATGCAAGGAGGAATTGAAAATGAGAAGATGACCCCAACTTTTGAGGTGGATGAGTACACTGTCCAACTGAAGAATGAAATGAAAGGAACCTTTGTGAAGAAAAAATAAAAAAAATAGAAATATAAAAAAATAGATTCTGGAAGACTATGTGACTAAGTTGCTAATTGAGCACAACTGTCAGTTTAGAAGGGATGAGGAGGGCATCATCATCCTTCCGTATTCGTTTGACTTAGAAAAATGGAGCAAATTTCTCGGGGAGGCAACCTAAGTTTAATAAGTTTCCTTTCCCCTTTTCTTTTTTGGGGCTACTTTGAGTTTGTTTAAATTTTCTTGCTTGATCTTGTGTTTTTTTGTTTTTAGGTTTTGGATTTCAGGTTTTTGAAGATTCAAAGTTGGTTTTAGGAAGCTAAAAGGTTGAAATCTTGAAGTTCAATTATTTTGGGAGGCTTAAAGAACCAAAGAAGAAACCATATTCAAGCATCCCCTTCATTTGGAACTAAGGTCTAACCCCTCTTTACACCTTTGCCTCCAAAGCGAGACATATTCATTGGAGCAACTTCCGGAGACTTGATCAACCTCAGGGGGAGTACTCATTATCCATTCTTGCTTTTGTTTCACATTGAGGACAATGTTTAATTCAAGTTTGGGGGCTGAATTCAAGAATTCAAATTTTTTCAAATATCCATCTTTTGTATCTTCATATTTTAGTTCTTTGTTTAGTTGTTTGGTTGTCGCTTGTATGAGTTGGGTTTTTTTCTTTCCTTTGTTTGTCAGGTCTCACATGAGTTAGTTGGTGCTTAGTGATGGTTTTGAGAATGCATTGGTTTTGTGCTTAAATTGTTTCTTAGTCAAATTTGGGATACCTTTGCATTTGTTTGATTTAGGACTTGAGTGTATCTTTTGGTTGTGGGAGACTTAGCTTGAATAGCCCCATTGTTTCTCAAGAAATCATTTCTTAATGAAACTCCTACGCACACACACATACTAGGTCTCATTTATACACTTTGGCTCCAACCTCTTTTTCTCAAATTTAACTTACCTTGAGAGACCTTAACTTCTATAGTGATGGACACCTCAATAAAGAGGATTGCCATTGTGCCCCAACCGAAAAGAAAGAAAAAGAAAAACAAAAGAAAACGAGAAAAAGAAAGAGGAAAAGAAAAAAAAAACAAATAATTGGGTTTACTTACAAGTAGGTGCTTTGGTTTTTAGTTGAGTGTTTGGGGTGAAGTTCGAGGGGAACTAAATGCTCGGTGCCCTTAACCAACTGGTGGGGAGTCACCAATGGATCCCCGCTATATGGACACTTTTCTAAAACTCCTTAGCATTGATTCCTACTTTTTAGTTTTAGTTGTTGAATAAAAGGTGCTTCTTATCCTCGTTTTGCTAATTTTCTTTCAAAAGAGTGAGTTGAGTTTGGCTTAAAAGAGTGTTTCTTTTTTGGAACCTTAGTCTATATTTGAGACTCCAAAACATTATTTACAATCGAGTCCCTTTTAGGAAAGATCTATTGAGGGCTTGGGGCAAACTTGCCTTGACAATAACATACCATTTGAATGCCTCGCTTTAGATGATAAAATGTTTTGGGATCCCATTTTTACACATGATTTCTTAGAACTTTCCAAGCTTTCTTAATTTGTACTAGCACCATACTCATACTCATATCTATCTTAGTGTTTTTTTTATTTATTTTATGTTTGAGATTCCTTTGCTTGGGGACAAGCAAAGATTTAAGTTTGGGGGTGTGATGAGTATACTTTATACTCATTTTATCAATATGTTTTTCTTATATTTTTAGTAGTTTTATTATATAAATAAGTGATCTAATGCTCTAAATGTTCAATTTGTAATTAGGTCAACCATGAGCCAATATGGAGCAAAAACAAAGAGATAAATCCCAAAAATCAGCAAACTACACATGCAGCAGCAATTACTGTGTTTTGATGTTTTCAGCTGAAAGATGATCCCAAATGGAAGCAAACATTATATGGATGAATTCTACACTTCAAGAGCTTTCCAACGGTACCAAGAACACCCAAATCGGACTTCAAATGACAAAGTTATGACTCTTGGTAGTTGAAGGAAGAAGAGAAGAGAGCTCAAAAAGAGACCAGTTGGAGAATTTTGTATATTCATTATTTATAATGATTTTCAAAGTGTTTTTCCTGGACATATCTAGATTCTACACTCCAAGATCTTTCCAACGGTACCAAGAACACCCAAATCGGAGTTCGGATGACAAAGTTATGGTCTTACGAAGTTGGAGCAAAAACAGGAAAGCTGCAGCAACGTCGCGACGTTAGAACGTCGCGACGTTGCAGAGAGCTGCAGAAACGTAGCATCCCGACGTCGCGACATTGCCAAACGACGTCGCGACGTTAGGGGTTGATTTTGGGTGGATTTTGAGCCCATTTTGAGCCCATAATCGGGGGTTTTAAAGTTCAAACCCGAAGGAGACACGAGGGAGGTGGCTAGGGCTTGGAGAGGGGACTTTGTCCACACTTTGGGACCAAGGAGGAGGTTGGGAGCTGTTTTTGAAGATTTGGGAGAAGATCATGATATTTGTGGAAGAAAATCTGAGACTCACCATCATTTGATCATTATAGTTTCTTCTCCCTCTTTTCTCATGTTTTATCCTAAGTTTATGATGTATCAAACCTCTATCATGCTTAAATCAGAGATCTAGGGTTTTGGTTGTATATTGAACATGGGTTTTATATCTATTTGTTAATGTCTGCTTATTGTTTCTTGTGAATGCACCTCCATTGATTCATACTTGGTTCTATTTACATATTTATTTCTAGCTAATCTCAATGTGGTGAGTGGTTCTTTACAAGATCTTAGAAGGGAGTAAAGAACTAGACATAGATGAATCAACCTAATTAGCCTAGTAGTGTAGAAATTCATCGTAATTTAGGAGGCGTGTGAGACTTTTGATCTTAAAGCATCTCTAATGCTTGGGGTTGGAGCCGAGAAGCAAAAGACCTAGTGCTAGTTGTGTTATTCACCTCGAGAGAGGCTTATAATTAAATTAGCAAGAGTCGCCTTGGAAAACATTTTCTATAAAACAATAGAGTAGAATTCTTGACTTAGATCTAAGAGGATTGTCCGATTGTACCAGGGCAATTCTAGGAATTTATCATCTCTTAGTATCCCTTAGTTGTGAACTTCATTAGTTAGATTTATAAATTTGATTGGTTTAGTTTAAATTTTGTTTTACTATCACAATTGTTAGTTTGGATATTAGAGAAATATTATAATTTTGGCACTTAGCATCCCCATTTTCCCTGTGGATCGATATCCGTACTTAGGTGCACTTTATTACTTGACAAGCGTATACTTGCGCGGAATAGGCGCTCTTTTTATATTTTTCTGCATAATTTTATATACACATCACAAAAAACGCCTATCAAAAACCGAACCCAAGATACATAAAAACAAGAGCTTAAATAGTTCTCTCTGAAAATGGGTCGCAAAAAAGTTGAAAATGGAAAATTTCTGGAAAGCCCCATGATGGATTTCGAAATATTAAAGGCTTGGATGTCGTGACATCACTTCAAAGAGAATTTCAGCAGGAATTCTTTGGATGTCGCAACATCGAGGTTGGATGTCATGACATCAGCTTTGTATCAGCAACTTTTCTCCATTCTTTACAAATTTTTCTAAATTCATTTGGTTTTCTGTCATTATCTGCAAAATATAAGAGGATTTAGCATAAGTTTGAATTATTAAGGCATGATTTTAGTATCAAAAGCTCATAATACACTCGAAATGGAAGCTATAATGCTAACAACATTCACACCTAACACTGAGATAAACTAATTGTGTATCAGTTAGTTTAGGGGAGGGATTGATAGGTTGTTGCTTGTTTTTAGGAGTTTATTGAGTCCTGTTTACTCAATCTTTATTTCTGTTAATAAATCCTTAGTCTTTAAGGCTAGTTAGGAAGGTTAGCAGTCAATTTTCACTAACCAAGTTAGTGGATGTAATGCTAAAGTGAGCCTTCTTTTAAGAAATCGTCAAAATAGCCATTAATCGATAATTAGTAGAGCTTATCATATCAGGCCGGTCCGATATTTGATATATCGATGAAATATCGCCAATATATCCCAAAATTGTAAACACTGCTCATATATAAATAGGTTGTTTGTGATAAATGAAATACACAATTTTTCCTTCAATTAACTTTGTAACTCTAGTTACAGAGATTAAAGAAAATATTATTTTATGGGTAAACGATTGAGAAATTTTATTATAATGTTTATGGTACATTACACAACTAGAAATCTTATGTAAGGGAATGGATTAAACAATGAATATCTTGTGCATTAATAAAAATTCCACCTCTTGTGAATGGATTTCTAGCTATTGATTTTTCTTTCTAAAATTTTACTTCAATTTCATACTATAATTAAAAGGGTTAACCAAAAACAAAATATTTTAATAAGTGTAAGTTATTCATATTCAATAATAACAGTAATGATAATGAATATTAATGTTCACATCATTAAACCAATTTTCTTGGTCAGAATATTCGTTAACCATTAAATGTAGAGAATTATGAGAACTATAATTCGTATCATAATTATCTTCTGCTATTACTAAATCTTCAAAATTATGATAAACAATTATCAAAGCTATTATTTCATTTATCTTAAAGATAAATATATCCATAAGATCATAAATCAAACGTTCTAAAAATCGAGACAAAAAGTTTCAATAATACAATTAATAAAATAATCCACGATATCATAAACACAATTTCACAATAATCAAAATATTCTAAACCTTATGAGTTTAACATGTGATAATAAATAAAATTATATTGAGTACTTCCCATCCCTATGAGTCCACCATGCTTCCACTATTATTCCCTTTTATTCGTTTTTTGACCAAATAGTTTCTGGGAAGACAGAGCGCAACTTTGCTAATCCCCGTTCATACCTCTAGCACGACACACCTTCATCGTGGGGACACCTTCCGAAATCATTAGCACAACCTTAATTCGTTTCCTACCTTAAGGCGTACACGTATAAAAAGGAATACTAATGATTATAGCAAATTCATATGGACAAGATTTACAAAATATAATAGTTTATCGATAATCACATAAAACTCAGAGGTTTAAAATAAATTCTTAGCCTGTCATAGTACAAAATAAAACTTAAAACTTACAAGCTTACTTCAGGGAAATTGATCCTCTTATAAACAAGAGTGAAGAGGGAGAAAGATAGGAGGATGATTTCTCGCTTGCCCTTACAAACAAACTTACATTTTATTTATAGATGAGGCCGAACCTGAAACCCCGGACTTCAAAGCAAACTTATAAGCTAATCCATATACGTGTCTGGTTTTTTGAAAAACCAGGGGCTAGAAACTGTGGGCTGGTATTATAGAAAACCATGGGCATCAACTATTTTTATGATTCTTCAATCTTTGTTGTTTCTGAAAATCAATCACCCTTTTAATCTTTTTCTTGCTTTACATTTTTTATCTATTTTCGTGGGCCATATCTCCATTTCTGCCTTCCTACCGATAATCTTTCAGAATATAATCAATAGTATGTGAGGAAGAGCCTGGCTCCTCCTTCATTGATCATGTTAATCTTTTTAACAGACCTCAGCAGACTGAGTAGTCTTGTATCAATCGAAATCATTATCGAGGCTTAGCCGTCTGGCTACCAAAGCTTCTGAATGGCTTATTGAGTGCATTTTCCATTTGCCCCTTTACAACTAAGAGACCCAATCCTCGACGATAGTGAACATTTTCTTTAGTGAATTTTGTGAAAAGTTTTTCTTCGTTGGAAATAGAAGTTTTTTCATATTGAACTTTACGCATTTTAATAAAATGCAAAACTAGATAGGTTTGATTTTCATCAAAATCAGGGCTTGCACTGAAAAAATCTAGTGCAATGACATCATTCATCTTAACATTGGGTTGTTCTCAAAATTGTCTTTTACACCTTCCTTAATCCATCCTGGTAATCTTTCGATTTTAGGAAAATTAGGAGATGTCATGTATATGGTAGCAAGACTACCAAAATCATACCAATCACTTTATTTTTCGTGGATTTGGATCCTGAAGAAAATGAACTGGATAAATACCGCATTTATTACCAAAATGCCCGCCTCGTGAGAGCTGTGATAATTGTAAAAGATTCAATGATTGAATCATGAAGTGTTTTTTATAGATTCCAAGTTTTGAAAAATCAATTGTATCATCTTCTTTTAGTAGAGATACTAAATTCATTTCATAAGATGTATAGTCTTTAACAAATCTTTCTAAATCAATGACAAAGATTTTTACAGTAGCTTTGGTATTTTCAAGAGAAGTCTCAGACTCGACAAGTCGATCCAGAAAATCAGTTAAAGTAATAACTTGATAAATTTTTTTTGACATTTCTGAGAGGTTATCCACCATCTCAATCTTTTGCTTTTTGCTCTTCTAAGCCATCCCATGTAAGAAAATCTACAGCATATTTTTTGTTAGATCGAATTATATAAATATTAAAGATATATTAAGAACAATAAGTCTGTCATGTAATTAATCTTTTATATTTTGGTTTTGATGGTAAATTATTTTGTGACACCCCAAATCTGGGGGTCAAATTATTATTATTATTATTTTATTCTGTTTTATTTTTTTGGTGTATTGGACAAGTATGTCACGACAGAGATATCCATGTCAAGACAAAATGCCTCGATTGCGTGCACCCAAGTCCTCCTATCGCCGAGCAATACCGTCATGCGCGCTTAGGGCGCTGGCCGCTTACGCGCCAGGGCGTTGTCGCCGCGCGGTCAGCCTTATCACGCGTGACAGCAAGCCTTCAGAGCATTTTCTTGCCGTGAGCGTACCGCCGTGACATTTGAAATCCCATGTCCTAGAATCTCTTGTCGCGCGAGTAGTTAAGAATCCTCGTCGCGATAGCATGGATGTGAGAAGTCCGTTACGACAGAGAAATCTATGTCGCTACAGAACAACTGGGTGAAGTCTGTCGCGACAAAGAATTCTCACGCCACAGAACTTCCTTCTTTGTCAGCGCACCTCGACGAGTGCGCCTCGTGCCGCGGTCGCGGCACGCCTAGCTCCTCACACGCTAAATTACGTGGTGCGGTAGAATTTTCTATCACGTCCAACTCTATCGCGACACTAAATTCATTGCCTAACGCCAAATCCTGTCATGACACTACACCCATTTTCGCAACATGGAACTAGAAATCTCTGTCACGACAGAGAATTCTCTATCGCAATCGAAACTCGAAAATGAGCAGTAGCCCACTCTTTTGCATTTCTTGCACTTCCAACCCTCTTCCAATGCATTTCATGCAATACTACTGCCTTTATACAAATTCTACAAACAGTAAAAACCTAGGAACTCTATTAACACTACACTGAACAAGTCCAAAAATAAGTTTTTATTACAAAACTTCTCATTTACATATACAAAACTGGATATTCTATCCAGAATATTACACAATACATGAATAGGCCATGATTTGGCCTTTTTCACAACAATTCTCTTGGACATGTTTCACCCCCCTGTGTACCTCCAGTACCTGAAAAAATATTTTCCTACGACGGGTTGAGCAATGTCTAGTAGAAAAATTCTCCTACAAGGGCTACTTCTCAGCTAAATGCGCATGCAATGGCACACATACATCATACCATATTCCATACAGAAAATGCAATCCTACATGGAATATTTCATGTCATAAATGAGATGAGACTCCTCATGCCCATAACCCAAGTCTTGATCGACTCCCTCACACATCTCGACGCTGGCGTGGAAACCTCATTATCGTGTCAAACGAATGACTCTTTTCTTCAAACAAAATCTTTTTGTTTTTAAAACTCAAGACACATTGGAATATCCTCCAATGTTCATTTGATTTCATCAAATCCTGTGTGTTATGCATTTGTGGGCCACGGATTTTTCGGGTTTACACCGCAAGATGTTGCACACATTTTCAATATTTTTATGGTCTTTCACTACTGGTGATCATGTCTAACCGTGAATGAATTGGGTCTTTCACCCTGGGAGGGATCTACCCCATCTTGCTCCACCCAACACACACATACACACACACACACACACACACACACTCACACACACACACACACACACACACACACACACACACACACACATATATATATATATATACAGCAGAGATATATATATATATATATATATATATATATATATATATATATATATATATATGCAACCATGAGTCTCGATTTTGGACGTTGTCCCATTTTCGAGTTCACCACACATTCACCAAAAATGGTGAATAACCATTACCATGCACACACACCCGACTCGACGCGATGTTACCATGCATATGAAATGCAAATGTGCTATTTCTTGCCATATTATGTTACATGCATCATGAGAGCTACATGCAACATTTTCAAATTGCGGATAATTATATTTTCTACATATAATTTTCTATTTCACTATATACCCTACATTAATACATCAAACAAGCATATTTTAAATACGATTTTCATTATTAAACAACATGATATTCAATTTTTTTAAGCAGTACCACATAAATACAACTCACAAAATCAAATAACAGTCCGGAAATTCAGTCCCAGACCACACAAACAACATGTAATTCATCTACCAAGTAATAACACACAAAAGATCCTTGATTTAGGACCTCAAGTCCACAAGGCACCATACGGCCTCAACACCCCCTTGAGTATCATGTGTTTGGGCTTATCTATTCGGCCCATTCCACTACCCTCTGGGCCGAAAAAATATTTAAATACCGTTTGGACCCAAAAATTTATTTTTAGTATCAAAAACTTGTTTGGATATTGTTTAGATAATATAGTTCAATTTTCCCACTTGAATAATTTGATTTTAGAATAATTTAGATAGTGACATTCTTTGTAAGTCCCTGAATTTACTGTTTCCATGAATAGTAAAATTCGTTTTCGATAAGTTGTGTATTTGACTGGAAATGGTCATATGAATAGTAATTTTCGAAAAACAAGCCCCAAAAATCGAAAATGTTAAGAATAATGTATTGAGTCTAAAGAAACTGAAACTGATTAAAACAAAATTCGTTTAAGGGGTTTTTGAAGCGTTCGATGATTTATGAAAAAAATGCCCTGATTACGAAATAGTTGTAAAAATATTCCTTGTACCCCTAGAATTTTTCTAAAGCATGTTCAAAATAGGAAATAAGTTTAATTAGAGTATTTCATGGTCAATTTTATGATTTGACGATCATAGAATATTTTCGGAATTTTTATCTAAGATGTAAGATATTTGCATTTATGCACGTCATTTGACGTAGCCCTAATCTATGTAAGCAAAGTAAGAACTAATAGAATGGTGCCATGTAAGCTTGGTGATCCATGATTAAAAAAATGGACCTATGAGAGCTTTCTTTTCTATAAATTTTGGATATTATCATAAATTAGTTAACTTAACTAAGGTTAGTGGATGAGTTAAAGTTAACAAAGTCAAACTTAACTTATTAGTTAAAGTTAACTAAGGTTAAAATGACATTTGTGTTAGCAAACCATGAGAGTTGAAGGTTTCCAACTATTGCCTGCTACAGCGGGATTTACGAGCACAAAAGTTTGTCTCTATTGCGTGACTATACTTTCGCTACCCACGAATTAATTATAATGCAAGGATGCTAACCAATGGTACGTATTAATTCGGCGACAATCGATAAGAAATTAGCATGAAAAAGGATAATAAGCAAGATTTTACTGCCTGGGAAGAATTACGGGTAACAAAAATTGGAAGGAAAAGTGGAGCAAACAAGGAAGCAAAGGGTGGGGACCTACAGCCCCTCCCTCCTGCCATTCAAGTGATCCCTCAAGTCCATTTCAAGTCTATTTCAAGTGCGCATCATGTCCAATGTAAGAACCTAGTTCAAATCCTGCGAAAACTCAAGTTCTGGCTGCGAGATCACTTACTAGTTTATGTGAAATTGAAGGATAATGGAGGAAATAGTAATATGATGGTGTAAATGAGTTTCTTGGCATGTCTTTATGTAGATTTGAACAAGAGATTTTATTGGAATTCAAGTTAACATCAAGACACCAAAACTATCAATGTAAGTAACAGGTTTTATGGATTATTTCTCTCTAAAACCTTCAATTGAGTATAAGGCTTTAGCTATTAAATTGACATGATTATAGGTTGATTTTGTTAAGAAATTGAAAAGAAAGAATGAGATTATGAGGATTTCAGGGAATTTAGGTCAACTTTGATGTTAATGAAAGTGATGTTGTTTATTGGTTTTAATTGATTTAATGACATTACTTGAATACTTGAAAGAATTTAGGGAATTAAAAGTTGAAAAGAAAATGAGATATAGCATGGAGAGGGTTAGGCCAAGAGAGGGTTTAATTGGAAATGCATTGGTTTGATTAGTGTAATTGAATCAATGGCATTGGATGAATTGCTAAATGTAATTGTTGGAAGAAAATGGAAGAAATTGAAGAAATAATGATGAATGGGTGACATGTAGGATTAGCCACCCTAGGAAAAGCATGAAGAAGTTGAGTTTTTAATTCGATTTTAATCAACTGGAAGTGATTAAATGCCTAATGGAATGTATTAGAATAAAAAGTTTTAAGAAAAAGAATTGATTAAGGAGAATGTAATTTTTTTCTAAGGTGAAGGGCATTATGGTTTTTCACTTTAAGCATGCTAATGGCTTGATTTAAGGTTTGTAATGAGGTTGTCAAGAGCCTTGATTTAATTGGAAGTGAATTGATGTTGAGATTATGAATAAGAAAATGCTTTCAAGGGTTGCTTTCAAATTTAATAGAAAGTATATTATAGTTAAGGGTTTAATTGCATATTGTTAAGGTATGAATGTTAATGGATTTTATAGATAATGTGATTTGTAGGAGGAAAGTGATTAAGGACAAAGGTGGAGGTAGAAAGTTTTTAAATGAGGAAAAAGGGCTTAAATAGCTAAGGTGAGGGAAAATGTAATTATATATATATATATATATATATATATATATATATATATATATATATATATATATATATTAATGTTTACAATGTATATGTTTTCATATCTATGTTATAAATGCTTAAATGAAAAGGAAATGTGGTTTTCGACTTTACTTGTTGAGAAAATATGAAATGATTATGGTTTTCATAGTTTTATAAAGCATGATTTATGGTTCCAGTTATTAAATGAAATGTTTCTGGAATAAATGTTTAAAATGAAAAGGAAATGTGGGTTTTCTTTGACTTTAAATTATGTTGAGAAAATATGAAAGGATTATGGTTTCCATAGTTTTATAAAGAATGATTTATGATTTCCATATGAAATGAAATGTTTATGAATGTATATTCTATATATACATGTTTAAATGAAAATGTTTATGATTGAATCCATGGTTACTCTATGTTATAAAGATAAAGTTTAAAGGAAAGTTGACTAAAGTGCTTTACGCGTGCTTGGTACATGGGAAAGGAATAGGATTTTTTATAGAGGGAAGGGAAGAGTGATGCATATCGCTATGCACGTGAAAAGTACGAAAAGGTTACTAACACACGATGTGATTTATTCCATAATGCAATGGTAGCTAAAAGAAAGGCACGATTTATCGGAGGTTCCTTTTGGGCCATCAATGATCGTAAGACTATTTCATCGGAGGTTCTTTCATGAGCCAATGGTGGTTAAAGGTAGGTTGGTTCCATTGGATATGATGGATTCAAAAAGGAAAATAAAGTAAAGTAAATGTTTTTTTAAATGATATGTTTATATAATTGTTTTACACATTGTATTTAAACTATATGGGAAAGAAAGTAAAGTAAATGTTTATTGAAATGAGATGTTTATACAATTGTTTTACACATTGTATTTGAACTATATCTGGAAACATTATTTTCCTATGAATTGTACTCTCACTGAGCTCCTTTAGCTCACCCTTCTTTCCAAATGTTTTATAAAATGTTTTCAGCGTAGACTCGATTTGAGCGAAGACTACTTTTGAAATGTATAGACCTTTGTTTTGAATAACTACTTGTGCAATTTTATTTTGTAATATATATGTTTTAAAATATTGTTTATATTTCTATGGTGTTTAAAAAGGATTTTAGATTTTGATTTGAAATTTCTGTGGTGGACTTGATGTCCCGTAGCTGGGATGTGGAGTAAATGAATATTTTTGGTACTGTAAAAATGTTTTATTACAAAAAGTTGTAAATTGGGAGATGTCCAAAAAACAGAGGAAACTCTGCCCGATTTTCTGCAAAATGTTTAATCGTATAAAAAGGGTTTAATGTTTAAAAGAAAAGAAAAAAAAATAATTCTCCTACCATGTTTAATAAGGTTTTAATGGAAAGCGTAACTGTATAAATGAGTTACCTCCACAGATTCACTTTTGAAAAGGGTTTAAAACAAATGTTTTCTCAAATCCATAGGAGTGTCGGGAGGGTCCCTCAGGTTAGGAAGAGGAAATTCGGGTTGGGTCCCTTCAACGTGGTATCAGAGCCCAAGGTTTTGAAAAAGTTATGGTGGTTTGAAAAGTCTCCATGTCCTAAAATGATTTAATGTTTTATTTAAAGGTGCATGAGTTATTTTGACAATTTAAATGTCATATGAACTTTATAAATATATGATATGTTTAAATGTTACAAAATGCATCGTCAAGGGCCGCCCAGCCTAAGAGGAGGGTTCCTCAGAGAGTCGCTCCTCGTTCCACCGAGGAACATATGGATGAGTCTTTTAATGTTCCTATTCCACCTCCTATTCCTTCAGAGCCTTCACAAGTAGGACAATCATGTCCTCCAAATCCGCTGAGCATACGCCGATAAGATGGCTCATCTTAGCTGACAAAGATTTTGTCGGGCCCTGAGTCAGATAATGTCCATTGAGAGGGCAAGGAAAATGGGGGTAAGAAATTATGATGGAATAGGGAATCCTAAAAAGACATGGTCGTGGCTAGAGGGTAATGAGAGGATGTTCAGTGTTATGGGATGCTTTGATGAGTAGATGGTGACATATTATGCTTTCCTGTTGAGAGACAAAGCACTTGACTGGTGGAAGGCGCATGCAGACGGTTTCAGAGGGGGTGTCCCGGACACGCTAAAGAGGTTTAGAGAAATTTACCCCACGGTTCATAAAGATCAGAAATTGAAGAATTTTTCTGTCGAGCAAGGGACCATGTCATGATGTCAGACACGAAAAGAAGTTCTCAAAACTAGTGCGACATGTTCCTATATTTTGTGACCACGAGGTACAGAAAAGTAAGAGGTTTGTAGTGGGGGCCTAAGAAAAGAGGTCAAGAGTATTGTGGCGTCAGTTTCTCATACTCAATAAGGACAAGTGGTTGAGGCTGCTATCAGGATAGAGAGGAGTTTGGGATTAGCTCCTCAAATTGCATTGGGTTCGCAAGGGCCAAAGAGAGATTGATCTACTGACTCGCGGATCCAAGAAAAAGTCAGCAGGAGGAAAACCACCACGGGCGGTGTGGTAAGATTGTGCCGAGGCAGCAGTCCAGTCAGAGTTCAATAAAACCATCGACTGGAACTTCTTCAACCCCGAGAGAGCAATGGAGTAAGTGTGAGAGGTTTCACATAGGGGAATGCAAATGGTGTACCGATGTTTGTTACAGATGTGGACAATGACATTTTGGTGCTGAATGTCCATAAAGCACTTCTAAGAAGGTCACCACAAGGGCACCCATGGCAGAGGCCATTTTCAGTTGGTAGAGGTCAGGATCAGATAGGGGCACCCGGTAGTGTACCAACAGGTAGAGGTCAGCCACCGAGAGGACCTCCAGGCTGACCTATGACCCAGGCTAGGGTATTTGTGGTTACCCAGCAAGATGCTGATACTTCTCTCGATGTTGTGACATGTATGATTTTAGTCTTTGATCGTTATGCTCATATTCTCATAGACCCTGAAGCTACACATTGTTTTATTTCTATGGGGTTTATTTCAAATGTTAATGTGGAGTCCTTTTCAAAATTCTTTATGGATCGGCAAACATAGTGGTATCTCTTCTTATGGTGGGATTCAATTTTTGATAGCAAAAGAATGTTTCTATCTAGGATAGCAAGAGATTACTGAGGCCGTGAGTTTCGCACTTGATATTATTAGATATCCATGACTTTGATGTTATTTTAGGCATGGATTGGCTATCTAGACATCATGCTACAGTGGATTGTTATAGGAAAGGGGTTAGGTTCTACAGACCAGGGGAGAGATAGGTTGTTTTCTATGGGTTACGGAAGATACCACCCATCGCACTATGACAAATGCATGTAGGCTGTGAAGATGCTCTGGTTACATCAGGGTACCTAGCTTATGCCATTGAGGTGAGGGATATTGGTAGTCGACTGGAAGATATTCTGGTAGTCGGAGAATTTCCAGATGTATTTCTGATGAGTGCCTAAAACACTCAGGTTATACCGGCGTCGCTCTTACGTTTTTCGCGTTATTTTATATTTAAATACGTAGTTTTTGTAGCCCGATATCTGAATTGGTGATCGCTGCTGGCAGCGCGAAAAGGGCAGTTTTTGGCAGCATTTGGTGCGCAGGAAGGCGCTGTAGCAAAGATGACAGGAACGTCGCGACGTCCCAACGTCGTGACGTCCCAACGTCGCGACGTTGAGTCAACATATAAAGAAGTCAACAAGCGGCAACGTCGCGACGCCGCAACGTCGCGACGTCCCAACGTCGCGACGTCAGCGCGAGTTATTCCTCTCAATCATTAAAAGCAAATGGGAGGAGAATTCGAGGGGGATCAAGATCATGAATCGCATTTAACTGGTAAGTACCGAAAAACGTAACAACAAGACATCAATCTCGAAGAAGAGCTCGTGATTTGTATTTTTCTTCGTTTTGGATAATACAACTGATGTTTTATATATCACATATTGGTATTTTCTTATTGAATATGTTCTAGATCTATACTTAGGGTATTGTTGAACCCTGTCACGTTTGAATGGATTAAAGGTTATTAATTTATATTATTCATTGATTTATGATTCATTATAACTTCGCTGGCATCCGTGGAATCAATTACATGGTGATGTTCTCGCCATTAGTATGACCATACTAGAGATCCGAGATTCCAGAGATGAGGGATACCTAGGATATGAGTAGAGCAAATTCTTCAAGCTGATTCAGAATAGAGATATTCGATCTCCGAAGGTGGCAATTAAGGTTAGAACATTTAAGCATTTCGGAGTATCGAGTTGGGGTAGAGATACACTCAACTCTACTAGTGAGATAGGCGAATACACCTCGAGAGAGGAGATTCGGGCAAGATCACCTTGCCATTAATAAATCATAAATAAACTGACACATCATCTTTAGGAAATAATCCATCGAAAGTGGCAGGGGGAGACATAACCCTAGTCTCCATTACATAGTAACTTGTTCAAATCAGTAGTTCAGTTTAAATTCAGTCACTAGCACTCTTTTACCTAATACTCATATCCAGATAATATTTAAAAAGCCAATCTTTGTATTCAACACACCTATCCCCGTGGATCGATATCCGTACCATTGGTACACTATATTACTTGGGGGCGACGTGACACGGCGCATTACAGGTGTACATTTTACACATCACTGCCACCACATCGCCGCAGACGCCCGCGGCAAGCGACCAGACGTGGCTTGTATCGTGGCCCTACCAAGCCGTGTAGTGGGCGTGGCCTGGCCGTATCGTGGCCATGCCTTGGTTGTGCCCAGGCCAGTCTCCTTAGCCTTGTGTCATGATACAATCCATCAGACGTGGACTAAATCGGCAGTAACCCATCCACTACCTGGAAAGGCATTTTTTTCACTTTTTTTCTTTGTTCCAGTTTCCATCAGAAGAACACAAAAAAAATACTTTTTTTTTTTTTTCGTCTTTAAGAGAACCAAATAAATTCATAAAAATTTATTTTTATTTTATTTTATTTTTCCTGTTTTACACACTGTAAAACTAGCAGAAAAAAAATTTCCTCAACTTTTTTTTTTCCATTTAATTCTTGACTATTTGCCCAAAATTCCTCAAAAACTTGTTCTCACACTAACCCTAGTGTTCAACATTTTTCCTACGCTATTCACCAAGCATACAATTTCGCAACACATACACAAAATTCATACAACACATGATCACACATCAATCATCAAAGTGCACAAGGAATGCGTGATCTAACCCGTTCTCATCAAGTCTTAGGTAATCGTATACCTAACTTATTGATACTAAGCTATACTTTAGTATCCGACATTAAGCTTTAGGTATTTATAACGTAAGCTCTGATACCAAGCTATGAAGCTAGTATCAGAACCATACTTATAAACACACCCACCGAGCCCTGCTGTAACGCTACCTTTAGCTCGATACTGCCGTGATGCCCCAAAACCGGAGGTTCCCGCTGGACAACCCGTCAACTCATAATACTGTGATGTCGGGTAACCCACACCACTCGAGAAAATCCAGTCTCTTTGTATGCGAGCTCACCCAAATACAACCTGTCCCAAACAAGCATAATGACCATTGGGTCCACATGCGAGTAAAGCACCGTCACTTGTGCCCCCATCAATACTTCAAAAAATACATCAACTATATTACCATAGTTCAAGAGTTAATAACCTTAATTCAAAGATATATTAAAATGTACAATTTCTAATACATGTTATACAAAAGTCTCTACCAAAGTCACAACGGCTTTCTTCTAAACGCCCTGAGTGAGCGCCGGGCCCCTCCCGTACACCTCCCGCACCTAAAGAGGTGATCCCACAAGGTGGAGCAAAGCCCATTAGCGATAATTTCCTACATGGGTTACTTCCCTACCCCCAAGTGCACATGTCAGTGGCAAACAAACACATCCAAGCAAAATACATTTTGATCCTACTTGAATGTCTATACGACTAATCCTACGCTCCCAGCCTCACTAACTCCTCACACGCCAAGCCTAAATGGCGAAAAAAACACTGGCTTTCAAAACAAAAGCTTTTATTCTCGAAAAACTTATACCAGATCTTAAACATATCGGGCTACTCCTCCGAGGAGAATTGCCCGATAACATTCCGAAACATTTCATGGGGCCCTCCGCATGAATTGTTGGACACCCCAACACAATTCCTCCTCCGAAAAATCTTCCACGAAATTCCTTCACAATATTTTTCTTTTATTTGCTTATGTCACACTCACTCCTAATTTCTGGTGCCCAAACTGCGATATGGAATGCATTATGTCAATCCCAACAACTCATGCTAATATATAAAACATGTATATACTAACATAATTAATCCACATAAACCATGTTATTCAATTTCACAATCAATAACACCAAAATTAGCTCACGTGGCTAATTAATAAACACAAGAATTCATTTTGAATCACTCAACATCATAAAAACACAAAATCACGTAACTATTCATGTGAAATGTTGAAACCCCGGTTGTCACACTACTTGGCCATACAATTAGGGATTTCTTCACTCGGTTCAAAGATTTTAAGACCAATAACACGGCCTTCCAAGCCTTAACAAATCCCCATCCATAAAATGACTCTTAGTCAAAGAATAAACCAAGTAGGAAAAGATCCATACCTCTTGGAGTTGTCGGAACTCCACCAAATCGGTGTCCACGCCAGAGCCCTTGCCGCTGCGGAACGCCTTTACTCGACCCGAGAACCGACGCCAAAACGTAGAAATCTAGAGTATAAGTAGTTTCTCTCTCTCTAAATTTCAAAAACCCACTCACTTCACGATTTCTTCTCCAAATTGGAGAAGAAAACTATTCTCTTTTGTCTTTATTCAATTAACTTTTCAAAAATTCCCATCTCTGTCTCAAGTGACTTCGGCTACACGACTCAATCTGCTCATTCATATCCACCCTCTCTAATCACGCAGAATACGCAATACACGTGATACGATAGCGCGATTTTTTCAAATCACATGTCTCCCACAAGTCGTTTTACGATACCCAACACCCGACGCTCCTCGGCAGTCGCGAATCTAATCGTCTCGAATTCATGAAATTCGACGTGGTAGCTAGATTTCGCGAGACGATTCCAACGGTGAAGTCCGTTTCATCATCCGAGATCTAGAAAAATTTCGGGTTTTGACCGAAATTACCATTTTACTCTTTTTCAGAAAATTTGGATTTTATCGGGTTTTACACTATTCAAATTTGGAAAAAATTTCCACGAAATGTTCTATAAATTCCTGGTAGTGAAAACGATCGCACATGCTAAAGTTGCATCACAAATATATTGATAGAAGATTACAAAAGTAAAGTAAATGTAAACCACAAAGAAAGATGAAGGAGATTTTAAAATTGTTTGACCGAAACAGTAAGATATTTTAATTGGAAATAAGCTTATTTCTAAATAAATTATAGAAAAACATGTAGGAGAAAGGATAAGTCGTGAGATAAATTTGATTCAGCTTTATTTAATTTCCCTATAATGATGGAGCTCAGTCAATCTCCTTTGGTTGAAAGAGTAATTATTTTATAAAGTCACGTGATATTATATATATATATATATATATATATATATACACACACACTTTTTGTAGCATATAATTTATGGTTTTATTGAATTTTTAGCTTTGTTATTCATTGGTCATTTTGTAAATTTTATTTGTAACTCTACTATTCATTCAATTTACAACTTTTAATAAATTATATTAAATCTTTATAACTTTACATTTCAGTATATATTTATAATATTTTATCCTCCAAAATACGTGTCTACAAATAATAACCTTATTTATATTAATTGCCTCTTCTCAATATGCTGTGTTGAGGACTTGACAAGTGTATATTTCTAACAAGTTTACTCAAAATGAACTTGTTAATTACAGTTATATTTTAAACCGAGTTATGATTGTGCCTGTAAATAAGAGATGATCAAGTTGTTTACATAGTAGTTCTTCCATTACAAATATGTCACACTTATAAGTAGTCCTCTTAGAAAACAAGTCAAACATTTATAATCTAAAATTAATGAGCTATAGATATACCTACTTTGCAAAATATTCATGGAAATATTTTCTAAATTCAATCCAATTTTTACTAACACAAACTTTAATACTTTTCTTATATCATAGAAGTAATAAATTAAATTTTTTTATTTAATATTTATTAGTTTTTACTTATTATTTATAAAGCTTAATATATTTTTATATGGTCCATTATTAGATACCGATAGTTGAGAATATTAAAGTTGTATTTAAAATTTAGTCATTTTTTTAAAAACCCTTAATGACTTGGTATGTCCCAGAGGTCATCTAGGTTAGTGATCACCACCTTTATAATCACCTTAAAATTTAATGCAACTTATGATAAATTTTATTAACCGTATTGTTTATAACAAATTATAAGTTAAGAATAGCTAAGATTGTAAAAATTTTAAAACCATATATCTTCACTAATAATATCTTTTATCAATGTGATTTTCTTACGACATAATATAATGATAAATATTGTTAATATGACTTATATAATTTGTACCCACAAAAATAAATGTAACGTAATGGATATACAATTTTTCACAATATTTATTTGCTTTGTTGCTCTCTCTGTTTTGGGCAAAATGGGAAGGAAAATGAGCTCTTATATAAGGTTAATGGGGTTTCATTTTGCGCATCATATTTATTAAAATATTAATGCTGAGATGTTTACGGCTCATAGAGTTTGAATAATCAACGGTTTGGGATTGCCTGACTAATAATGGATCCAACCAAATGGAGTCCTTAATTAATAAAAGAAAAAAAGTGGTAGACTCTTCAATGAATCTGTAGGTTTCCTTGCCAATTTATTTCTTTCCACATAAAACGTGTTGGATTCAATATCTTGAACAATTGTTTTGAAATTTGGAACCCACAAGGGGTTGGTAGTAAGCTTAAAAGCCTTTCCAGTATGGGAAAGCTATGTTATGTTATGGGGTTCATTTCAATTTATTTGATAACTTAGAAACAAAAAACTTGAAACAAAGGTCATGTCTTCTAATTTAAAAAATATGAGATAAAGATGATAAAATATTTAATAAAAGGTCCAACAAACCTTAGATAGAACGTTAGTAAACCTTAGGTACGGGGTTGTACCTAACATATATGATAGTACTCAATGTTTATTGAGGTTGTACCTAAGGTTTAATTGTTAGACTCTTTATCAAATATTTTATCTTTTTTATCACATATTTTTTAAATTAGAGCTGGCTTTCGTTTTAAGTCTTTTATTTCTAATTTTTCAAATAAATTGAAATAGGACCCATAACTAAAAGTATCATTTCCTGATGTCAGGCATGGAAGCATAGTCAAATAGTCTTGTTTGCTACTGAAAAGAAAGCATTGCTGCTTCTTTTGCTGATGGAAGCCATTCAAAACCCTTAGGTTCTGTTTGGTTCAGGAAAGGAAAGAAAAAATTACTAAGAAAAATGATTTTATTAGATTTCAAAGAAAATAAAATATAAATAAAGTTACTTGAAAACTTACATAATCTTAGGTTATGATTGGTTCCTGATAAAGAAAATACAGATGAAAAATAGAAGAAAATAAAAATAAAAATAAATTTAAACCAAACGTATTATTTTTATTTACTACTTCAAATCAATGTTATTTTTTTTTTAACTTATCAATATAAAGATTAAATAATATAAGAAAACATAAGTTTGAAAGTAATTTTATTTATATTAGATTTTCTTTGATATTTTTTCTTAGACATTCAAATATAAGAAAATCATTTTCATTAATATAATTTTTTTCTTTCCTTGATACTTTTTGGAACCAATCACAACATTAAATTATTTAATTTTAATTTATATTGATGTGTTAAAATAAATAAAAATTTGTTTCAAATAGAAAATAAAAATAATGTATAGTATTTAATTCTATTTTTATTTTTCTTCATTTTTTCTTTAAGTTCTTCTATTTAATTTTCCTCCTTATTTTATTTCCCTCTCTTTTTACCAATTTGCTGGGAACCAAACATACCGTTAATGTTTAAGCAATATTATATCATAGAATATAAATTAATTTGTTGTCATTATCTTTGCCTCATATATTTGTCAATCAAGACAATATATTGGTGACGTGGTTTTTGTATCATCTTACATATTATGAATGAATGTTGATGGATTTAGTTATAATGGCTGGTATCAATAAGTTACCTTTAGTTAAATAAACAAAATAAAATATTTTAAGTTTTAAATTTTTTTTTTAATTTAACCAAACTATAAAATACTATCTTAGTTAGAAATTTTAGAATTGTCGGTTAGTAATAGTTCGCATCTTCTTATTTTTAGTTTTCAGATGTCAAAAAATAGTTGTGCAGTGATTTTAGTTCCTTCAATCTTAGGCTCATTTTCCCATCTTTTGAATTAAATACCTACAGATTAATATCGGTTTGATCCACTGTAAGTCATTCAATCCCAAAACCATTGCTAATTTAAACTCCACGAAATAGTTATGGAGCATGGAAATGGATGTCCCGTTTGTTTACATTTTTTGAAAACTGTTTTTTTTTTCTGAAAAAACAAGGGAAACAAGGAAAATATTTGCAGTTGTGTTATGTGTATTTTCTTTGTTCTCCTTATTTTTTAGCACAAAAAAGATATTTCAAAAACTTTAAACAAACAAACCCTGAAATGATGTTCTCTGTATCTTAAAAAAATTGTTCTCAAGAATAGTTTTAGAAATAGCAACAAACAAACCGGGATATTTTGTACATACCAAGTACTTTAATCCTATTTTATTACGAATTTAATTTTGATGTGATAGGAGAAATAAAGGGAAAAGTATGTATTAGGCTACTAGTTTCAAAATAATTAGACATTCATCACTAATGTTTGGGTATTCATGATTCAGGCTACCCATATAAAAAATAATTATAATTCTGTCAATGTACTACCATAACTAGCGAATGTATTACCATAATAGTCAATGTATAGTAGTACCTAATTCTTAGTGATGAATATTCAATTATTTTCAAATTGATAGATTGATACATACTTTTCCCATAAATATTTTATCCTAGCTAGCCACACCGTTTGGACATTCTGAATCAATTCCACAAAATAGAATCTAAGACACCCAATATTAACGACTCTTTACACTGTGGACCCCAGAACTAAACCATATCCCTAATCCCTTGTACTTTTCAACAATATACTACCACTGAAATCCCAGTTATGTCCTATAAGTAGCATGGAGCTTGCCAAGCTATTTCTCTAATACTTACCAATTCATAATTCAAAGAGTTGTTAATTTCTTAGGAACTAACATGTCTACTCCAGTCTCAGTATGTTCACTAGCCCAGATTCCTCAACCCCAAATTCGCCCTGTAGCAAATTTTCACCCCAACGTTTGGGGTAACCAATTTTTGACCTACACTCTTGAAGACAAGGTACGTAATTCAATTCAAATATGAATCATAAGCTTAATGGTTTAATTATATACATGTTTCAAAGTTATTTTTGGTAACGCCTTGGTTGGTAAATCTTGTTGGTCCAGGTTCTACGTGCCTGCAAAGAGGAGCAGGTTGAGGATCTGAAAAAGGAAGTGAGAAGGAAGTTCATGGCTGCTGCTGCTAGGCCTTCCCAATTGCTGAAGTTCATTGATGCAGTCCAACGGCTTGGACTGGCATACCACTTTGAAGGGGAAATAGAAGAAGCAATACAACAGATTTATTGTAGTTTTCAGCTACTTAAATTAACGATATGGATGGTGATGATCTATATAATATTGCTCTTCAATTCGGGCATCACTCAGGTAACAAGGGTATAATATTTCATGTGGAAAGAGGACCATACATGGATTGATTATCATTGCATAGGTAAAATTGTCTACCTCTATTGTTCAAATCTAATGTTTAACATTTGTGCAGTGGATATTCACAAGTTTAAGGATCATGAAAAGGTGGCTTCATGTAGCTTCTGATCACAGTACATGCACAAGGGCGCAGTTTGTATGAGGGCCCATATCTAAGGGTTCATGGAGAGGACATACTAAGAAAGACTTGCTTTCTCTCCACCATTCACCTCAAGGCCATGGTAGAGCATTTAGAATATCCTCTTGCAGCACATGTTGCTCATGCCCTAAAGTGGCCAATGAGAAAAAAGGTTGGGCTCGAGAGCTAGAGGCAAGATGGTATATATCCGTCTACCAAGACGAAGCTTTTCACTGATAACTTTACTCAACCCTAAGAAAATTAGATTTCAACTAATGCAGCCATCACAAGGAAGAACCAAGTAACTTTTACTTCAGTTGGTTTTAAAGAATATTTACTAAGGTGGTGTTTGTTTTTTTACGCCATTTTTAAAGTACTTGTACCAAAGATTCACTTTGTTTTTTCTTTTCTTTTTTTTTTTTTTAATTCAAGACTGGCTATTGAATTTTTTGAAATTTTGGCTAAATGAAAAACCAAAGACGGGCTTTTTGGTTTTTTTCTTAATGCTTTTATTTTTAAATGTATTTTTCAATTAAGAAAAAAAATCTATACTTTGTAATCAAACTCAAACTCTTGATTCCTTTCATGCTAATTAAATAAAAAAAAACTTATTTTTTAATTTTTATTAAAAAATTATTTTCTCAAATTTTATATAAAAACTGAAAGATTGGTCTTTTTTTTAGAAAAAAACAAAAAACAAAATATTTAATCATATTAAGCACTATTCGGAAAAAAAGTTCTATTCAACATTAAGTAAAAAACAAATGCCACCTAAAACTTGCACTGGTTCATTCTTATTCAGCTTACTTCTGATCATATTTAATGCATTTTTAGGTGGTGGAAAGAATTAGATTTGGATACAAAGTTACCTTATGAACGAGACAGGCTGGTTGAAGGTTACTTCTAGGTAGTTGGGGAGTATTTTGAGCCCCAATATTCATATGCAAGACGAGTTTTAACCAAAATATTTGCCATTGTAACGATTATAGATGATACCTATGATGCTTTACTTACACACCAGAACTCAAAACTCTTTGCATGGTTATAGAGAGGTCCCGATACATCTTAAATTAATTAATTAGCAATCTCGATGAGTATATTATAATATGATCTTATTTATATTTTAATCAAGGATGTATTTTATTTTCAGTGGATATTAACAAAGATGTATCACCTTCCAGTAATACATGAAACTATGCTATGTCACACTCTTAGATATATATAAAGAAATTGAGGAAGATATGGAGAAACAAGGAAAACAATATCGGGTTCACTATGTCAAAGAAGAAGTAGGCCACCTTTAATTCTGCACTCCTACCCTTTTCAATTGATCATAATATGTAACATCTTGGATAGGGGAGAGTTTCTGGCACTATATAAGTATAGACTCCTCTAAACCTAGTAGACATGTTTTAAAACCGTGAGGACCATTTTGGACACAAAACGGATAATAACTACATGGTTGGGTTGAATTATTACAAATGGTATCAGAAGATCCCTGACCTCGATGTGGGGTCTGTCCCATTTGGCTCCATAGGGGATGCTTGTTCATTTAGCCCAAAAATCCCATGGGACACAACGAGGACGTTGTGTCTGCACGGAGGGCGGGTTTGTCACATCCCACATTGGATAAGGGAGAAAGTTTTATATAAGTATGGTCTCTTTTCAACTTAGTAGACTATTTTAAAATAGTGAGGGCACTTTGAACTCAAAACGGACAATATTTACATGGTTGGATGAGGTTGTTACATAATATACATAGATATAATGTACATAACCTGCATGAATATGTCTTTAGATGAAGAATCAAATTCGAGCTTACTTCGCTGAGGCCAATTGGTTCCATGAAGGACATGTACCAACAATGGAAGAGTACATGCGTGTTGGACTAACAACTGCAGGTTACACCCTCATTGCAACATCTTCTTTCATGGGAATGGGAGAAATAGTAACAAAGGATACCTCGATCAAGTAATCAAGAATCCTAAGATTATGTCATCTTCAAATTTAATGGCGAGGCTCATGGATGACATCAAAACACATAAGGTATGCAGAATATAGAATATGGGTCTCAAATTGCAAGATTATATAGGCATGTTTGTTTCCTACGTTTGGTTCTTGTTTTTAAAAATTGTTCTTGAAAACAGTTTTTTAAAACAGACAGATCATTTTGGTATTCTCTGAAAACTGTTCTTATTGTTCTTCGAATTTAGTATTTTTTAAGACAAAAAAAAAGGGGGAACCAAACGTATTTTCTCTGTTTTCCTTATTCTCTTTGTTTTTGAAAACATAAAACAAGCAAAAATAGAACTAAAAACAAAACCCGAGACACACTAGTTCTCTCTCTCTTTTTTTCTTTCTCAGTGTTCTCTAACTTTTATATTTATACACGCAAATGAGCGAAAAGAGAGGATCACGCACCATCAACGTTACATGAAGCAATATGGTGTCTCTGAGGAACAAGTGTACAGTGAGTTTTACAAGCAAGTGGAGAATGCATGGCTAGACATTAACCAAGAATGCCTAAACCGACTGCTGTTCCAATGCCTATCATCATTCGTATGGTCAATTTTTCACAATCCCTGGGTGTCATTTACAAGGAGGGAGACGGCTACACACATGTTGGGAAATTTATGAAGGATAATATTAGATCCCTTTTCATTGATCCCCTAGTATGACCAAATGGATGGATTTCATCACCATCCCTTACATCCCCCCTTTTGGAATAATATAAATCGCTGTAAGAATGTGTGCGAGACAAACACATTATTCTGATTTTTTCTTTTTTTTTTTGTTAGAATTTTCTGTGTTCTCCTTTAAAAGAAGTTTTTATTTGAAAAGCTTGTTTCAATTTTTCGTTTCGCCTCTCTAATCTCTCTTCGCTTACAAAGAAGGGATTTGTCAATCAATACATACATAAGTTTAAGATTCTTCGATGACAATAATTAACAATATAATAAAACTTTGAATCAAGTGCATACATTAAAAATGTAACTAAATTAATAAGTTACATTTATATTTAAATTAATATTGGACAGTATATAACTTCAAAGATAAAATGTAACTAAATAAGTTTAGGGTATGATTAGAGTAATTATTTATAATTTTTAAAGGTTGTTACCATAAATTTTTAATAAGTACACAAATTCTAGAGTTTCCGCCTAGGGTTGTTCACATGGTAATGCAACCCATTTGGCTATATGAATGACCCTTGAAAGTAGAATAGTGTTAGGAAACCTCATGGATCATTCCCTATCCACATTGGTATGATATTGTCCCCTTTGGGCCTTAGCCCTTATGGTTTTGTTTTTAGGCTTTTCCCTCAAAAAGCCTCATACCAATTGGATATTATCCATGCTTATATACTTAAAAGCCTTCCCATTCCTAACCGATGTGGGACATTTGTGAGACTTTTGGGTGTATACTCAACAATCCTCCCCTCAAACAAAGTTCCACCGAGTCTCCCCTAAAACCAGGATTTCCTTCTCTTCTTTTGAGCACACGTGTTACATGAAGCACCATCTTCCAGGGAGATCCACCATATCATTTTGTTCGGCTTCCACCCACACAATTATGCCTGAACCTAGCTTTGATACCACTTGTTGGGAAACCTCATAGATCATTCCCTAACCACATTGGTATGATATTGTCCACTTTGGGCCTAAGCCCTTATGGTTTTGTTTTTAGGCTTTTCCCCCAAAAGGTCTCATTCCAACTGGATCCATGCTTATATACTCATAAGATTTTCCATTCCTAACTGATATGGGGCATTTGTGAGACTTTTGGGAGCATACCCAATAAGGCACGAGGAGGGAATTCTGAACTTGATGAAAAAAATGGATGTTAGAAGAGTAAAAGGGAAGGAAAAAGAGAGTCAAGGAAATCTCTATGCTCGAAGAGATAGGTGGTTCAGTTTGTTGTTCGCGCCATGTTAAATAATCACATCTCGTTAAATAAGATGATGTGATTCGCCTGTCATCAGTCTGTTGCCACCCAACCCCTTCTAAGACTGATGAAAATGATTTATACTGTCTTGTCCGATTGTGGATATATTTAGAGATCCAATAAAACAAAACTCAAAGAGATTTCTAAGGTAATCATTAAGAGCTTGTCAGTTGGTAGATATATGGAGTGGGTTGTTTCCTACGCGGAATGGGCCTCAGGAGGGATCCTTATTCTTTAAGACAATATAGTGATTCAATTGATTTGGGTAGAGGAAAGTTGTTTCACCTTGTCTTGCCAGTTTAGAAATTGCGATGACAATTTCAAGTTGGTTTTCACAGGGGTTTATGGTCCCACAAAAAGGGAGTGATGAGTCTAAAAATCATCTATTTGAAGCCCATTTTTCAAGTATATTTTGGCTTAAAGGTCTTATTTAATGTAAAATTATGGAATTTTCACCCAGATTTATGTTTTGCATAAATTTGAAGAAAAGAAGCAGAAAAGCAGCAAAAACAGGAAAAAAAAAAAAAAAAAAAAGGAAGCAAAGGCAGTAATGTCACAACACCAGAAGAACAATGTCACAACATCGTACGGAGAGTATCATGCCAGTTACTCCAATGTCGCGACATTGCTGCGACATCTGTTTAAATAGATAGATTGGAATTTTGCAATGTCGTGACATTGCCACGACATAGGTTGCGACATCACTTAAGACTGCAAAACTCAAAAGAAATGTCACGACATCAGAAATGGTTTAGACCCTGGTAGAGCATAAATCTGCAATGTCGCGACATCAACAAAAGAATTACAAGCAATGTCGCGACATCAGGGCAAGGCTGTAAGAGAAAAAACATTAGTCAGCAATGTCGCGACATCATAAGATAGAATTATTACAATGTCATGACATCATATCCGAGCATCCAAATTGAAACACTAAAGAGCCAATGTTGCGACATCAACTGAAGTGAGTAAAGATAAAAAGCAATGTTGCGACATTTTCACGACATCATAATGCAACCTCAACATTCAATGGCAATGTCGCGACCTCAACTTAATGTCGCGACCTCAACTTAATGTTGTGACATCAGCTTAATGTCGTGACATCAACTCAATGTTGAAACACTAGAAGAGCAATGTCGCGACATCAAAGTTGATCTAAAATACTGCATCGTAAATGTCACGACATCAACACGACAATGCCACGACGTTGACTGGTCATTGAAAATTTAGAATTGCCTAGTAGACTTTCAATGTCGTGACATTAGAATTTGACTCACGACATAGCATCTTCGATGTCGCGACATCATCACGACAATCATCATGACATCAGCAGCTATGGAAGAATTTATAGGCTCTTCTAAATACATGATTTTTGCCTCGTTTTTAGGGTCCAATATCTTAAACCTATAAATAAAAGCTCCCAGGAACCAATGCGCACCTTTCAGCCAACCTTAGAAGTTTTTTGTGCTTTTGGGAGGAGTTGAAATCTCCTTTGTATATATTTTTCCTTTAATGTTTTATTTTATTTCCTTTTCTAGATTAAACTTTTGTTTATTTTAGATTAGAGCAGTGATCTGAACTGAGATTCTAAGCTAGAATGAATGAAAATCAAGCTTTAATTTATGTCTGAATTCAATGGAATATGGGAATTTTTTTGGAATATATTTTTCTTGGGTTTTGATTACAATTTCAATGAATTTGTTTGATCAAGTAGTCATTGTCATTTGTAATCCAGTAATGGGAAGCTAATCTCCCTCTAGGAAGAATCTTTCGTTGGGATTATGGTTTCATAAAGATTTCGATGTTGTTTTTTTGAAAGTACAAAAACTGTAGTGATTTTAACCGGTATTACTCCTACATTGAACTACTCGAACACGTTGCTCACCCGTAAAAGAGTCAGACACACTGATTTCGTGAATCCCACCCAAGACAAAGAGGGACTACCCGAGAGCAAAAGCAAACTACTTAAAGGGGTAAATTACACGATGTTATTTGAACTAATGCACTTTTAGAATTACTTTGATACATCACTAATGAAGATCTAACCTCTGACTTCAAGGTTCCCTCATGGGTGACAGTAGGAGTGAGTTCCTGAGGCATATGATCCACCTACTGATCTAGCAGTTTAATTCTAAGAGGTTTCACCTCAATTGAGAAGAATAATCTCAACCATGTGTTAGCTAAGATTCTAATCAAGGAGAGAGGGAATTCTTGTCTAATTGATGCCTAAGGTACCAATTATTTTGGAGAAGGCTTGTATTATCCTGTCTATGGGGACAAGCAATTTTCAGTCCTAAGAGATGGCTATGAAGTACTTAGAAGGAAAAATAGTCAGATCTTAAAAGGGATCAAATCCTATGAGTAGCTTTTCAGACCCACTAACCAGAGATGAGAATGTGGTGGATGGAGAGTGAAATGTGTGGTGTGAAGAGAAATCTCAATGCTACACTAACTAGCTCTTGGACAATTCCAGAGTTCATATCCAACACTTTATATTTTTTGGAAACATGCAAATTGATGGTTTTAACACCGATTTCTTTCCTAGTGTTATTTCATTTTAGTGAACTCTCTAATCATGTATTTTATAATTTCTTTATTTCTTTGATTCACTTTACCTTAGAAAGTTAAATCTATCCTGGATTTTGGAAGTTCAAATAGTGAGGATCTTAAGTAGTAGGGGTAGTTGATTCTTCTTTAAATTTTCTAATCAATCCACTTGGGAATGATACATGGACTTAAAAATCCATTTTATTACTTGTATGACTTGTGCACTTGTAGTGATTTGAGACCAAAACAAATTTTAATAGCATCATTTTAAACAATAGTAGAAAATATGCTTCACATATTCAATTAGACAAGTTTTTGGCATTTCTACTGGGGATTGAATGGTCATTGGTGGAAATGCTAGAATCTAGTCAGTTTTGGTTTATACATAAGTATGGCATAGACACAAACTCAACATATTCTGGTCATAACAACAGATTTTTGGCCCCGTTGTCGGGGACTGAATAGTTCTTAGTAGTAGTGTTACAAATTTTGGTGATCTCAATACAATCTGGCCTCAACAAGTTTTTAGCGCTGTTGTTGGGGATTGAAATGAAGTAAAGTTTAAAGATCAATATTCTTTCCAAAAAGAAAATTGCTAGTTTGGACATTTTTCTTTTCACTTTTATCGAAAATTTTCAAAAAATAGCTTTAATGGTAGTCGGGATGACTTAGCTACTCTATCTTTATGAAAGCACATCATAATATATTTATGTTATCTATTGATCTCACTTGATCTGCATGTGATTCATTTCATGAAATTATCACAGGCATAGAATATTAGAAGCAAAATTATTGCCACCTGGACACCGAGCTGGGTGCGACACCGGAGAAACCTAAAGAAAGTGAGAGCTGTTGAAGCACAATGCATGGCAGACGTTAAGGAACCGATCGGGACAAACAGCAGAGCCAAACAACGTAAAGGCCTCAAAGACAAAGACTATAAAGACTGGGAGGCATCAGAAATGTGAAAGTACTTAGCTGTAAGGAAACCACCCATTCAGGCAAATAACTTTAAGTTGAAGCTTGCTTTGATCACCATGGAGCAGTAGCATCAATTTACAAGGCATCCCAGTGAAGATCCCAATGAGCACCTAGGAAGATTTCTGAGGATGGCAAACACTGTCAAACTAAATGGGGTTAATCAAGATATTATCAAGCTATAGTTATTCCCCTTCTCATTGGGAGATGTAGGAGCCACTTGGTTCGGGAAATGGACCTAAACCCGATCGCCGACAAATGGGATTTAGTTTGTTGAAGCTATGGAGAGGTTTTTCCCACCCACCTCACCTGTAAGAAGAGAGACTCTCACTTTTAAGCAAGGAGAAGAAGAAAGCCTCTACAATGCTTGGGAGAGGTATAAGAAACTACTGAAGAGATGTCCAATGCATGGGATTGATCAAATCACCCAAATGGACATTTTCTATCATGCAATGAATTACTCTTCAAAGGGAATCATAGATGCAACTTGCTATGGAGCATTAAAGAGAAAGAGTGTTGAAGAGGTCAACCAACTTATTGAAGATTTGGCTAAAAGCAACTATAGAGCTCCAATTGAGACTTCAGGGAGCAATAGTAGATTGAAATGAGGAGGTATGCTAGAGCTGAATAAGATGACTGCAATTGAAGCAAAGTTGGATTTGCTGATGAGTAAGATGAGCACTCAAGAAAGGAGAAGCCATTTAGGAAATACAATGGGAATAGAAGAAGGAGGAGAGCAAAAATGCATGACTGGTAAGGGACTTTCTCATGAGGGTCCCTATCAGGTGGAGGAGGCTTAGTTTATGAGTGGCAACAAAAGCTAAAATTTCAAGCCCAACAACAACCTTTCAACCCATTACACTCCTGCATTAAGAAAACATGAAAATCTTTCCTATTGAAGTGGAGTGCAACATGGTCCAACAAGACTAATGCAAAATTTTCATCAACAATATGCTCCACAAGGTTTCCAAGGGTAACAGCAGCAAGGTAACCAAAGAGTTGAGAACCAGGGCCAGAGAAGGTCTCAATCTTTTAAAGATCAGATGTTGAGCTTCATGGGAGAGAATAAAAGACTGTTGAACATTCATGAACAAAAATTTTTCTCTAAGCCAAGAAGATTCCGCATAAAACACAAATGTGTTTCGTGCCAATACTGTGCATCTCTAAAGAACTGAGACTTGTGTGATACCGCCCTATCAATGCAAAATCACCAGTTGATTCCTTCCCAAGTGACACAAGAAGAATCCAAAAGACTGCATGGTGCTACTTCTAAGGGCAAGAACTCCAAAAATAAGAGTGTTAAGAGAATGAAATGATTGAGAAGGAAGATAAAATAGAAGATGGAATAGAAAGTGAGCAGAACAGTTCATGATTGATTGAAGAAAGAAAAAAAATCTATGGTGCAATAGGAGCAACCAGTTGAGGAAGGAAAAATGCAAAAGAAAGAGAAGGTGGGAGTCTATGTGCCTCCTGTTCCATTCCCTCAAAGGCTGCATAAATAAAAGATGGATGATCAATTCTCTAAATTCTTGAACATGTTCAAGAAGATAGAGGTGAATATTCCTTTTGTTGAGGCATTGTCTCAAATGCCTCATTATGCCAAGTTCATGAAAGATTCTGAGTAAGAAGAGGAAATTTGATGAAGAAGGAGTGATGAGCCTATCAGCCACTTGTAGTGCTGTGATCTAGAAGAATTTACTAATGAAGGTGCAGGATCTAGACAACTTAACCATTCCCTACACTATAGAGAATTATGAATTTGGAAGAGCATTGTGTGATTATGGAGAAACTATCAAGTTGATACCACTATCTATTGTGAAGAGACTAAGTTTGGGGGAGATTACTCCTACAGCTATGACACTTTAGATGATAGACAGATTTATGGCTCAGCCAGAGGGAATTCTTGAAGATGTATTGATCAAGGGAGGGAAGTTTATTTTCCCTATGGATTTTGTAGTGATTGATATGGAAGAAGATAAACAAGTGCCACTGTTGTTAGGAAGGCCATTCCTTGCCTCAGGAGTAGCCTTGATAGATGTAAAGAAAGGAGAGCTCACTCTTAGAGTAGGAGATGAAAACATACACTTCAATATGTATCAGAGCTTGAACCAACTTGATTTTGACAATACTGAATGTAAGACAGTAGAACAAGTAGTTCCCATCAATCCTGAACTAATCTATGATTGTAAAATTCAGAATTCAATGAATGAGAACATGAAGAATTTTTCGCATATTGAAGTTTTAATGTCATTTATCCAATTCACTTTGAATTTAAAGAAATGAAATGACCAGTCTAAAAGAAATAAATTCAGAAAAGTCAAGAAATAGTGAAGATAAGGGACAAGAAGTGGAAAAAAGTTATGAATGGTTAATTCTTAAGGAATTACCCAAACATCTTAAATATGCCTTCTTAGGAGTTGAAAGAGCATAACTTGTAATCACCGGAGTCGACTGAGCGCAGAGGAAAAAGTAGAAACCGGGATTGGAATTCTCAAAAATATGTTAAGCCATAGCTTAGTCAGAAGACTTAAAAGGAATTCGCCTTTCACCTCAGATGCATAAAACTCCCTCCCCGAGGAGAATGTAAAAACATCAAGTGAGCTTTAGAGAAGACTGAACCCAGTGATGAAAGAAGTTATCATAAAATAGGTATTAAAATGGTTGAATGCAGGATTTATCTATGCAATCTCATATAGCCCTTAGGTGAGCCTAGTTCATGTTGTTCCCAAAATGGATAGATTCATAGTCATCAGAAATGAGAAAAATGAACTGATTCCAACAAGAACTATGACAGGATGGAGGGTGTGCATTGATTACAGAAAATTGAACATAACAACCAGAAATGATCACTATCCTTTGCCCTTTATTGATCAAATGCTGGACACCCTTATTTATGTTTTCTTGATGGAAATTTAGGATATAATCAAATTGTCATAGCCCTTGAGGACCAGGAGAAGACTACTTTTACATGTCCTTATGGCACTTTGCTTTTAGAAGGATGTCATTTGGATTATGTAATGCTCCTGCCACCTTCCAAAGGTGTATGATGTCCATGTTCTTAGATTTGGCGGAAGTGGCTATGGAAATTTTTATGGATGACTTCTCAGTATTGGATCCAGTTTTGAGCATTACCTAAAAAATTTAGAGACTGTACTATAGAGGTGCCAAAACAAGAATTTAGCTCTGAATTAGGAAAAATGTCATTTCATGGTAACAAAAGGAATTGTCTTAAGACATAAAATTTTTGCAACTGGGCTAGAAGTTGACCAAGCTAAGGTTTTTGTGATTGAAACTCTGATGCCACCTAATACAATCAAGAAGATTAGAAGTTTTTTAGGACATGCTGGATTTTACAAAAGATTTATCAAAGACTTCTTAAAAATTTCCACACCATTATGTAGACTGTTGGAGAAGGATGTCAAGTTTGAATTTAATGACTCTTGCTTGTCTGCATTTAAAGAAATAAAATCCAAGTTGGTTATAGCTCCTATCATGGCAACACCAGATTGGAACAAAGAGTTTGAAATCATGTTTGATGTCAATGACTATGCAATGGCAGCAGTTTTGGGACAAAGAACAGAGAAAATTTTCAGAGTAATATACTATGCGAGCAAAACCTTCAATGATTCACAAGAGAACTACTCAATTACAGAAAAGGAGATTCTAGCAATGGTGTTTGCTTGTGAAAATTTTATACCATATATATTGGGGTCACATGTCTTCATACACACTGATCATGTAGAAATTAAGTATCTAATGGCAAAGAAAGATTCCAAACCAAGCCTGATTAGGTGGGTACTATCAAGCAGCACTTGATTTAGAAATCATGACAAGTTAAGGAGTGAAAATGGATAGCCGATCACTGTCAAGATTAGAAAATCTTACTACATAGGAAAGAGCACGTAAATCAAGAAAATTTCCTTAATGAGCCGCACTTTATCAGGTCACCCAATCACCCCGGGTATGTCGGGATATTGTTAATAACTTAGTCAGGATAATGCCACCAAATTTCAGCTACCAAAGATAAAGAAAGCCGGGAGCACTGATACCATAGTATATATACGGATGACCCACCGTTGTTTAGTAGAGAGGCGTATCAAATCATCAAGTCAGGTGGTTCCAAAAGATAAGCAATGGCATGCATCAACCCAGATTTGACGGCACTTCAGAAACGTAACAACCTGTGAAAATTTTCCAATCAGGTTTTTACTGGCCTACTCTATTTAGAGACTATTTTGAATGGGTTAAAGATTGTGATAAATGTTAGAGAATGGGTAATATAAATAGAATAAATGAAATTCCTCTACAAGGGATCCTAGGGGTGCAGAATTTTTTATGTATGGGAGATAGATTTTATGGGGCCTTTCCCACCCTCATTTGGAAATCAGTACATTCACCTAGCTGTGGACTATGGATTCAAATGGGTAGAATCTATAGCTTGTCCAAGAAATGCTACCAACATAGTTATGGGATTTATGCAAAGAAATATCTTGAGCAGATTTAGATCCCAAGGACAATCATTAGTGATGAGGGGAGCCATTTTTCAAACAAGCTGTTTGCAAAACTCATGAGTAGATATGGAATCAGACATGTTATGGGATTGGCTTATCACCCTTAGTCAAATGGACAAGCAGAAATATCTAATAGGGAGATAAAGAACTTGTTGGAAAAGATAGTAAGCAGTAGTTGGAAAGACTAGTCAATCAAGCTAGATGATACACTGTGGGCTTATAGGATTGCTTATAAATCTCCTATTGGAATGTCACCATACAGGTTAGTATGTGGAAAACCTTGCCATCTCCCTCTTATGCTTGAATATAAACCTATGTGGGCAATCAAGAAACTAAACTGTGATTTCAAATCTGCTAAAGAGAAGAGACTACTCCAAATGAATGACTTGGAAGAGGTAAGAAATGAAGCTTATGATAATGACAGAATCTACAAAGATAAGTCCAAAGAGTGGCATGATCAGAAGATTCTGAGGAAAGAATTTAGTAGGAGCTAGTCCCACTGCATACAATTCCTAGTTAAAACCTTTCCAGAAAACTCAAAGTCAAGGCGGAGCGGTCCATACATAGTCGCACTACCCTCGGGGGGGCGTGAACATCAAATCCAATTCGAGATGAGCTAAAGTGAATGGTTGGGAGGCCGAAACATTATCTCGAGAAAGACTGAATGAAGAACAAATCCTAGTTTTCAAGAGATGAAAAGAATCAAGTGGAAAAGAGAAAACATTGCAAAGAAAGTCTAGCTAAAGACATAAAAAATGAGAAGCTACTTAGGGAGTGCAAACCTACAGTTTTTAATTTTTACTTTTCAGTGTGATTTTGTTTAATTCAGTGTATTTTGAATAGTTTATTAGGTAGAGTAGTTTTATTAGAATTTATTAGTAACCTATGTAATCATCATTTTGTTAAATTTCAGGACAATGAAGCTGTCAGAAGATTTGAAAGTAATTTTTGAAGTATTTCCAACTAAATTGATTATTGCAGAGTTGACTATAAAGGGTAGTCTTCTTTGAAAATGATGCATATACTAAGTTTGGGGAAGTGTAATTTATCTGAGTTAGAAATTACATAGTAGCTTTGTTGTTCCTTAATTGCATAGTTGTGTGATAATCTTTACAATACAATGAATATATGCTAGGTCAGACCGAATCAAAACTGAACAAATACCGCTCGTGTCAATCGTGATCTTCAATATCAGAAGACTTATATTCACAAACATTAACTGAATTTGCAGAAATAAAATGGGGTAAACAAGTAAAAAATTTGTGAAAGAAGAAAACTCCTTCTCAATGTCATGACATCAACAACAATGTCGCGATATCGGTTCCAAAAAATTCCCTAATGTCTCAATATTGACAATTTAATGTCACAAGATCGTGATTTATAAAAGAGTGACACTAACATTCCGTAATGTCGCAACATCAAACCACGTCCCGACATTCAGCGTAGCGGTCACCACATTGAAATTCCAATGTCGCCATATACATCAATCAGTTAATAAGAAAGAAAACGCAATGTTGCGACATTAAATCTCCAATGTCACGACATCAAGTCAATGTCGCGACATTAAGGCAGTGCCGCGACATTGCACTGAGTCACTTAGAACATTAAGTCAATGTCGTGACATTGACAACTGGAATGTCGCGACATCACAGTTAGGGCAGCCTACCCATATAAGGATACACTTCGGTGAGATTATCAAATTCAAGTCAAATCTCTCAAGCTGTCTAACCTTAGATTTCTCCAAATGTCCCTGAAACCAAGCAATGTCAAACCCTAGCTCTTCAACCCTTGACTAAGTGATAGGAAATGTGGTAGAAGAAGTTATGAGAGAGTGGATAGATGAAGGGAACCAAGAAACTGCTCTCGAGGTAGCCTCGTGATAACAAGTGGTCAGTGGTGGAAGAAGGAGAGGTTGCATCTTCACCCAACAAGTGGAGAAAGAGGCTTTCAAGAAGCATCTCGCCAAGAAGGGGTATGTGGCAAAGAGAGGCTTTAAACAGCTCGTATCACCATTCAAGGAGGAAGTGGATCGAAGAGGATGGGAGGTAGTAAGCCGCCACGGAACTGGTGTGAAGTAGGCGCTACCAGGAGTTTTACGCCAACCCGGGCGAGGAAAACCCGACATTGCAGCATCGTGTGGGGAGATGAATCCCTTTTGAGTAAAGGGTCATCTCCCAAATCTTAGGGTTAATACTAATGGGTGACTGGGCAGAATAAGAGCAACTCCAAAAAAGCCCAAGCTTCAAAGAGATCGCCTGAGAACTCACGAATGGTCTAGGGCAGTGGAAAAGGACCAAGACCATCTGTAACGCCTACATTGATAGGGGGGATCTTACTGAAACTAACAAGGTATGGTTCTACCATTAATTTAGCGTTCAAGCCTTTAAAGTAGGTCTCAACTGTGAGGCAGGACCTCACATTACTATTGTGTGCGATGGTGAAAGGCTTTGAACTTGATGTGGGGATAATTATCAAAGAGTCCATTCAGGACTATATTGAGAACAATTTCTTAGGCAACATCCCCCATCTCGCCTTAATCACCCTCTTGTGTATCAGGGGGGGGGGGGAGGGATAAAAGAGATGAAGAGAAGAGCACAAAAGCCTCTCCTCTCACTCTCATTGGAGTCCTCAAAACTCCAACAAAGGGTGAAGATGTAGAGATAATCAGAAAAAGAAGAAGTACATAGGAACAACCTAGGAAAATAGTCCCTGTAGTAGAGGCTGAGGAAGAGTGTGACAATGAAGAAAGGGGGTTTTCGAAGATAATACAGAGCAACCAATGCTCTTCCCCACCATTGTAGAAGAGACAGTAGCTCCACTTGTCAGAACTGAAAACAGAGGTAAGTAGAGAGTTAAAGTAGAAGAAAGCAGCAGTTCTGAACTGTTAGTTTTGATGAAGGAGATGAGAGAATAAATGAGAATAAGGGATGAGCAGCTCAGGGAAGAGCTGAGGTGGAGCGATAACAATCAGGCTGTAGAAAACAAGAAAGGATAAGAGAACTTGGTAGTACTCATCTAGCAAAGAAATGAGGAGTTGAAAGAAGAGTTAGCACTATGGGTAGAGCTAAGAGAGAGGGAAAGGATTTTTTAAATGATCAGCTGAAGAGAGATCAAGAGTTGATCAAGTTTATGGAGATAAGGGAAAAGGAGATGGAACAAAATATGCTTCGGCGCGTGGTCAGGTACCTATATAAACAACACTAAGGAAATCAAAGCTACCATCCAGAAGAGGGATGAAGAACTAGAGTCCACCCTGAACTACAGGGAGAAACTGTGGACAAAGAGCATTGACCTGGTGAACTAAAACATGATAAAGATGTATTAGCCTAGGGTGAATTTGAAGGATCTCGTAATTCTATTAGGAAAAGGCAAAATGAGCTAATCAGGCAATATCTTCTAACACAAGAGTGGTATCTCTTTAACAAAGGATAAATAAGCTGCCAGAAGCCTCAATCCCTGAATTCACTCCCTCTTAAGCTAGCTATAAATTTGAACCAGTGAATCTTAAGCCCTTAAAATCCCAAAGAAAGAAGAAATGAACTCATCTCTCTCTTTCTCTCTCTATCTTTCTCTATCTTGCTCTACCTTTTAATCCCATCATTGTAATTATGTTCTCTATAAATAAAAAGAAAATTCTAAATTTTGTGTGCAAATTTTCTTATTTTTCTTAGTTTCCTTTAATTTTACTTATCTGAGATCTATAATAAATATGAAGTTTTTGATTTGAGAATAATAGATTTCTGGGCCAGACTAAATGCATAACCGCGAGACTCGAAAGCATACCAAGGCAAACTCCCCAAAATGAAAATAGGTTACCAATTGGAAATTGTGGTTTTAAGTTATGATGTCAAGGATGGATAAGCTAAAGTTTTAGATTATGAATAAATTGAAATTGAGAACAAGGTTAATAAGGCTACTAATTCTTGCTTTATTGAATAGTATAGTTCAGAAAATGACTAACACATTGGTCATAAGTACCTTGAAAATTGATTGTGCTTGGGTTATGAACACTTTATTGGACTTACTATCAGTAAATCTCAAAAGGTCCTAGAACTTGATGCATTATTATTCAAGGCGAAATCTAAGGCATTACAACCAGCAAGAAATGATTTAGGCCATCCGTGGACAGTTTGGGCCTTTCAAAAGCCTACCTTATGCATATACCTTAGTACCTTTTTTGAGCCTAATGTCATTTTCATTATCAAAGCCACAAAGAAGAGCCTTAAACCTTTCTTAAGTCTTACCTTACAAGAAAAGAGAGTCCCGACCCCAGCCCCAAAACTCGCAGATCATTTTTCCAGAAAAATAACTCATGATATTAAGTTTGGGGGAGTACAAATTTGAATTGAAATTAAGGAGGAGAATTAAAGATGTGAAAGGAGAAAAATTGAGAAAAGTTGTACAAATAGAGGTACACAACAGAAACTGAGAAGCTGAAAAATATGTAAGTTTTAAGGAGTAGTGACTTTTACCTTGAGCAATTAAGTCCTTAGGGGTGTTCTACACCTAGCACCCTAATGCCAACTGGTATGGGAGTTGCTGACCCAAAGCTTGTTAAGGGGTAGTAGAAAGCTTAAAAAGGTAAAACATTACACCATTCCAAACTTGAAACAAAATAATAGGAAATGGCTTTTGAACTACGAAACTGAAATAGATACAAAAATGTAGAAAAAGAAAAGTCATAGGGGGAAACATGAAGAAAGATGCACCAAATCAAGTTTGGGGGTGCTCTTGAATTCTTTTTTATTGAACATGAAAGGATGAGCAGTTAGAAGACAAAATGTTATGAAAATGTATGCAGTTTGGGTTAATTTGAATCTAAAATGTCCAGTTATCTACCCAAGTACTGTAGCCATACATTACAAGCTCAAAAGACCTATTTGATTATGAGGGTTGTGTTATGCCTACATTAGTGGAGAATAGTATGACTAACAAGCCTATAAGACCTAAATTACTCAGAAAAAATACCATTCTGCATAGTGACTCTCATAAGGCTACCTAATATGCAAATTAGTCATAAAGGGAAGACCAACACATACTCACAGAGTCAAGAATTATATCTGTTTATTAACTATGAATTACATGCTGTATTGAATGATTTAAATTGAAAATTTTTAGGGACTCTGAAAATGAAGCTTAATTAGAATTGATGTCACAGCTGAAATACTACTAAGGCCATATTGTTGTGCTGCCTGAAAAATGATTTAATTGAAAATTGTCTTTAAAAATCAATTTTTATTGTTTGAGGACAAACAAATAATATTTTCTTGCTTCAAGATAAGCAAAAAATTAGGTTTGGGGGAGTTTGATGAGTCTAAAACTCATCTATTTTTAAGTATATTTTAGGCTTAAAAGTCTTATTTAATGTAAAATTATGGAATTTTCACTCAGATTTATGTTTTGCAGAAATTTGAAGAAAATAAGCAAGAAAGAAAAAATGGAAATAAAGGCAACAATGTGATTACTACCCAAATAGTGTTATTTTAAGCCCTGTTTATAGCAGGTTTTAAGCATTTTTTGTGTACTAATCGACTTAAATAACCTAATCGATACATTAAGGTCCCGGCTTTGCTACTGATCACATTTTATAGCTCTATTGTTATAGTTTTGCAGGTCAAATACCTCATTATCTTCAATCCAATTCAAACACGATGAACCCGAGCCAAATTCGAATATGCATGATCGAATCAAAGGAGATTTGGATCAAAAAATCGCAGTTGTTGGGCAGAGCGAAATTTGCAGTAGGCTGCGAATTTTCGCAACCTGCAAAATTTCGCAACACTACTTCCCTGCACCCGTTGACCGCTATCGCTTGCTCGCTTTGTACAAATTTTCCCTTTTCCCTTGATGTAATTTTGGTTCCTTTGTACATAGCTGTAATTTCCTTGTTACTAAGAACCTATATAAGCTAAGTCAGGCTTGTAATTTCAATCAATCTTTCAGTCCATCAATCAATCAATAAAATGGGGTACGAAGCTTCCTCTCCCTCGGTTAGTTTGTGATTTTCTCTCCCTCTCCTTCATTTTCTTACATTTTCTCACTAGCCAAACACCCCTTAACGATGACAAATCAAGGGATGCTCGGCTAAAACCCCCTCATCCTTGAAGAGGAAGGCCACTAGGTGTTAGTTTTGAGGCAAGCTGCATGTTCTCATGCTTTTCATGTATGCATTTAAGGGTATTTGTGTTCCTGCTTATCATTTTAGGTTAAAATCTCTTAGGCATGCCCTCTCTAACATGTATTTGGCAAGCTTTTTGGGTTTAGTGGATACTTATCACTAGATCCACTGATACCCAGTTAGTTGTCTCCTATTAGTTACTGAAGGGTATGTTTAGGAAACGTGTTCTCACCGTTTGGGAACATTTATGCTCATTAAATGCCATTTTTCAAGAGGAAAACTTTTAGGGTTTAGGTTTTAAAGCTAAACGAAGATCCGGTTCAGGAAAGGACTATATGTCATCCTCCCCAATGCGAGGAAAAAGACCCAAGGACATGTCGGTTAACTTAGAACCATAAGCCCATTGGCCTGAGACTTCAAGGAGTTCTCTTTTAACATTTATTTCAATTTGTTTCCAGTTTTCAACCATTCACCCACACTGTTTTTCACACAAATCCTAAACATCCAAAGAGGAAACACCATTTTCAATGCACTCGCAATCCTTCTCTCTCACTAAGAAACCCATCCCCATATTCCCAATCTCTAGAGCCATATTGCGTAGTAGCTTTGCTACGGAAGTAGGGGGAATTTAGGTTTATAAATATTGTTGATTCCGGTACACCTACTTAGCTCACCATGAATCAACTGGTGCCGTTGCCGGGGATGGTGCCTTAGTAAGAAAGAGAAGCTATGAACTTGTGATACACATCACAAGTATTGGTGAACTCTCATTTATTTTTTATTTTACTATTTTTACCCACTTGTAGTTCATTGTAGGGGAGTTTGAAAATTTTACTGTGTAGACTATTTTCCTTGTTTTGATTTTAGCTAACTTTAACCCTTTTGGTAGTCTTGTTTTTTTTTTTTTTTGCTGTTGCTCTCTTGCTATTTGAGTGGTCTGCAGAGCAATTTATGCAATGGGACAGAACCCTTCAAAGTATTGGAAAGATCTACCTAGCTTAAAAGGGTGTGAAATCGCTTGCACTCCAACTGATGGAGACCCCACTCGAAGAAAGAAGAAAGCCAATGTGGGGTTCAAAGGGAGCCTAATACCATAGTCAATACGACACATATTAATCTACTCAAAGAGGCACCTCATGTATTATACCCCGTTGAGGATGTGCTGAGGCCTTATCCGTGCCTCTCGTCTAACTTTTCATGGTATGGAAAATGAAAATCCATACACACACATCCATGATTTTGAGGAAGTTTTCACAACTTTCAAAGAGGGTGCAACCGATATGGAGATGCTGAAGTTGAAAGCTTTCCCATTGACCCTCAAAGACAAAGCCAAAATTTGGCTCAATTCACTAAGGCCAAGGACCATCAAGAACTCCAAGGTAGCCAGCAGCGGAATTTTCAAGAAGCCTAGCGTCTACAAGACCAACAATTTGAAGAGGCAAATCTACACCTTTGCAGCTCATGACAGTGAGAGATTTTATCAATGCTGGGAAAGGTATATGGAGACCATCACTGCCTGCCCTCACCATGGTTTTGACACATGGATGCTAGTAAACCACTTCTACGATGGAATGTCCCCTGCCATGAAACAACTCTTAGAGACCATGTGTGAGGGACTTCCTCAAGAAGAATCTCGACGGCCATGGACTTCCTCAATTATGTGGCTGAAACCTCTAAGGGATGGGATGAGCCGAACCCAAGGGAGGTAGAGAGAATGAAGCACACAGTAAACCCAAGGGGAGGCATTTATTCACTATCAGAGGATGTGGAAATGAAAGCCAAGCTATCTTCTTTGACTAGAAGATCGAAGCATCTAGAAATGCGGAATCAAGACGAGGTAATAGCAAAGAATCAACGCCCGGGACCTCTCCAATCCTATTTTAATTGCCAATCCACTAGTCACCATGGAGATCACTGTTCAATTGCTCCCTCAATAAGGGATTTGATGCAAGAGCAGGCAAACATAGTGGGTCAAAGTAGGTCACCAACAAATGCCTCATATGGGATCACCTACAATCCCAACTAGAGGAACCACTTAACTCTTTGAAGTTTAGACTTCAAATATGTTCTTGTGTGCACAAACAAAGAGTAATGAAAGATGGGTCCACTTCTAACAACCCCCACCCTCGTCCCTTGTAGAGCAAGCCATTGTAAATTTGAGCAAGGTAGTGGGTCACTTTGTGGAAGAACAAAAGACAATGAATGCTCAAACCACTCAGAAAATCGAAACATTGGAAGGCATTCTCAACAAAAATAGGATGACCAAGAAGATTCGGGCCTAAGTTGACTCAGCGCAGTGTATTGGAAGAAAAGGAAAATTTCGTACACAAACTAAACCCTGTGATTTACATGAAGTGGAGCTCCAAAGACCCGAATCTAAATTGAATAAGGTCAAGGCAATCATCACACTGAGGAGTGGCAAAGAGCTTACACAGCCAGCACCCAAGGCAATAGACCCAGGGCAGAAAGCTATAGAGACCGAATCCGTATGAGGTGGTGATTGCTGCATCGTTGAGAAAAATAAGAGATCCCCACCTTCCTCGTGCATTAAACTAAAAGAAAGCCATTAATCAAAGCCGAAATGTTAGAAGTATCGAGGTGCTTAAGGTCAACATCCCCATTTGAAATGACTGCAAGTCCCAACCTATGCAAAAATTTTAAAGGACTTGTGTACAGTGAAAAGAGGACTAAATGTCGACAAGAAAGCCTTCCTGACTGAACAAGTCAGTGCCATTATCCAATGCAAGACTCTAGTGAAATATAAAGATCTGGGTTGTCCGACCATTTCGGTTAATATAGGAGGCACTTGGAGCTGGAGAGCACCGCTAGATCTCGAGCAAGTGAATCTCCTCCCTATTCGATGTACAAGGCCTTCATTGGGAGTTTAAAGCCCACCTCCATCACACTGCCTCTTGCTGATAAGAGTCAATCAAAATAATCAAGTGGATAGCTGGAAGATGTCCTCGATATATGGACAAGTTCTACTATCCAAGATTTTGTTGTACTCTATTACGTAAATCCGTGATAGCAGGAGCCAATTATGTACCTTTCATTTTGGGGAGACCATTCTTGGCCACCTCCAATGTAATTATCAATTGCATAAATGGTGTCATGCAACTCACCTTCCAAAACATGACCCTAGAGCTCAACATCTTCCACCTAAGTAAAAAGCACATGCAACCAGTGGAAGATGTCCTAGAGGAAGTATGCATCATTGACACCATCCCGATGGTCAATGGCCAAAGTGTGGGATGCAGGATACACTAAATGAAGAGTTACCGAAAAGCGTAAGAGCCGCCAGTGATGACATGAAATCTACGCAGGGACACTGGAGAAGAAAACATGAAATTTTGCCATTGGTAATCGGAGAGGAAATCAATGAGCCCTAGAAAATAGAGCTCAAGCCCTTGCCTGTGGAGTTGAAGTATGCTTATTTGGAAGAGCAGGAGCAATGTCCAGTGGTCATTTCATCCTTGCTCAACACTGCATAGGAGGGTAGCTTGCTGGACGTCCTCAAAAAGAATAAGCAAGCCCTCGGGTGGAAAATTACCGATTTGAAGGGCATTAGCCCAGCAGTATGCACCCACCACATCTACTTAGAGAAGGAGGCAAAGTCAGTGAGACAACCACAAAGAAGGATGAACCCACATATGCAAGAAGTGGTTAGAGTAGAAGTCTTAAAGCTGCTGCAAGCTGGCATCATATACCCCATATCAGATAGCACCTGGGTGAGTCCAACCCAGGTAGTGCCTAAGAAATCAGGGGTAACCACGATGCACAATGAAAAAGGAGAGGAGATACCCACTCGCCTTACCACGGGTTGGAGGGTATGCATTGACATCGGTTGCCAGAAGTAACACGGAAGGATCACTTCCCTCTTCCATTCATGGATCAATTACTTGAGAGGATTTCTAGCTACCCCTTCTATTGTTTCCTGGATGGCTATTCAGGATATTTCCAAATTGAGATTGTTGTAGAGGACCAAGAAAAGACAACCTTCACATGCCTATTTGGCACGTATGCATACAGGAGGATGCCCTTTAGCCTTTGTAATGCCCTTGCCACATTTCAACGATGTATGCACAACATTTTCAGCGATTTGGTAGAGCGCATTATGGAGGTTTACATGGACGATATTACAGTCTATGGAGGGAGTTTTGAGGAGTGCCTAATCAACCTGGAAACTGTCCTCCACAGGTGCATAGAGAAAAACCTAGTGCTGAACTAGGAGAAATGCCATTCTATGGTTAGCCAGGGCATTGTATTGGGTCATATCATTTCAGATAAAGGAATTGAAGTTGATCAAGCAAAAATTGATTTGATTTCCAAATTGCCCCCTACCACCACAAATGTTAAGACTGTGAGACAATTCGTAGGGCATGCAGGCTTCTACGGGAGGTTCATACAGGACTTCTCAAAAATTGCCAAGCCACTTTATAAGCTTCTAGAAAAGGATGCTAAGTTTAGTGGGATTCTGAATGTCAACAAAGGTTTGAAGAGCTCAAGGCTTATTTAACCACTACACCAATAGTGAGGGCCCCTAACTGGAAGTTGCCTTTTGAGATTATGTGCGATGCAAGTGACCTCGTTGTCGAAGCAGTGCTCGGACAAAGAGCAGAGGGAAAACCATATGTGGTTTACTATGCTAGCAAAACACTAAATGAAGCTCAGAGGAATTACACTACCACTGAGAAAGAATTGCTAGCAGTAGTCTATTCCCTAGACAAGTTTCATGCTTATTTGATAGGGGCAGATATAATTATCTTCACAGATCATTCAGCTTTGAAATATCTGCTCACTAAGCAAAATGCCAAGGCTAGGCTTATTAGGTGGGTCCTCTTACTATAGGAATTCAACCTGCAGATTCGGGATAAGAAAGGTGTAGAAAATGTTGTTGTTGATCACCTCTCTAGACTAACCATAGCACACAACACCCATAACCCTCCAATTTATGACGAATTCCCAGAGGAGTCTCTACCACCGTGACAAAGGCCTGCTCGCCTCACATTGCTAACTTCGCAATTGTGGATACCGTAATGGAAAGCTCAGGACAAGAAGTTCTTCCATGCAAAAGTCCACTCCTACTATTGGGAAGAACCCTATTTGTTCAAATATTGTGCAGATCAGATAATCAAAAAATGTGTGCCGGAAAGAGAACAAGAAGGGATACTCAGCCAATGCTATGACAATGCCTATGGAGGTCATTTCGCTTCCCAGAAAACAGCAAGGAAGGTGCTGCAGGCAGGTTTTTATTGGTCGTCGTTGTTTTAAGATGCTTATGCCATGTGCAAACAATGCGACAAATGCCAAAGGTTGGGAAAAATCTCCTCGGCCATCATATACACTCAACCATTCGCGTGGTCGAGTTATTCGACATCAGGCATCGACTTCACGGACCATTTACCCTTCTGATATGCTTACATCCTCGGAGTTGACTATATGTCAAGTGGGTCGAGGCAAGGCCGTGGTAGAGCAAAAACCATAAGACCGTATTGAAATTCTTAAAGGAGAACATTTTCTCCGACTGAGTCCCTAAAGCCATAATCGCGATGGAGGTCTGGCATTTCGCAAATAAACCTTTGAGAATCTCCTATCCAAGTATGGTGTCAAGCACAAGGTGGCCACCCTGTATCATCATCAGACTAGTGGCTAAGTAGAGCTAGCCAGTAGAGAAATCAAGACTATATTGATGAAAGTGGTGAACTTAAACAGGAAGGATTGGTCTCTCAAGCTCCTGGATTCCTTGTGGGCATACAAAACAACATACAAGACCATCCTTGGAATGTCCCCCTATCGGCAAGTTTATGGCAAGGCATGCCACTTGCCAGTGGAAATTGAATATAAGGCATGGTGGGCAATAAAAGTAAACTTATTATGGGAAGAGTTGAATAAAAGACTCCTTGATCCTACTGGTTAGAGGAGCTTGGTGAATTCCATACCTCACTTGACCTAGAACTAGTAAGGACAACAAAGGAAGTGTGAAGGATCAATCACAACTAAAGAACTTCAACCAGGGGGACCAGTCCTACTCTATGACTCCAACCCACCTTTTCCGGCAAGCTCAAATCAAGATGGATTAGGACCATTCCATCGCTCATCACAATCTCAATGGTTCAAAGGACTTGCTCAACCCAAAATGACAATAGAGTGTCTAAGGTCAATGGAAAGCAAGTGAAGCCCTATGTTGTGCAGCACACTGCTGCACAAGGAGGAGACTTCCGGATCACCCCATGACCATACATGACAGAGGCTCTCGTGAGCCATCCTCAAAAGTTACCAATTTAATTGGCTTAGTATTGCTTAAGCTCTCGCCTTAGTTGACAATCTTTCATTTAATTAGTCAATGCTTTTTTCTTTTCGTTAGCAACAAGAAGATGAAAGATCACCACCCCTCAAGAGTGCGGGAAGACTTCAACCCTGCTCAGAAGTTAAGACAGTTCTCTCATCAAATTAAATTCACCGAGGAGGCAAACCACTCTCCTCCGCTAACTTTCCGACCTGCACCCTACTGCGTATGATGGGTACACTTTGGTCGGGGGAGTTAGTGTCGAAGTGATGCTCATACTGCTAATTACAGTTTTTCTTGTACCACTTGCTCAGCAAAGCCCATTTTTATATGTTTAGAGGCTTGTTGTTTACTTCATTTTGAAAAAGATGAAAATTTTGTGAAATACACCTTTATATATACAATACAACTCTATTTTTCTACACTTTTGCAAATCATTTTTTGCCCCTATATTTTTGTGGTTCTGCATTTCCCGTAAGTTAAAAAATTGAAGCACTGTATGCTACCATCAATGCTAGACTAGTTCCATGCATGATTGAGTTGTTGGTTAGTTGAAGACCCTGGTAATCAACCCTTGTCTTCCACCATTATCTAGCCACACACACAGTGCACATTAGTTTTCTTCCATAGGCTACAGTCAGATACCCCTTTACTTTTAGTAAAATCGGCCTTAGCTTCGCTGGATGACCTATAATATGCCAAAGTTCCCCAAGAAAGAAGGCCAATTTGTCTTCCAAAAGAAAGAGAAAAGACAAAGAAAAGAAAAAAAGAAAAGAATAGGAAAAGTCATGTGCTTTTACCTGCTCACCCAGCACCCGGGCCCAGGGGTATACGGCGAAGCCTTTAAAATCAGCGCCCCTAAACCAACTGGTCGGGAGCCACCGAGACTTAAAGGCTCGCTACATGGGTGGATGGGTGAGGCTTATAGAGTTGTAGGTGCTGGATTCTCGACCATTCAAGTCCGGGTGAAACTCAGAGTTAGGTCAAAAGATCCTTTCACTTCGATGCCCTAAACCTTAGTTGGTCGGGAGTCATCTATGATCCCCTGCTCCACTTTACTGTAAGCCGGTTCTCATTGCATCCTACAAAACCAGAGGTGTGAAATAAGAGTGGAACTGGATCTACTTAAGATGGTCAACAGTCTAAGGTATTGGCAGTAGTTTGGTTTTGGGGGGTGGGAATAGCAGCTTAGCAGCTTATTGGTAAAAACTGATCACATAAAAACACTTAGATTTTAGTGGAAGTTCAGGTTAATTTCCTTGGAATGGACACTGCTCTGAAACTTGTTCCTGTATGGCATTTATTCTCCCAAGCTGGTTTTAGTACAAAGTCCCAATTTTTCATACTGAAGGTAAGGCCTCACTTATACCCACACTTTTTGAAAAGACAGTCCCTTTTTGCATACCCATAGCTTGCATGATCTTCCTTATTTTTCTCATTGCTAAGGGACTAGCAATGTGTCGGTTGGGGGGAGTAATTAGTACTCAAATAGTGTTATTTTGAGCCCTGTTTATAGCAGGTTTTAAGCATTTTTTGTGTACTAATAGACTTAAATAACCCAATTTATACATTTGAGGTCCCGACTTTGCTACTGATCACATTTTGTAGCTCTATTATTGTAGTTTTGCAGGTCAAATACCTCATTATCTTCAGTCTGATTCAAACACGATGAACCCGAGCCGAATTCGAAGATGCATGATCGAATCAGAGGAGATTTGAAGTAAAATTTAAAAGAGAAAGGCAAGTGAGTTTCCAGGCTGCGGGGCCTCCGCAACCTCGTAAATTCTCGCAGTTGCAATTTCACAACACCGCCTCCCTGCACTGCTGACTCTCTTTGACCCGCTTTTTGTTTGGCTTTGTACAAATTTTCCCTTAATGTAATTTTGGTTCCTTTGTACATGGTTGTAATTTCCTTGTTACTAAGCACCTATATAAGCTTAGTCAGGCTTGTAATTTCAATCGCCTCACCCATCAATCACACAAATGGGGCACGGTTTCTTCTCCCTTATTGGTTTGTGATTTTCTCTCCCTCTCCTTCATTTTCTTGCATTTTCACTAGCCAAACACCCTTAAGGATGACAATCAAGGGATGTCAGCTAAAACCCCTCATCTCAAGAGGAAGGCCACTAGGTGTTAGTTTTGAGGCAAGCTGCATGTTCTCATGCTTTTCATGTATGCATTTAAGGGTATTTGTGCTCCTGCTTATCATTTTAAGTTAAAATCTCTTAGGCATGCCCTCTCTAACGTGTATTTGGCAAGCTTTTTGGGTTCAGTGGATACTTATCACTAAATCCACTGATACCCAGTTAGTTGTCTCCTATTGTAAGCCATCAAGGGTAGGCTTAGAGGTGTAGTTCTCAACTGTCAGGGGAACATTTATGCTCGTTAAATGCCATTTTTCAAGAGGAAAACTTTTAGGGTTTAGGTTTTAAAGCTAAACGAAGATCTGGTTCGAGAAATGACTATATGTCATCCTCCCCAACGCGAGAAAAAAGACCCAAGGACATATCGGTTAACTTACAACCCTAAGCCCGGTGGCCCGAGACTTCAAGGAGTTCTCTTTTAACATTTATTTCAATTTGTTTCCAGTTTTCAACCATTCACCCACACTGATTTTCACACAAATCCTAAAAATCCAAAGAGGAAACATCATTTTCAATGCATTGCAACTCTTCTCTCATGAAGAAAACCCATCCCCGTGTTCGACCCTAGAGCCACTATATTGCAGTAGCTTTGCTACGACAGTAGGAGGAATTTAGGTTTATAAATATTGTTGATTCCGGTACACCTACTTAACTCACCATGAATCACAATGTTGTGACATCATATGGAGAGTGTCAAGCCAGTTACTCCAATGTCATGACATAAGTTGAAATAAATAGATTAGAATTCTACAATGTCGCAACATTGCCATGACATAGGCTACGACATCACTCAAGAGTGTAGAACTCAAAAGCAATGTCGCGACATCATAAATGGTTTAGACATTGGTAGAGCATAAATCTGCAATGTCACAACATTAACAAATGACTTACAAGCAATGTCGTGACATCAGGGCAAGGCTGTAAGAGCAAAAACATCAGTTAGCAATGTCGCGACATCAAAAAGCCAATGTCGCGACATCAAAGCAATGTCGCCACATTAAAATAGAGAATTATTGAAATTTCATGACATCAGATCCGAGCATCCAAGTTGAAACACTAAAGAGCCAATGTCGCGACATCAACTCAATGTTGTGACATCAACTAAAGTGACTAGAGCTGAAAAGCAATGTCGCAACCTTTTCACAACATCAGAATGTAACCTCAACATTCAAGACCAATGTTACGACATCAGCTCAATGTCTTGACATCGACTCAATGTCGCAACATCAACTTAATGTCGTAACACCAGAATAGCAATGTCGTGACATCAACTCAATGTCGCGACAACAAATTTGATCTACCATACTGCATCGTAAATGTCGCTACATCAACACGACATTGCCACAACATTGACTGGTCACTAAACATTTAGAATTACCTAGCAAACTTTCAATGTCGCGACATCAGAATTTTATCCATGACATAGCAGCTCCAATGTCGCGACATCATCATGACAATCATCATGACATTAGCAGCTAGGGCAAAATTTTTGGGCTCTTCAAAATACATGATTTTTGGGCTCTTTAGTGGCCCAATATCTGAATCTATAAATGAAGCTTTTGTGAACTAATGCCCACTACCAATTTTAGAAGCTTCATTTGTGCTTCGGAGTGAGCTGAAATCTCCTTTGTATGTATTTTTCCTTTAATTTTTTATCTTTTTATTTTATTTTTATTTCCTTGTCTAGATTAAACTTTTCTTTATTTTAGATTAGAGTAGTGATCTGAATTGAGATTCCTAGCTATAATGAATAAAAATCAAGATTCAATTTATGTCTGAACTTCAATGAAATCTAAGAATTTTTCTGGAATTCATTTTTCTTTAGTTTTGATTACACTTTCAATGAATTTTTTTGATCAACTAGTTATTATCATTTGTAATCCAGTAATGAGAAGCTAAGCTCCCTCTGGGAAGAATCTTTCATTTGGATTATGGTTTGCAGTATTTTAATGTTGTTTTAGGTACGAAAACTGGAGTGATTTAACTAGTATTACTTCTACATTGAATTGTTTTGAATATCAGTGTTTGGTACCCAAAGAGAGTCAGACTATCGCTTCCGATTTCCTAGGAATCCCTCCCGAGCGACATGTAGGTGGACTACTGAGATAAAGAGTACTACTGGGGGTAAATTACAATCGATACATTTGAACTAATGCACTTTTAGAATTACTTTGATATATCACTGGTGAAGATCTAACATTTGACTTCAAGGTTCCCTCCTTGGTGATGGTAGAAGTGTGTTCTCGAGGCATATGATCCACCTAATGATATAGCAGTTTAATTCTAAGAGGTTTCACCTCAATTGAGAGGAATAATCTTAACCATGTGTTAGCTAAGATTCTAATCAAGGAGAGATGGAATATTGTCTAATTGATGGCTGAGGTACCAATTATTTTGGAGAGGGCTTGCATTATCCTGTCTATGGGGGCAAGCAATTTCCAGTCTTAAGAGAAGACTGTGAAGTAATTTGAAGGAAAAAACAGTCAAATCATAAAAAGGATCAAATCATACGAGTAGCTTTTTAGACCTAGACCCACTGACCAGAGATGAGAATGTGGTGGATGGAGAGTGAAATGTGTGGTGTGAGAAGAAATCCCAATGCTACACTAACTTGCTCTTGGAAAATTCCAGAGTTCATATCCAACACTTTATATTTTTTGGAAACATGCAAATTGGATGGTTTTAACATCCCATTTCTTTCCGGTGTTGGCTTTAGATTCAAAGTGGAACTCTCTAATCATGTATTTTAGAATTTCTTTATTTTTTTTATTCACTTTACCTTAGAAAGTTAAATCTATCCTGGAATCTTGAAGTTCAAATAGTGAGGATCTTAAGTAGTAGGGGTAATTGATTCTTTAAATTTTCTAATCAATCCTCGTGGGAATGATATATGGACTTAAAAATCCACTTTATTACTAGCATGAGTTGTGCACTTGCAGTGATTTGAGATCAAAACAAATTTTAATAGCACCATTTTAAACAATAGCAGAAAACATGCTTCACATATTCAATTAGACAAGTTTTTGACATTTCTGTTGGGGATTGAATGGTCCTTGGTGGAAATGGTAGAATCCAGTAATTTTTGTTTATACATAAGTATGGCACACACACAAACTCAATAAGATGTTTTTGGCATTGCTGGCCTGGACTGAATAGTACTTGGTAACAGTGTCAGAAATTTGGGTGATCTCAATACAATCTAGTCTAAATAAGGATCTCATAGAAGACCTTTAGGGGGAGTTGGATACAATTAAAGGTTTATGGGGGGACCCATAGTGCCTTGTAGGTGATTTTAATGTGGTTCATTTTCCATAGGAGAGAAACAGGGCTGGTAGAGCAACGGGTCCAATGAGGAGATTCTACTAAGTGATTGATGACCTAGGGTTGAATGATCTAGCCCTTCGAGGAGGTACTTATACTTGGAAAGAGGGATTCAACAACCAAAGGATGGACAGATTGGATAGATTTTGGTTTTGAAAGAATGGGACAACTATTTTTGGGGTGTAAACCATTGTATTCTACCAAAACCAACCTCTGATCATATTTTGATCTTATTGAATGGGGGTGAAAAGCCTATTAGGGGCCCCTTGCCTTCCATATTCGAGAACATGTGGCTTAAGGAGGGTTTCCACACTTTAATAGCAGATTGGTGGACAAATCTTGAGTTCCATGGGACTAGAAGCTTCGTATTGATGGAAAAGTTGAAAGCTCTGAAAGGAAAGCTAAGATTTTGGAACAAACAGACCTTTGGCAATGTTGAACTAAGGAAAAAGAAAGCCTTGAAAAAATTGGACAACTGGGGCAATATTGAAGGCCACATACCTTTGTCTTGGGAAGAGATTATGGAGAAACCTTTGTGCAAAAAACAAGGCCACATTAATATTAATCATGACCTTGCCTATATACCAAATTAACAACATATCTATGATGACCCTTTAAACTAGCTAGGAACAAAGGGATTTTGGGGGCCCAGAACTATTGTCCACTCATATAACTTACGCCCAACCAAGTTAATCAAGAATTGAGCACTATTATTAGAGCTGACAATATGGCTTGAGCCCATGGGCCAACCCACTTTAGCCCAAATTTTTAGAGGGTTGGGTTGTAAAATTTAAGGTCCGAATAAAACTAGGTCAATTTGGCCTGACCCTTTTTTGCTCGTGGCCCGTGTGGGTTTGGCCCGACTTAGCCCGATTAGCTCAATTGACTCGAAATTTTTATTCAATTTTTCTAAGTAACTGGCTTAGTAATTGAGATTTTCAAGGATTCATTTATAAAATTTGATATTTTGGCTATCTCTTTTGTAGTATAGGGGTTTTAAAAATAATACATTATAATATATGAGCCAATATATTAAACTTGTTGCTTTAACTATTTTACTTTCACTTAAATATATTTTGTTATAATTTATATGATCATTTAATATTTATTGTATGAAAATTTAAATAATGCATTTGAATTAAATAAATTACAATTATAACATTGAATATATCTTTATTTATCTCTATTAATCCTATTTTAAATATTTACAATTTCATTTTTTATTTATCCTTTAAATTTTATTCAATCATATAAAATTTTATTCAATCATAGTATATATATATATATATATATATATATATATATATATATATATATATATATATATATATATATATATATATGATAAAAATGGAAGTTGTACTGCTTATAAATTGTACCACTTTAACTAAATTATCGTATATTTCAAATAATTTATTACTTAAACTAGTGTTAATAACAAAATAATGTTATTTTAAAAATAATTAACAAAAATTATACAGTAATTTTTTTCTTAATATAATTATATCTTTTAGAAAAATGAATTTTCAAACAAATAGGATATTTCATATTTCATTATTATACGGTTGACATGCATTTTTGGAAAAAATATTTTTTGATATCAAACATAAATGAAATTTTTGTTGTTAACATTCTAAATTAATTAATAGATGTTGATAACTCAATCACCATCGAAGATCTACTGATTACTACCCAAATAGTATTGTTTCATACTCTTAACACTATAGGTTTTGAGCATTTTTTGCGTTGTAATCAGCCTAATTAACCCAGTTGGCATGTTAAGGACCTAGCTATGCTACTTGTAACGCCCCAAAACTTCCCTACAATTTTTATAATAAAAATTATTATATATTCCGGGTATAAATGGGCCAAATTGGGTATTTTTCTGGAAATTGTTATTAAAGGACAATGACATTGAATCCGTAAATAAACCCAAGTGAAAAAGAGAAAATATGGAAATTTTAAAATGGGGACCTAAGGTCAATTTGTGAAATAAGTTTAGATAACTTCAAAGTGGAAATTAGGAGAAATAAATGAGTAAGGGGAAAATAGAGACTTAAATGAGGAATAATAGAGAAATGGAGGGACCAAATATAAAAAGAAATAAAGAAAAGAAGAAAAAATCAAGGAAAGGGCATGTGGCATGTAGGAAAGTGGGAGGAAGTTTCCTCCTTTTTAAAGTACGATTAAGGGTGATCCAGAAGAAAAGGAAAACAGAGAAAATAGGAGAGATTTTAGAGTGAGAAGCTCTCACTTCTCTCTAGATTTCCCGACGATCGGACCAGCAATTTCCGGTGAAGCAAGAGGGAAAGTCCTTCCTCGTGACAAGAGCTGCAAGAGAGACCTAATCTAGAGCTCGACAAACTCCAAGAGGTAGGTCTTCTCCTACTTTGGTTATTTTCTACCCTAAGGGTTTTGTGGTGGTTATCTTGCCTTAGGGGAATGTTTGGTTGTATTTTAAACCATGGGAAGTTGCCACATTGTGGTAGTGCGCATTAGCCGAACTTTAGAGATGATTTTTGGGTAATAAATAAAGGGAATTTGGAAGTGAGTCCTTCTAGTAAATTGTAGCCTCATTAATGAAATTGATGTTAGGATTAATTTCACCTGACCTTGTAGACCAAGCTATGGTCATTTTACCGAGGTCATGCAAGAGGCTCGGCCAGACCATCCTCTGTGGATACGCACCTCATCCCATGGAGGCCTCCGCAAACCCGTCCCGTAGGAGGTCAGTAGATCTCATGTAGGAGAGGTCAATAGACCATCCCGTGGAGGCTCACAGCACTTCATCCACCGGTGAGGTCAATAGACCCCATGCACAGGAGGCCAAGATCCATCCCGTGAGGCTCACAGACCTCATCTTACGTGGAGCTCAAACCTCATCTGAGAGGTCACACCTCATCTAGCAGAATAAAACCTAATCACAGAGGTCAGCAGTGACCTCATCCCGTAGAGGTTAGCAGGTCAATGCACCTCATCCCGCGGGAGGTCGGCAGCGACGCACCGTAGACCTCATCCCGCAGCTGCCGCCCAGTCATCTCGTCCAGCACTTTGTATGACCTCCAACTTCGGAAGGTCATAACTCTTTCGTCCGAACTATGATTCGGGTGTTCTTGTACTCTATGGAAAGCCCATTGAGTCAAGAATCCATTCATATGACTGAGGAGGATAATAGATGTTCGAACGAGGTGTTAGACTGAGTTTATTGAGGTTAGGTCAGCTCAATCAGTCGGCTCGGCTGGGTGTGACTACGTATGACCTCCAACTTCAGAAGGTGATAACTCCTTCGTCCGAACTCCATTTCGGGTGTTCTTGGACTCTATGGAAAGCCCATTGAGTCAAGAATCCATCTATATATATTTTTTTGAAATTGGAACTCATATCAAACTCCAAAAATCAATCCTAACCAAAACTACTAGTACGCACGAATAATATTGTTCTTTAATGGTTTTGGAATAGGGGCTAACGAGGAGAAAAAGCCAAACCGAGATTGAGATTCCAAGGATTGGAATCAAAGTGCAAATATTTTTGGGTTTGTTCTACTGAATTCTATTCTAGTTTCAAGTTTGAAATGTTTGTTCTACCGACTTATATTCCTCGTTTCAAGTTTTTGCATGTTTGTTTTATTTTTCCTATTCTCGTTTCAATATTTGAAAGGCTTGTTCTAAATGCATAGGAAAAGCATATTGAATTGTTTTAAATGATTTGAAGAAACTGATTGTAAAATGTTTGCATATGACAATTGAAAGTGAACTATTTATACAAATGTACGTATTGTACTGTATTTTGCTATAAAGGATTTGAACGCCCTTAATAGAATGTTAACCGTTTAGTTTCATATTAAGGATAGATTGGTATACCAATAGGGGTCAAATAGTAGTACTGCGAACTATTGTATTGATGTGTCACCCGATCGCCAGCCAATGGACCGTGATCGGGTAGTGTTCACACACTGATTGTTTATAACCGCGAAGCACCCCAATGCGGACCGCATCGTTATAAAATCGCTTGATATCGGCCTCGCGTACCTCCAATGGGACCATGCCGCGACTCGATATCCTCGTATATCAAGACATAGGTTAAATTTGTTAAGGCATAACTGAATTGATTGGTATAACTCGAATTGGATTGACATAACTTGGAATTGATTGATGCTAACTCGAATTGAATTGCAAAACTCGAATTGAATTTTGAACCGAATTGAATTTGTGAGCATATTTGTAAATTGATTCGAGATCAGAAATATCAATATAAAAGTGTATTTTTGGGATGATCAATGAACTATAACTGATTTTATATATATAACAAAGTATATGTATTGTATTTATATTGATCACCCAAAAGATTTGAAAGTTCTGAATTATTAAATTGCATAATTTGATTTAAGCTGAAACTGAGGAATGGATTTGTATAGAACCACTAAGCATGAAAATGCTTAGCGTATTGTTTACCAATGCGCAGTACCTAGTGATAGATAGTGATCAAAGGACCTGCAAGATCGAGGAGCGTCGAGTCATAAAGAAGGAATTTCGAGTATGCTCCGACATGTGCATTGATTTCCCCATGTTTTCTTCGATATTGATATTATGTAAAATACTTCCTGAACTCCGAACATCTATTTGGAAAGGCTTGAATGCCTATCAGAAATGTACTTTAAATAAATGTTCATGGGCTTGCCCAATTTTAAAATCGCTTCCGCAAAGATATGATTTTGAGTGATTGAGTGATTTTAATGGCATCCCAGACTCTGTCCGGATCTGCCAAAATGGGTCGGGCCGGGAAAGGGGTCCCACATCTTTACATTTAACAAAATACGTTTACAATGAAGGCATTCAAGCCTTTTCAAAATGATTTACAAAAATAGATACCATATTTGTTGCCCACTTGAAATCGCTTCGAAAGATACATGATTTTGAGTGATTGAGTGATTTTTAGTGGCATCCCTAGGACTCGCTCGATCCTACTTAAACTGGCCCGCCGAGAAAGGGGTCCCACTTACATTTAACAAAATACGTTACAATGAAGCATCTAAGCCTTTTCAAAATGATTTACAAAAATAGATGTTCATGGGCTTGCCCAATTTTGAAATCGCTTCTGCAAAGATATGATTTTGAGTGATTGAGTGATTTTAGTGGCATCCCGGACTCGTTCGGATCCGCCAAAATGGGTCGGGCTTGAAAAGGGGTCCCACACTATTGATCATATTTTATGGCGAAGTTTGTAGTTTTCATAGGCCAGTTATCCCAATCTTAGAGAGTCGGCTCAATCACGAAGAATGCAAGTTGAAATCAGACCTATAGATCAAAAATTGGAAGAAAAGAAGAAGAGAAGAAGTGCAGAGAAGAAATTAAGCAACCCTTGTAGGTCAAGCACTCCCTTTCGCAGCCTACCGACTCAACGCTCTCGTCGACTATTCTTGTACTCTTCTCGATTTCTTCTAAAAATTGTCCTTATGTAATAGTGATTATCTTTTGATATTTTGCAAATTGTGGCTGGCAAGATGGCATATATGTCTGAGACAGACTTTGTAATGAATCATTCTGGGGAGTTTCCTGTAGAAGCCCTTTCGTGTTTTTTCTCTTGCATTTTCTTTCATTTTCCTTCACTTTCTCACTAGCCAAAATCCCTCTGCGGATGACAACTCAAAGGATGAGTGGCTAGAACCCCTTCCTCCTTGAAGAAGAAGGCCACTGAGTAAGGGATCTGGAGGCAAACTGAGGGGTTTCATGTTTTTCACACAAGTATTCATTGCCATTACTGTTCTCCCTTTCTAACTTTAGGTTTTGATCCCTTCGAGCCACCTTGAATGGTTATTATTTGGTAAGCTTTTTGGGCTCATTGAATGCTTAATGTTAGATCCAGTGACGTTCATTAGTTAGCATTTATGAGACATTGGAAGGTGAGTCAAGGAGACTTTGTTTTAACAACTGAGAGCATTAATGGCCAGTGAATTCCATTTTCAAAGATATTTAACGAGGGGTAGTTTTTATAGCTAAATGAAGATCCGGTTTGGGAGATAACTATAGGTCATCCTCCCCAATGCGAGGAAAAGACCTTGTGAAACCCTCATTTGCCCTAGGAACCTAAGCCCAGTGACCTAACACTTCAAGGATTTCTATTTTATATTTAACTCATTTTACTTTTAGTTTTCAACACAAAACTCCTCACTTTTTATGAAAACCTAAAATCCAAAATGAATTCACCAATTTAAACTTCAGTGCGAGTCATTTACAAGAAGAAAGCCCATCCCGTGGATGATCCTAGAACAACTGTACTATAGTGGGTATGCTACGTCAGTACGAGGTGCTAGGTTATAAATATTGTTGATTCAGAATACCCTACGAGCTATACATAAGCACGCGCAAATCAAATGGCGTCGTTGCTAAGGATGGTGCCTTAGTGCAAATGACAGTTTGTTGAACGCTTGTGATCCTCATCACAAGTTTTGGTGAATTTCTTTTCTATGTTCATTCTCTCTAGCGGTTTACTGCTAGGTTACTTGACATTCATTATACTGTTCATACTTTCATTTTTCTTAGCTAACACTATGATTCATACCACGGTGGGATGGAATCGAAGCAATATTTATAAACCCTAAGAAATTTCTCCCTACCCATCGTATGGCTACTGCGTATGGTGACTCTAGGGTCGAACTCATGGATGGGTTTTATTCGTACAAAATGATTTGCAGTGATCGAAAATGGTGAATTTCACTTTGGATTTTGGGGTTTTGGTAAAAAAAGGGGAGTTGATGGTTTGCAAACTTAAAATAAGGTGAAATAAAATATAAAAAGAACTCCTTGAAGCATTGGGCCACTGGGTTTAAGGTCCTAGGCTAACTTTTGACCATGTGCATTGTTTATAAGGATTTATAATAACTAAACTGTTTACAAAAACAGAATTATAAGTCTTATTTGTTTCTATTTACAAAAACAGAATTATAAGTCTTATTTGTTCCTATTTACAAAAACATAATTATAAGTCTTATTTGTTCCATCATTTGTTTAAATCTTCCTTAGTCTTGAAGTTCAACATATTCAATGACAATTACAACTTCTTTTTTCAATTCATTTCATTCTACCCCAATTTCATTTATAAAATTCTTATTTTGTTTTTAGACATGTTGCTATGTTGTTTTACCAATCAAGAGCTTACTTAAATCAAACCATTAAATTTTGAAAATTTTGACATAGCAACAATTCAATTCAATCATCATTCAAATTCCTCCAAACAATTCAAAGCTACTCAACAAATAAACCTAGGAAAATTGGTTTCTCCATTATTTAGCAAGGCTATACAACTAAAAATTCATCAATATTTATTTATTTAAAATCAATAAATGAAAATGAAAATAAACACAAGAAAAATTCAAGAGGAAAATGGACATAAATGTTTGCAACTAATTTTTCATTTAAGCTTTCATGTACAAGGGATTTAATTACAAAGACAGAAATAAGGGAGGAACAACAGGGTAAGTCATTTCTTTTTTCTATCATACTTATTAGGATGGTTTAGATTTACTGGTTCAAACTTATAACCAGCAGATGAAGGAGAGAATTCAGGGAAATGGACTGGTAGTCTTCTAGCCTTGCTATCTTCTTCTTTGTTGAATGCAGACCACTCCATGGAAATAGCCATTTTCTTAATAAGATCTTCTTGTCTTTGCCTAATGGAGTTTAGGGTTCTCTCAAAATCACCTTGAGCAGAATACATCTTAATCAAATTATTGTTAACCATATCTAATCTCTCAATCCATAACTTTTCCCTGTAGTTGAGGGTTGCCTCCATATCCTTGTCCCTCTTCTCTATCAGTAGCTTGATTTCCTTCTGATGCTCCTTATATAGATATCTAAAAGCATCTGCCTTTTGCATCAGATTCTGCTCCATTGCATCCTCTATCTCTTTCATTATCTTCAACAGGTCACTGTTCATTTTCAGCTGGTCTGAAATGAAAGCTTTCTCCTTTGTCCTGAGTTCTCCTCTTAATTCCTTTACTCTTTGTTCCAGTTTACTCTTCCATTCTTTATCCCTCTGTTTGAGTGCATCCTCTAAATTTTGATCTCTTCTTCTCAGCTCTGCATCCATATACTCACTCTCAATTGTAGTTGAATCTTTAATTGTCTGTCCCTCTCCTTCATTTCTTGCCTCATGACTCTCAACATTTCGATCACTTCTACATTGTTGTTTTCTTGCCCTGAGCTCTCAGTTGGCTCTTGATGGATTTCTCTTGCACAGGATACAATGCGCGGGCAGAAAATTCGATTTTCGAAGCCAAAATCGTAATTCGGTAAAAATCAGAAAATTTTCTAGATCTCGGATGTGAAAACGGACTTCTTCGTTGAAATCGTCACATAAAATTTAGTTACCACGTCGGGTGCGTTGGATTAGAGATGGTCGGGATTTCACGTTTTCGAGGGCGTGGGGTGTCGGATGACACGCTGACAAAGTTAGGGATGCCACATGGCACCTCAAAAGTGTGACACTTGGCATGAAAAGGAATGGCTCACAATTAGTCATGTGTGGGAAATGAATCTCATGGCTCCTGATAGGCCACCTTTAGGAAGCGTGATGTCGTAAGGGAATAAAGAAATAAGAATACAATGGAAAAATAGTAGCCCACATCTGATGGATTGAGGAAATGAGAAGGAAATTTCCTTCTCAATTTCCTTCTCTTGACCATACGGTTAAAATGGGGGAGAGAATGACCAAAGGAGGAGAGAAAAAGAAAAGCAAAGAGAAAAAGGAAGAGAAATGAGAAGAAGAAAAAATGGGAAAATGAGATGAGAAAAGGAAAAGAAAAAAAAGCAAAAAGGAAATAAAGGAAGAAAAATAATTCGTAGAGGAGGGAAATGGAAAAAAAGAGAAAACGTGTGCGGGAAAAATAGAGATGCGAGTGGCTTGTTTGTGATTTTTCTTTTAGAGAGAGAGTACCTTCTCTCTAGAATCCCGGTTAATCCGACCGTCGGATTTCTTCGGATCAAAAAGCAAGTGGTTCTACGCGAAGAGGGCAACGCGTGGACTCCGGTTTTGAGGAGTTTCGACAAACTCCGTGAGGTAGGGGTTTTATCCTACTTGTTTTACACTTTATTTAAGTGTTTTGTGATGTTTGAGTTAATTGAGGTAGGGAGGGGGTCGTTTGGTCGGTTCCCGAATCTTGGGCCGAGTGTGGAAAATTTTGGGATATTTTGGTCAGTCGGATCAGTTTAGAGACCCCAGTTTGGCTATTTGTATCATAATTTATTTAATAAATTGTGTTTTGGTGAAGTGGAGACTGAAAATGGGTATGGGTCGGTTCCCACCAAGAGAGGAACCGATGTGGGAAAGTGGGTGCCAGTGGGCGGCCCACTTGCTGTTTGGGGTTGTAAAACAGTCCGGGGTTGTCTAAGTGGATTAAAACGTCCATGTATTGGCGTACTTGAATTGTTAGAAATGAATGGCTTGGTAAGTGTGGAAATAGATAGGATTTAAGACATGATATTAATGTGTTAACCGATGACACGATTATATGGAATTAAATTGTGTTTGTAAGCCATTGGAGATGATAATGTAAATTGCTCAGTGAGCTAAATTAGGTGATAGTTGATGTGTGTTGAATTACATGTGTGTAATTGTAGTTGATTGAAATATGCATATTGACATATTGTGTAAATGATTTTGAAAATGGCATAATGCATTTTCATATACCTTCAGGTAACTAGAAGTTAGGTGTGAGTCATGACATAGTTTTTGTAAGCCGGACATGGTTGTGAAAAGGAATTTCACGGGATATTCCATGAATTGGGTTGGGAGATGGTGGCCGGATCATATCGGATAGGGACCATGACATTTAGACTCACAGCCAATTCACCTCGGAGGAGTAGTCCCATTACTTTAGAATAATTCGGTGAGTATATTTTCAGAACAACAGGTTTTGTTTTGAAATGATTATTTTCTCATACATGGCTTAGAGCGAGTGTGAGGTGGTCGGTGAGGGACTCGTGACATGGGGTGATCATGGAGCATTCAAGTAGGATCGTGCTGTTTACTTGAGTGTGTGTTTTAAATTAGACATTGCATTGCACTTAGGTAGGGAGTAACCCATTTAGGATGATTCCACTACTGGGCGATAGCTCACCCTGTCGAGGGAACATTTTTTTCAGGTACATGGGGCGTTCGAGAAGACGGCTCTTCTTAGAGACCGATTTTGAAGAAAGCTGAGTTATGGATTTGATGTTTTGGATAATATGTATTAGAATTGTAAATTTTAATATGTATTTGTATTAAGAAATGTTATAACTCTTGAATCATAATATATTGGTTGGGATATAGATTTTGTGAGTTGAACTATTGGAATATAGTTGGGTTATATTTGATGAGTGTTGATCTAGGGCCCAGTGGCCATTTTACTTTCAGTATCGTCGTGATATGAGACGTATAGATTTTTTGCAGGTTGACGGGTAGTCAACGGACCCTCGGGAAATGGGGCGTCACACAATCAAGATGGGGCTCAAGCTTCTCTGCCTCTCTTGATACTCTTGAGCTGGGCTCTCAAATTGTACTTGCTCAATGTCTCTATTATCCCCTTCTTCTTTTTCAGCTTCTACTTCTTTTTCCTTGCCTCTGTTCTTAGGCCCCTTAGTTATTCCTGTCAATGTCAGAAGGGAAACTTTAGGACATGTTTCTTCTTCTTCCCAATCTCTTTCCAGACCTCCTAAGATGCACATTCTAGTGAATAGTGCTATATGGGGTACTAATCCTCTGTAGTTGCCTTTATAATAACTAAAAATTGAGTTCTCTATTATTTTCCCCACACTGAATTTGTATCCCTTCAAGATGGCATACAAAGTGCTGACTCCTTCTCTTTGACTGTACTGAGGTGTTTAAATGGTAAAAGGACTGAGCAAAAAAAATATAACCAAACCTTGGCATCTTCTGTCAATGAGCCTCTTGCAATAGACTCATGGGGATTCTTCCTTGTGGAATTCCATTTCCCCTTCCCATCTATTAGCAAATCAACTATCTTTTGGAAATATGGTTCTTTCACTAGTCTTTTAAACTTCGAACCATTCTTTCTCTCGTTCATATTGAAAGTTTGGTCGATCTTCTTCCCGTTGAACAATATCCACTAACCTTTGACATACACAGTCTTTTCCTTCAGTTCTACCATGTTCGAGTAAAATTCCTTCACTACATCCACAAATCTAGGAGCTTTGTGCTCATAGAATAGGTGCCATCCTTTCTTCTCAATTATTTCTAGGAAGGGTGAGATTAGCCTGTTGAAACCTCTTTCACCAATGAAGTCTTTGTGCTACAACTTGTCCCTCCAAGAAAAATAGGCAAGCTCTAAAACAAAATCACTTAATTTTTCCTCCCTTTGCTTAGCTCCAGCTTCTTCAGCTCCCCTTTTTCTTTTTCTTGTTTCTTTAGTAGGTTGCTCGGTCTCTGTTCTTTCTTCTAGTCTTTCTTCCTCCTGCATTGCTCTCGACTGAGTTTCTTGAACAGCTTCTTCCTCAACCTCTGCGTATTCTTCCATCATTTCATTTAGGTTCAGAATCAAATTTGATGGGTCAGACATGGTTGAAATACGGTTTGAGGATCGAGGGGTTTTCGAAGGAAAATGAGAGAGATTTGGTGAAGGTAGATGAGTGGTTTAATGGTTTATAAGGAAGATGGCCTTTCATATTTCAAAGTTCTCTATTTATAGGCCAAGTGATTGGTTATGTTTTTCAAATCTTCACAACATTAAAAATTTATGTGGCAAAAATAAACTTCAGGCTTTTAGGCTTAAGTTATGTTGTGACATAAAAATAATTGTAGTGATTTAAAAAAAAAAAAAAACTTATTACCCTAGAGTTTTTGGAACTTATGTTGCGACAAAGATGAATAATGTCGCAACATATACACTACAAGACATTAATTATAGATTTCCAAAGGAGGATGGGAAAGGTCCCATGAAGTCTATCCCCCATACATCACAAATCTACACCACCAGGATTCATTGTTGGTGCATCTCATTTCTTTTGGTACACATTTCCTGATAATCATATTTGCTCATCTTTTGAAAAGTAGTGGGTCATCCCAAATATAAAATATGCTATCATTTCTCAACTTCCTTTTCTGCTGGTGCTTGAACTTAGGCGGTATAATTCCACAGGCTAAGTAATACACAATATCAATATGCTAGGGTTGTGACACCCCTATCTCGGGGGTCCCGTTGACAACCCCGTCAACCCTCAGAATACTCGTGGATGTTCAGTGGCAGGCACCACAACATCGTGATGTCCCCCTTTTAGGACCCGTGATTTGCGAAAGTGGGCGAGTCTCCTGTATGGGAGCTCTACCAAAATACAACCTATACAATTACATGGCAACATGACCCAATATTAAACAACGACCACATCGGCTCCACATACGAGTAAAAATGGCCACGTAAGGCCCATTTATCCATACTCAAACATATAAGCATATGACTATAAAACCATAGTCCATAAGAGTTTAAATTACATCCCACTCTTATCTAGTCATCTGACCCATATATATTTACAAAACATATATCAAAGCCGTCTGGCTTTCTTCATATGTGCGGTCGAATGTGGGTTAGCGCACCCTTTTGACATTTGTACTGAAAGGGGTCGCACGATGGGGTAATGGCCAGTGGTAATAATCTCCTGAAGTGCCTCCCGCCTAAGTGCACATGCAATGGTCGCATAATCAAACACACATCCCAGTCGTGCATGTCTACCTAAATGTCTACATGACATGAATGAGACTCAGACTCACCATGCCCCATGTCTGAGCTCTCGCTTGCTCATCACTTCGATATGCCATTGAGTGTATATCTAGTCACTCACTTGAGCTCGTCTCACATGCATCACATGATGTCGGCACAGTGTACTGATGACCCAGTATCGAGCCCTCATCGGCTCCATTACCCAATGCAAGTGTCAATGGGCAACAAATCCCAAGTCAATCCGACTCCTATCACATAACCCGAAGTCTATGTGATAAACATGATCGTGTGTCTTCCTTGGGCAACATAACTTTTCGGATGATACCTCAGGTCTTTTACACCCATACAGAATTATGATATTGCAGGTCTCTTACACCCATACGCCTCGAGTTCTCACTGACTCCCTCAAACATGCATTTTGCCATGAATGAAAACCATTTCCAAACAAAGGTATTTGTTTTTAACCGTGGACAACCCTCGGAAGTATAAATGGTGGGCGGACTCACAGTAATCTGTTTGTGGACAACCCTCCGATGTATATCAATTGGGCAGACTCCGACGATTGATATTATATGGAAAACCCTCCAATGTTGTAGTGGACACACTCCGATAAATGTGTGTCGGTCGACCCAGAACAGTTCTCTCGAGAGACCGACTCAATGCGCTCCTCCTATTGTTCTAGATTACTGGGTGCATGAGAATGCAATGAGCCATTTCCATTTTCTTAACCGTGCGATTCATTTGGGCCGTTGTCTTATTAATCGACCCCTTTAATCAACACCTACGCGGTGTGATCCCTGACTCTTACTCGACACACCATCAAACACCTAACACGATTATCGATCTCAGCTGTGCACTCCAGCCTAATTTCGGATTTACCCAGGATTGCATATGGAATGCATGATACCAATTCCAACACATTCATGCTAATATATTCATATGCATATATATTAACATAATTAAATCAAATAAAACATGTTATGCAAATTCACAATCAATTACACGAAATTAGCTCACATGGGCTAGTGTAAACCTGAGCAATTTATTTTGAATCCTTTCGATATCTAATTTTCACACAAAAAAATAATTTTGTGTCACTATTCACATCACTATTCACATTACTATTCATGTTACTATTCATGTTATTCATTTTCTAGTGATAACACACAAAATGGCCTAAATCTCGGATCCATATAAAACAGGGCACCTCTTGGTCCCTTCACGGTTCATCATCGAATATTGTGATACCAAAACACACTCTGGCAGAGACATCGAGTCCAGGGATCAAAACCAAACCTCGACACGGTCGGAATTTGCTCGAAAATAGTCTGAAAATTACATCATGACCGTCCCAACACTTGGTCTCAAAAATTGACTGATTGAACGGTTCCGAAGTCGCGGTTGTCCAAAAACAATCCAATTTCTAAAAATTCCTATACCAGTCGAATTTGAAGCGAAATTTCTGTCTTTCACGGCCTCTAAGCGATCACAGTAGTTAAATGGCCTTTAGGCTAGAAATAACACTAGTAGGAAAATTCCTGCCTCGTGGGGTTTGATGAACTCGAGATTTTGGTGTCCACGACGACTCGCTTGAGTAGATCAACTTTGCCTTTAGCTCCGACGAAAACCTACGGTCCAATTTTCGTAGATCTGAGAAAGAAGCGAAGAAAAGAAAAAAATAAAATAAAAATATATCTCTCTCCACGTTTTCTATCTCTCTGCCAAAAAAAATCCCCCTCTTCCTCTTTGACTTTCCTTTTATTTTCGTTTTTTATCTCATTATTATTATTATTATTATTATTATTTAGATATAAGGCTCATATTACCTCATTCGGATCCATTTCGGCTCCGAAACAATTTATTTCTTTTCAGTTCAATTTATTTTAAATGATCTTAGCTCAAGCCATTTCGACTTTGGTGCGTAAAAATCTAGTCACGAAATCCTTGACGACTTATCACCGGAAAAATCGTAAAATATTCAGTTTTTCTCATAATTCGATGAAACTTTTACGCTCGTACAGATTCGAGATGAATTCAGCGCGATTCGTTTGTCATCAGAGATCTAGAGAATTTTTCAGTTTTCAACCAAAATTACGTTTACTCTTTTTCGAAAATTTGAATTTTCGGGGTTTCACGCTCTTCCCCTTTAAAATTTAGATCACGAAATTCCACACGCTACGCATCACTCATGCATGTGCGGCCTTATACAACTCCAAGGCGGGTGGGTATGATAGCCACTGAGTCCGCGATCGACAACCCGGTGGTTGTCGAGCTCGTATGTCAGAAAACCCGATATATCTGCCTGCAGAAGGTCCGTTAATAGAATCCTGCGATCTACGATTCACAATCCAGGCATATCGACCAGCTCTCACCCCCAGATCCCCCAGGGGTACTCCCGTACAATGGCTTCTCAGGAGGCCTCGACCTCTAAGCTGAGCTCGAAGAGAATTTTGATCCTCCTTCCTCTTCCCATCGACACTCGCATCCAGAATGCCTTGTGCGTCCTCCATCTCTCTCTCTACGGCCAAAGTTGTCCATGTCCTATAGGAGGAGGGCCACAATCTTGCCCCGAATGGACAACTTCAGTCCATTCTCGAATCTCCTGACCTTGGCAATATCTGTGGCCACATAGTTATCACTGAACGCGTGCTTGACTCGTTGAATCGGCCATTTTACTCCATCAGCATCATAGTTCCACACGCCTCGACTATAGGAACTTTTGGGCCTTGGAATGTTTAGCAGTGGCCGGAAAATACTTGCTCATAAGGAGCCCATGGAACATTGCCCAAGTCATTGCCTTTAAATCCCTAGAGGTCTTAACCTAGTCCCACCACACTTAGGACTCACTCTTTAGCTGGAATGCAGCTAGCCTGATCTTGGCCGCATCGGAGGTAATATCCATAGCCTCCAATACCTTCTCAATTTGCTGGAACCAAACCTTCTCAATCTGCCGGAACCAATGGTTTGCCACCATCGGATCCCCTCCCCCTGTAAACATCGGAGGATGATGTGACTTAAATCTATGGAGGTTACTCATTACCTCCACGACTACATTTGCACTTGCTTTGTCTGATAGCCATTTGCTGACAACTGACCTTAGCAAAGGTTTCTTTGGTCAAGCAGTGGTGCACAGGTGACACCTCGTGGGCTGACCTCGACCTCGGCCTCGACTTGTCATCCTACACATGTCGAGTAATGACAGAGCTTTTTATTTAATGCTATCTCGGTCCCCAACTAGTAATGCACATGCCGATTACTAATGGACTTAACGACCGTGAGCGAGCGGATTCATCACCTTTTTCCTTAGTGGTGCTACTTGCCAACCACTCACTTTATTTATTTCAATAAAATTCAAAGCTTTCATGTTCATTTCATTTTCCAAACCCCTAAGGTTATGGTTCTTAACCTTAGCATCCACCTTTTTCCTATATACATTATACCATTACATATAATTTTCCGATGCGATAGCGGAGTGCGATCATATTTCCCATATACATCATCACGGTGTATATGTCTTTAGATACAATTTAGTAACTTTCTGATCACCTGATCACAAACATACTGGAATACACATCAGGAACACAACATGAAACACACCGTACATCACGAGTGGGTCTAAACTTCGTCCATGAATTCCTTTAGGTATTCGTGTACCTAAACTGAATCTTAGAGCTATGATGTTGGTATCGATTTCACGGGGCCATGGCACAAGCCCATATCCCTCGAGCCCTAGGTAGTCGTATACCTATGATACCATGTTGTGGTGGTATCGGAACCATCACCCAAACACACCCAGGGCTCCCAATTGTCGTTTACCTTAGCTACGATGCAGTGTGACACCCGTATCCGGGGTCCGGGTTGACTCTTGGTCGTGCCACGGTAGGGTGAGCGGAATCAACAAAATTTGTATCCTTAGTTCCTCCCTCTTTGCGGTAATCGAGCTCTTTGCTGACATGGCGGTCTAGGTCGAACACAGGGATGGGTTTTCTTCGTACAAATGATTTGAGTGAAATCAAAACTGGTGAATTAAATTTGGATTTTGGGGTTTGGTTAAAAACAGGGAAGTGGATGGTTTGCAACTGAAAATAAAATGAAGAAAAATAAGAGAAAAAGAACTCCTTGAAGCGTGGGCCTTGAGTTTAAGATCTAGGCTAGCGAGAGGTCGGGTTGAATTTCCTCGCGTTATGACATGCAACCTATAGTCCGTGGCATATGCTTGGGATCTATCATTTAACTAGCGAGCCTCACCTTGAAACAACTCCCCATTTGGAGTCTGACCACGGGTAACATGCGAGTTGTGACCCCTTTTCTTGGCAAAACCTAACATTTAATATCATCTGGAGGCTCGTAGAGACCGTCCTAAAGAATCAAATTACCTCTCTCTTGAATATACCTTTGGATCCTAAAGCATGGAGTATTGGCGAATCAATAACATTAAATGCTATACAGCCACAATTTGAGAAACTAACATATAAATATCATTTTAGAATGCGTAAAGACCATACAAGAATCACGAGTACCTCTCTCCTTGAATATACCTTTGGATCCTAAAGCATGGAGAGTATTGGCCAAATTAATGACATTCAATGCTATTCAACATCAGTTTGAAACCCCAACCCTTTAACTACCTCGGTGGCTCGTAAAGAGACGACTAATGGATATTAGTGTATCTAAAGCTAAGTATACACTAAACCACAAAGCTTGCCAAGTATTGGCTAGGAAGAAAGTAAATCAAAAGCTAAAAACACAGGTTGAGATTTGGGAACCAAAAATGACAAAACCTTCTTTGCATGAAACGGGGAACCACCAATGACTTTAAGATATCACCCCAGTGACCTTTTACTTCCAAGAAGGAAGTGGTTTAGCCGCTCATCCTCGAGTTGTCATCCTGGAGGTGTTTGGCAACCAAGAAGGAGAAAGGGGAGAGAGAAGAGAAAAGCGAAAGAAAATGAAAGGCTATATGAGATATTCTTGAAAGATTAAAGTTAGGGTTCTGAGCTTATAAGGTGGCTTATATAGCCAGCTTGAATGTGTGAAAATACAAGAAAGCCTAACATTTTGGCTAAATTCAAGGACAAGGGATGGCACAAAAATGAAGTCGGTTGGCATTAATTACAAAAGCATGACAAAGGCGGTGGATTTCGCTAATGCTGAAAAATTTATTGGTTAAGAAACCACGAATAAGCGAAATCATGAATTTTATTTGAGCGTCAAGCAATTTCGCACAGCTAGCGATTTCGCCCAACAACCAAAATTATTGTGAGTAGCGAAAATGCATAATTTTGCTAGGAATAGTGACATTTCGCTAGCTAGCGAAATTCCTGAGATAGCGAGTGAGAAATTTCGCACATCCACGATGGTGCCGCTAGCCTAGCGAAAAAGTCGAGTTTCTCCTATGACTCTTGTTCCATTGACCTTCATTCTCTTCTTCTCTTCCATTTTCTTCTGCTTCATTTTTTCTTCACTTTTCTTCTCTTCTTTTTCCTCTTAATGTCGATCTATGATATTGTTGAGTTTATTCGAATTCTTCGTGCTTGGATCGACTCAACACTTTTGGCATGATTATCTCACAAAAACTGCAAAAATTGCCACAAAATGCGATCAGTGGAATAATAGGGACCTTAATATGTAAGTGGTTAATTACAACATTAGTACACAAGCGCTGAAACCTATTAAATAGGGTTCAAAATAGCACTTTTGGGCATAATCAACTACCACGTCAACCTCGAAATACTCGTGGATGTGGAGTAACTTAGGTCTTGCAACATCGTGTCCCCTTTTAAGGACCCATGATCTAACAAAAAATGGCGAAGTCTCCTTGTATGGGAGCTACACCAAAAGCTGCTTAGTACAAATTACATGGCAACATGGCCTAATATTATACAACGACCACACCGGGTCCACATATGAGTAAAAATGGCCACATAGGGCCCATTTATCCATACTTAAACATATAAGCACATGACTCTAAAACCATAGTCCATAAGAGTTTAAATTACATCACTCTTATACAAATAAATACAACCCATATATATTTATAAAATATATATGAAAGCCACAATCTGACTTTTTTCATATGTTCGGTCCCGAATGCGGGTCAGCCCATTTGCACGACTGTGCACGAGGGTCCCACGGCGGGGTGAAGCGGCCAGTAGTGATAATCTCCTGAGGCTACTCCGCTAAATTGCACATCTCTGATAGTTGGATAATCAAACGCACATCGGTGTAACATACACATGTCTACTAAATATACGTCTGTAGAATGAGACTCGACTCACCATGCCCCATGTCACGAGCTCTCGCCCGGCTCCATCACTCAATAGCATTGAGTAATATATCCTAGGCACTCAGGCTCGTCTCACATGCATACGCTTGGTAACGACCAAGCTTGTCATGGTATTACCCGTGACCAGTTTCGAGCCCTCACCGGCTCCATTACCCAATGAAGTGTCAATGGGCAACAAATCCCAAGTCAATCCCGACTCTATCACGTAACCCGAAGTCATGTGATAAAGCATGTGATGTGTCTTCCTTGGGAAACATAGCTTTTCGGATGATCTATGAGTCTTTTACCACCCATCTGAGACTATGATGCTCGCGTGTCTCTTACCCATTACTCCTCGAGTTCTCTTGAGCTCCCACAAACATGCATTTTGCCATGAATGAAAACCATTTCCAAACAAGGTATTTGTTTTTAACCATGGACAACCCTCGATATAAATAGTGGACTGATTTCGAATGTCCCATTTTGTAAGGACCCAACCCTCCGATGTATATCAATTAGGTTGACTTTGACGATTGATATTATATGTACAACCCTCCGATGTATATCAATTGGGCAGACTCCGACGATTGATATTATATGGACGACCCTCCGATGTTGTAGTGTACACACTCCGATAAATAATATTTTCGGTCAACCCTCCGAACGATTCTATAAGAGACCTCGGCCACTCCCTCCCTATTATTCTAGGGTGCCTCGATTGCATATGAAATATGATGAGCCATTTCCATTTTCTTAACCCGATGCGACTCATTTGGGCCGTTGTCTTATTAATCGAGCCACTAATCCAGCACTATAGCGGTGTTGATCCATGACTTGTACTCCTGACACACCATCAAACACCTAACAGAGTGTCGATCTCAACTATGCACTCACGCCTAATTTCTGATTTTGATTGCATATGGAATGCATGATGCTAATTCCAACACTAAATGCTAATATATTCACATCACATATTAACATAATTAAATCACATAAAACATGTTATGCAATTCTGTCCAATTACACCAAAATTAGCTCACATGGGCTAATTAACAAACACGAGCAATTCATTTTGAATCACTCAATCATACACATTTTCACAAAAAAAAAAAAAAATTCGTGTCACTATTCATGTTACTATTCACATTACTATTCATGTTACTATTCATGTTATTCATTTTCTAGTAATAACACACAAAATGGCCTAAATCTCGGATCCATATAAAATAGGGCACCTCTTGGTCCCTTCACGGTTCATCACCGAATATTGTGATACCAAAACACACTACAAAACCCAAAGACATCAGTCCCGGGATCAAAACCAAACCTAAACCACGGTCTTGAGGCTACTTGAAAATAGTCTCGAAAGTGCGTCGCGGTCGGAAATGCCGAAAATTAAATGCAGAGTTAAATCTGATCGAAATTAGCAACAGTTATTAAACAATCCCAAAAATTTCTAAAAATTCCTATACTCAGTCCAAAAATTTGAGAACTGGAATTTACGACCTTTCCACGGCCTCTAAGCAATCCACAGCCATTAAATGGCCTTTAGGCTAGAAATAACACAAGTAGGAAAATTCCACACTCGTGGAGTTTGATAAAACTCAGATTTTTACGATGTCCACAGCGACTCTTGTCGCGTAGATCAGCTTTGCCTTGATACGTGAAAACACGTGGTCCCGATTTTCGTAGATGCGAGAAAGAAGCGAAGAGAAGAAAAAATAAAATAAAATATATATCTCTCTCCCAGCTTCTGTCTCTACGGCCAAAAATTCCTCTTCCTCTTTGACTTTCCTTTTATTTTTCGTTTTTTATCTTCTTCTTCTTTTTCTTATTATTATTATTATATTATTATTATTATTATTATTTAAATATAAGGCTCATATTACCTCATTTGGATCCATTTCTACTCCGAAACAATTTATTTCTTTTCAGTTCAATTTATTTTAAATGAACTTGGATTTCAAACCATTTCGACTTTGAGATTTTATTAAAAATCTAGTCCACGAAAATCATGACGACTTATCACCCGGAAAAATCATTAAAATATTGGTTTTCTCGAATTGACGAAACTTTTACAGGTCACTTGGTTGTGAAGACGAATTCAACGGCTCAGTCCATTTCGTCATTCGAGATCTAGAGAATTTTTTATTTTCAACCGAAATTACCGTTTTACCCATTTTTAGAAAATTTGAATTTTTCAGGGTTTCACAAGGGTACTTGGGCTGATAGCAAAAATAGTTTCTCATCAAGAAAGTTTTCTGCTATTTCAATTTCATTATCCTCTTCAGTAGTCTTTTCCAATCTAGACAAGTGATCAGCTATCACATTGTCACTACCCTTCTTGTCTTTGATTTCTAAATCAAACTCTTGCAGCAATAATACCCATCTAATCAGTCTAGGTTTGGCATCCTTCTTTGCCATCAGATATTTAATAGCAGCATGATCAGTGTGTATTATAACTTGGGACCCCAATATATAAGGCCTGAATTTTTCATAAGCAAACACCATTGCCAGCATCTCTTTTTCTATGGTAGAGTAATTCTCTTATGCCTCATTGGAGGTTTTTCTGGCATAGTATATGGCCTTGAATATCTTCTTATTTCTTTGTCCTAATACTGCTCCCATTGCATAGTCACTGTCATCACACATTATTTCGAACTTTTTGTTCCAGTTAGGTGTTACCATGGTGGGAGCTATAACCAATCTGGACTTAATTCATTCAAATGCAGCTTTACATGATTCATTAAAATCAAACTTTGCATCTTTCCAAAGTCACACATGGTCTGATTTTTTGAAGTCCTTTATGAATCTCTTGGCAAACCCCGACATGTCTAAGAACTTCTTATCCCTTTAAGCTGTTGTAGGTGGCGGAGAATCTTTATATGTGACCTTTGCTTGGTCTACTTCTAGCTTATTGCGAAATCTTGTGCCCAAGACAATACCCTCAGCTACCATAAAATGACATTTTTCCCAATTCAAAGCTAAATTTTTTCCATGGCACCTCTGAAGTATTGTTTCAAAAAATTTTAAGCATTTCTCAAAACTGGATCCATACACCGAGAAGCCATCTATGAAGATTTCCATAGCCTCTTCCCCTAAGTTTGAAAACATAGACATCATACACCTTTGAAAAGTGGTAGGAGCATTACATAATCCAAATGACATCCTTCTAAAAGTAAAGGTGCTATAAAGACATGTGAATGTAGTCTTCTCTTAATCCTCAGGGGCTATGGTAATCTAGTTATATCTAGAATATCCATCAGGAAAACGATAATGGGGGTGTCCTGCTAACCTGTCCAACAGTTGGTCAATAATAGGTAGAGGATAATGATCCTTTCTTGTAGTAGTATTCGGTTTTTACATGTCTATCGCTTTATAATCCTGTCAGCGGTTAACGCAAAGAAATCAATTCATTCTTCTCATTTCTAATCACAGTGAATCCACCCTTCTTAGGAACCACAAGAACTAGGCTCACCCAAGGGCTGTCTGAGATTGCATATATAAAACTTGCATTAAGCCATTTCAATACTTCTTTTAATGAGCTTTCATTTACTAAATTGATCTTAACTTGTATTCCCGATAAGTCTTTGCATTTATCTGAGAGGATGGTATTGCATGCGAGATAGAAGGATTGATTCCTTTCAAATCTTCTATTGACCAAGCAATTTATTCCTTGTATTTTAAGGAATCTCGATAGTTTTTATTCTTCAAGCTCGATCCCGTCTTGTAAGACAGAAAATTCGATTTTAAAAATAATAAAATCGTCATTTTCGGTAAAATTCGAATTTTTATAGATCTCCCGGGTGATGAAGCGGACTTCCTTTATTAGAATTGTCTCCTTGAAATCAACTAACACGTCAAATTTCGTGAAATTGAGACGGTCAAATTTCACGGCACCGAGGAGCACCCGAGTGTCGAGTCTTAGTAAGCAGATTTGAGAGACATGTGATGTGACAAAGTCACCCACTACATGTACTCTTGTGACACATGTTACCCAATATTAGAGATGATGGAAATGGGTGGCCTAGAAATTGTGCCAAGTGTCAAAAATCCAAAAGCTTAGAGGACATAGATGGGAATTAAATAAAGAATAAATGATAATGAGACAAAAGAATGTGATCTTCTTCCTTTTAAGAACGAACAGGCGTAAAGGGACGTGCAGTGGCTGAGAATGGTTGATTTTAGAGAGAGAGAAGGCTCCTTCTCTCTAGCTTTCCTGCCGATCGGACCGTCGATTTTTTACGGAGCAAGAAGGAAAGTTGCTCTACGCGGCGAGGGCTACGTGTGGGCACCAATTTGGTGGAGTTCCAACAACTCCAAGAGGTAGGGATCTTTTCCTACTTGTGTTATTCTTTGGCTAAGAGCCATGTTTATGGTTAGGGATAGTCTGAGGCTTGATTTAGCCATAAATTCGGTCTCAAAAACTTTGAACCGAATGGAGAAAATCCCAAATTGAGTGGCCGTGAACAATAACCCGAGGGTTTCACTGTTAACTTTAATAGTGACACAAAATCTTGTATGAATTTTTATGATGTTGAGTTATTCAAAATGAATTGCTCGTGTTGTTAATTAGCCAATGTGAGCTCATTTTGGTGTAATTGGTTATGAAATTGCAAAACATGTTTTATGTGATTTAATTATGTTAATATATATGCATGTGGTATATATTAACATGTGTTGACTGAGCTCATACATTCCGCCCTCTGCTGAGACGACCCTAGAATATTAGGTGTGAGTGCATGACATGAAATGAAACAAGCGAACATGGTTGAGGAATTTCCAATGGATGATTTTAAGAGAATTATGTTGGGAGATGGTCCGGTAATTACACGTCGGGAGGAGCCCATGAATTGTTTAGGAAGGTTCTCAACACATTCGACTCGGAGGGTAGTCAATGAATTTTACGAGCTTCGGTAGTGTGTTTCCCAGAGACAAATAGCTTTTGTTTTGAAAGCGGGGTGTTACTCGCATTCGGCTTAGGCATATGTGAGGGAGTCGGTGAGGTCTCGAGACATGGGATTGGGCATGTAGACCTTCGAGTAGGTTCATGAAATTGCTTGAATATGATTGTTTTCCATGACATGTGCGCTTAGGTGGGGAGTAACCCAGGTAGGAAATTATCACTACTAGGCTTTGCTCACCCTGTCAAGGGTTCACTATTCAGTGCGAGTGTGCGGGAGGCGAAAGCTCCGCAGGCGCGTTTAGAAGAAAGCCAAGTTATGGCTTTGACATTGTCATTTTGTATAACATGTATTAGAAATTGTATATTTTAATATATGTTTGGTAAAGACTAAATTATTAAATCTTGAACTATTGTATATAGTTGATGTATTTTGTGAGTATTGATGCAAGGGCTCAAGTGGCCATTATTTTACTCGCATGTGGACTCTGTGTGGTCATTGTTAATTGTTGGGACAGGTTTGTACTTTGGGTAGAGCTTTCTGTACAAGGATACTGCGCTTTGATTTTCATGGTGGTGTCGGGTTGCAGGGCATCCCGCGATTGTCTGAAAGTTGACGGTTGTCCGACGGACACCTGGTTTTAAGGGGCGTCACGGCTTGGTACTCCCGAGCTTGGGTATCACGAATACCCTAAGGCAGGGGGACTTGGGCGCGGCCATGGTCTTAGGTGTAGAACATATGGGTATATGAATGCTGAGAGGCTTGAGGGACTTGGAGAAGCTAGGTCATGGTCGAAGGTGTAAGAACATCACCAGGTGGTGGCTCGATGTTAGGGTTAGGTGTGTGATTACCCTAGATGATACCAGGGATAGGACAGACACTACATACTTTATGTTTTATGTGATTGTGTGATTGTTGTGATTGATGTGTGAATGGTGTGCATAACATAGTTATTATAGTTGTGATTGAAATTGTATGCTTGGTGAATAGCATAGGAAAAATGTTGAACACTAGGGTTTAGTGTGAGAACAATTGTTTGGGAAATTTTGGGCAACTAGTCTAGAATTTAATGAAAAAAAAATTAATAATAGGTGAAATAAATTTTACGAAATTTATTTGGGTGTATTGAAAAATGAGAAAACAAAAATGTATATATATTTTTGGGTAGTTTTTCCTGTAGCTGGAATGAAAAAAAAAATATATAGTGTGAAAAAAAAAAACAGTTTTGGAAACTAGAATGGGCTATTGCCCCTTTTCCCAGTTTGAGTCACGATACAATTTTTGTATCGTGACCTGATGTTTGCTATAATAACAAGCGACACAAGCGTCTGATTTAGTTGGGGGCCCGGGTCCGCGATACAATGGAAAATTAATATCGTGAACTATCTGTTCTAGGCGTGCAGTTTAGGTAGGGGAAATGTGTGAATCTGATGAATTGTATCATGGTTGGAATGACTTAGGTTGGTGAGGTGATCTGTCTGTCCAGTGTCGTAGCCAGAAGCGTGGAGCCTTGGCGGGGGACTTGTGTCCGCGATCTGGGTTCACGTATCGTGACAGCGTGAGCTGGTTATGGGCACATCACGTCTGATTGAGTGTATGTCGTGACGCAAAGAGGAAGCGATGAGGAATGGTCGTTTAATGCGGTAATCGCGATGCAACCACGGCCAAAGGCGCTGCCCGATCTGACATCTGGTGGGAGCTAGGTCGCGATACAAAATGTGTATCATGACCAGAACGGGTATGAGACAAGGCGTTGTGTGACAGGCGCATTCTTGCCGCCATGCAAGCGGCGTGGCATAGGGCCCTGATCTGGCGCGAGGCACTGCGACCACGATCGGCTGCGGGGTTGTGACATGAAGCTAGGGACACGACCTGCGAACCCGACGGCTTGTGCTCGTGGCCTTGGCGCCGAGGCGCCTTGACCGGGTTGGTGTGTGTGCACCACATGCACTTCCTATTTTGGACTTAGTGCCTTTATTTGGAGTCAAGCTTTGTTTGGTTCTTGTTCATGAGCAGTGTTCATGAGAACCAGCACATTTCTAATTTTTCAAAATAAAATAAAAATAAAATGAAATAATAATTTTTTTTTTAAATGAAAATTTCAAAAATAAAATTTTTGTTGTTGAATATGATTTGATATATTGAATTAATTGTCTTGCATTGCTTATGAATGCAGGGACTTAGTATATGAAGTGTTTTCTATATGCGAATGATGTCTCGAGGCGTGTTTATGAGAATCTTTGCGGTGAATTGGTACCATTTGACATGTGTAGATGGCTAATCGGCGGGACGTAGAGGCGTCCCGTAGTCTTGGTCGACGGCGCGTGTTGTGGCGGGCTGCGGTAGTAGGGTTACAATCGCCCACATTATCGCACAAGCATGCGATAGTGAGCAGTGGTGGCGTGAGCGTTTAGAAGCACATCAGATCCTCGATGGTTAGAGGAGAGTGGACTTTAGGGTCGGGCGTATGACCCTGAGAGGGAGAAGGTAGATGACTTACGAGGCACATCAGAGATATGGGTGTTGGTACTAAGAAAGGAAGATCCATCCTTCTTCTAACTCGGGGAAAGAAACGAGAGACTTATGTTTCCCCGAGGATATCGAGGCAAGTAGGGTCATCGGACCAAGGCGGGGTGAATGATGTGTTATTTACTGGCGTGGCTTGGGCCAAACTTTCAGCGGGATTGTCTACGGGTGAAATCCAGGTTATGGGACACCTCAGTCCCAATCATTAGTGAGACAAGTTAGGGTTTCTAGTCAAGATGGGAAGGTGGTGTGCTACCATTGCCAGCAGCCTGGACACATGATGAGGGATTGCCCCAGGAGGCGGGGATTCCGGGGTTTGGGACGGCCCAGTCCCGGTGGTGTGGGCAGGGGAAGGACCGATTGTTCATCCACCTCCTAGTATGGGTCAGGGGAACCAAAATGTCCAGGTTCAGTCTTGCGCGTAAGCACTGGTAAAAAACCGTAGGCAGTCCACGTAGGCGGACCAAAACGCCAGTCAGAGTGCGACAAACGAGTTCTGGTAGGAGAGTTCGGTCGAAATTTGGCGGAAGGGCGTGGTACCATTACACCATGGCCCTAGGCATATGAAGGCGAGATTGTCTAGAGCCCAGAGGTCTCATGGTACCTATGGCCCGGCCATCTGATTAGCCGGGATAAGCCCAGTGCGTTTCTACCCTTGCACTTGTTGCCTAGAGTAGTGTTTGAATTGGATGCATCATGTTCATTCATCAATGCATCTTGTGTGATAGATTGGGCTTAGAGGTTGAGGCCTTTAGAAAAGCCATAATATGAGAGAAATTCTTCCTTAGGATGTAGAGTGAGAGTTGGTCAGATGTGTCGAGATCGTGAGTTAGGGATCTCAGTGATTAACTCTGCTCATGGTGGACCTTAGGGCCGTAGACATATTAGTGTTGATGTCATTCTTGAGGATGAGTTAATGACCATCGGGATTCAATGATAATCGTGACCTTAGCCGGGTTATCTTACCAGACATGGTCTTGGAGTTATGTGAGGCTACATATGCACGTGGTTGGATGCGTATGTGCATGGAATTTAACGACGAAATTCTTTTTAATGAAGGGAGAATGTAAGACCCGAGAAAATTCCAATTTTTTGAAAAAGGGCAAAATCGTCATTTTGGTAAAAATACGGAATATTTATAGATCTCGGATGACGAAACGGACTTCAACGTTGGTATCGTCTCACAAAATCTAGCTAACACGTCGAATTTCATAAGAATTTGAGGTGGGTGAAGTCTCGTTTTTAGAGGCAGAGGTCGAGTGTCGTAAAGCGGGTTTGAGACATGTGATGTGACAAATTCACCCATTATGTACTCTTGTGACCCACATATTTGCAAGATTAGAGATGATGGAAATGGATATTTAGAGTGTCTTAAGTCTGAATCAAGAAAGGTGGAACGTAAGATGAATTAAAAAAAAAGAATAAATGATAATGAGACAAAAAGGAATAGTGATCTTCTTCCTTTTTGAAGACCAAACGGGCAGTAGCTGGGGAGGACGTGCATTGGCTAAGAATGGTGGATTTTAGAGAGAGGAAACACTTCTCTCTGGGTTTTTCATTGCGTCCGGATCGTCCGGTTTAAATGAAGCTAGAAGGAAAGTTGCTGTGGCGGGCTCTGGCGTGGGCTCAATTTGGTGGAGTTAGGCAACTCAAGGGTGAGGATCTTTTCCTACTTGTTATTCTTTGGCTAGAGCCATGTTTATGGTTAGGGATGATGCAGAGGGCTTGATTTAGCAAGTAAATTCGATCTCAAAGCTTTGAGCCAGAATGGAGAAAATCCTAAGATGAGTGGCTAGTGAACGGTGGCCAGGGTTTCAGCATTCATGTGAATAGTAACACATAATCTTGTATGAATTTTTATGATGTTGAGTGATTCAAAATGAATTGCTCATGTTTGTTAATTAACCCATGTGAGCTAATTTTGGTGTAATTGGTTGTGAAATTACAAAACATGTTTTATGTCATTTAATTATGTTAATATATATGCATGTGAATATATTAGCATGAATGTGTTGGAATTGGCATCATGCATTCCATATGCACTGAGACAACCTAGAATATTAGGTGTGAGTGCATGACATGAAATGAAACAAAAACGAACATGGTTGCGAAAGGAATTTCAATGGATGATTTTCCGGATAATTATGTTGGGAGATGGTCCAACAATTACATGTCGGAGGAGCCCATGAATTGTTTAGGAAAGTTCTCCAACACATTCGATTCGGAGGGTAGTCCAATAATTTTACCGAAACTTGGTAGCATGTTTTCAAGAACAAATAGCTTTTGTTTTGGCGGATTATTCTGCATTCGACAGGCATATGTGAGAGTCGAGGTGAGGACTCGAGACATGGGATTGGGCATGTAGACCTTCGAGTAGGTTCATGAAATTGCTTGAATGTGATTGTTTGCCATGACATGTGCACTTAGGTTGGGAGTAACCCAAGTAGGAAATTATCACCCTCTGCGGGCTTTGCTCCTGCAGCCGGGGTTCACTGGCCCCCGGTGCGGGGTGTCACGGGAGGCTGACGCTCACTAAAGACGCGTTTAGAAAGTAGGGTTGTAGGCTTTGACATTGTCATTTTAGTATAACATGTATTAGAAATTTTATATTTTAATATATGTTTGGTAAGAAGTAAATTATTAACTCTTGAACTGTGCATATAGTTGATGTATTTTGTGAGTATTGATGCAAGGGCCCAAGTGGCCGTTATTTTACTCGCATGTGGACCTGGCTGGTCATTGTTAATTATTAGGACAGGTTGTACTTTAGGTAGAGCTTTGTACAAAAGGAGACTGGAGATTTTCATGAGTGGTGTCGGGTTACCCAAACATACGGTGTGTGAGTTAATGGGTTGTCAACGGACACTCCGGTTTTGGGGCGTCACAAATGCAGCTTAAATAATAATAGGTTTTGCTTTTTCAGGTTCTAAGAAAGCATACTTCAAATGTCTAGGTAATTCCTCAAGGTCAACCCTTCTTTCAAATGCCTTATTTTCATTGTTGCTTAATTTTTCTGTATTGTTCTCATTTAAACTTAAGACTATTTCTTTTGAATCAAAACTAGAATTCAACCATTCACAATCAAGATCATCAAGATACTGGAAATTCATCTGATTGAATTTTGAAAATTACAGCAAACATCGATTCAGAGACTGATGGGAATTATTATTTATAGTCTCCTGTTCATGCTTTCACATTTTAGATTGCTTTTGAAAGTTGAAATTAACTGTATTCCACCTTGCAGTGAGTTCTCCATTTTAACATCTATCGAGAATTGGGTTTCAGTGGCTAGGGAAGGTCTTGAAACGGTAGTGGAACTTGTGTATCTTCCTCCATATCCATAACTAAAAAGTCCACAGGGAAAATGAATTTTCCCACCTAGATGAGTACATCTTTAAGGACTCTCTCTGGCTATGCCATTGTTTTGTCTGCCATTTTCAAAGTAATAGCTATGGGAGTGAGCTCTCCTAAACTAAGTCTCTTCACCAATGATAATGGCATCAAGTTGATGCTAGCTCCTGAGTCACATAAAGCCTTCTTGAATTCAAAATTCCCAATGGTGCAGGGAATGGTGAAGCTACCAGGATCCTGCATCTTCTTTGGTAAACTCCTCTGGATCACTGCAGTGTATGTTGTGGTCAAATTTACCACTCCTTTAGAAAATTTTCTCTTCTTACTCAGAATGTCCTTCAGAAACTTAGCATAGTTAGGCATGCGAGATCGATGCCTCGACAAAGAGCGGAATTAATCTATCTTTCTTGGTTTTCCGAGAATCGATTACTCCTCCATTTTTTCTTTCTAAAGCCTTTGAGGGAATGGAACAGCAGGCATTTAGGCTTGTTTTTCTTCCTTCTTTTTCAATTATCCTTTCTCCATCTACTGCTCAATCTGTACCTCTTCTTTCTCAGCCTCTTTAGTCAATTCTGAACTGCTCAACTTAGTCTCTTTTCCAATTTCTTCTTTCTTTCTTTTTTTCCAGTCTTTCTCTTCTCTTCTATTTTCTGCTTTCTATCTCTCTTCCACCCCTCAGAGTCACCACCATACAAACCTTAGGATTCTTCTTTGCATCACTTAGGAAGATATCCTTATGCGGTCTGCATTGATAGAGACGAGTTACCACCTTGTGTCTCAGTTTTTTAAAGAGGCATTGAGTGTTTCGCTTGAAACACATTTGTGTTTAAATCATCAGAATTCGACAAATTGCGCTCATGAATGTGTGACCTCTTATTTTCTCCCATGAATGTCAGCATCTAATCTTCAAAGGAATGAGATCTCCTTTATCCCTGATTTTCTACTCTCTGACTTCCTTGCTATTATTGTCCTTGGAACCCATGTGGAGCATATTGTTGTTGAAAGATACACTTATGGTCTTGGACACTTGGCGTACTCCGCCTCCCACATGAGAGAAATTATCATGGTTCCTGAGTGCTGGTGTGTAGTGAGTTGGCAAGTTGAGGTTTGGCTTAAAGTTGTAGCTTCTACTAGCATTGAGAAACTGAACCTCCTCAACTTGATAAGGACCATCATGGGTTAGTCCCTCTTCAGCACTACTCTTCTACTCATTTCTTTCAATTGTTCCCACTTCATGTGTTGAGTGCATTGTTTTATCTTGGTTTTCCATCTTGTTCATCAATGCATCTCAGTTTGCTTCTATGGCGATCATTACAGTAGCTCTATGCCCCATTTGCCTTTGATCTATTGTTGTATCTGAAGTCTCAAATGGAGCTCTATAGTTGCATTTGGAAAGATCTTCAATCAGTTGTCTTGCCTCCTCTGCACTCTTCCTCTTGAATGCTCCACAATAGGCTACATCAATTATACATTTGGAGGTGTAGTTCATAGAGTGATAAAAGATGTCCATCTGTGTAATTAGATCAATGCCATGCATTGGGCACCTCTTCAACAATCTCTTGAATCTTTTCCATGCAGTATAGAGACTTTCATCCTTCCTTGTTTGAACATTATGATTTTCCCTCTCCTTTTTGAATTGAGGGCAGGAGGGAAGAATCTACTCATGTAAGCTTCCACCATTTCTTCCCAATTGTTCACTGATCCATATGGAAATGATTCAAACCAAGTGGCTGCCACATCTCTAAGTGAAAAAGGGAAGAGTTGTAACTTGAACAATTCAAGGCTCATCCCATTCAACTTCACTGTATTTTCCATCCATAGAAATCTTCCCATATGCTCATTGTGAACTTCACTAGGATGCCCAGTGTATTGATGTTGTTGGACCGTTGTGATCAAAGCTGGCTTTAGCTCAAAATTATTGGCTTCTATAGTAGGTTGTCTCACAGCAGAATATTCATCTTGAATAATTATCCTCCATAATCATTTGCCTCTGAGGTCTCTCTGCCACCACTTCTTTTGGAATAGGTTGTAGTATACCTCTATGCTTTACCATAGTTGTTGCTTCAGCACCTTTTACTTCCCTCAGATTTCTTAGTTCTTTCAGTGTGTCCAAGGGCGAGCAGTGCAACTACGGTTTCTATGCATGTGAGATACGAAATCTGAGCACTGAGATCAAATGAAATCTATGGAAAATAGCCATATCAATTTAAGCTCATAAAATATTTTCAGTAGCTTACTCAACTACTACAGTTAAAACTATTTTTTTGTAAATTTTCTGAATTTTTTTATTAAACATAGAAAAATGTCTAAATTAGGAATTCTCTCTTTGGTTGGAATATTGATATTTAAACTCTTCTTTCAAATCCCCACTACAGTGCTAAAAACTTGTTAAGACCAAAATATGATGAAATAAGTGTGTGTGTGTACTAAACTTCTGACCAAGTAATTAGCACCGCTACCAAAGACTAACTAGAGTCCCTGGCAATGGCGCCAAAAACTTGTTAAGACAAAAATATGATGAAATCAGTGTGTGTGTGTGTGTACTAACTTTTGACCAAGTAATTATCACTGCTACCAAAGAATAACTAGAGTCCTCGACAATGACACCAAAAACTTGTTGAGACCAAAGATATAAAATAAGTGTTTACCTTGTATGAGAAGGCTTTATTTGAAAATTTGTTTTGGTTAGATCCATGCCAGGAGTCACATGGTATTAGTAGTAAAGTGGTTGAGAATGCAGATATCGTTCCCCACGGATTGATGAAAAATTTAAAGATCAATTACCCCATCTACTCAAGATCCTTACTATTTGAACTCCAAAGTTTAATAGTGATTTGTCCTAAACTATAGGAAAGTAAGACTAATCAAAATTCTATAACTATATATAAAGAATTAAAAATAAATTGGATTGAAAATTTTCCTGAGTAAAGTTAAAACTGGGAAATAATTCAATGTACGACTATCAATTTCTTCATCATTTATAACTGGTTAAGATGGTTTAAATCTAAGACTTATCAAGAATCTGGAAGTAGTATAGTTTGGATTTCTCCACACACTATACATTTAACTAATTAGATATCCGTGTTCTTTCAAGATACATGAGTCTAATCAAGTACTTGTAGAATATAATCTTCTTTGTAAGATCTGTGTATTTTTCCTTTTTAGTACTTCACACCCAAATCTTAGGACTAAAGAATTCTTACCTCTATAGACAGGATAATGCAAGCCTTCTCCAATCTAATTGGTATCTCATCATCAAATATGATAAAATTCTCTATTTTCTTGATTAGATCTCTCCTAACACGGGATCAAGGTCCTTTCAATAGAAAGAGAAGAAACCTTTGATCAACTAAATTGATACATCATCTAACTAATACTTAAACCATGAGTAAATTAGTGACTATCGAAGTAGTCTTTCAGAGTTCATTAGTTCCATAATATTAGTCTAACATACCCCTGGCCTCATACTTTTTAGAGGATTCTCCGTCTACGTGTCACTCGTTAAGACTCTTGGAAATGTTCAGAGCAAGATCACAATCCTTTTCTAGGTACCACTCTTGATATTTTGAACAGTGGGTTTCTTCTTTCTTTTAATCAAATAAATTCAAGATTTCAAACTATGACATTATTTCAAATTGTGTAGGAAACAATAATTAACATCGATTAATTCCCCGAGGGAGCTCAGTCTTTTAAAACTAGATCGAAAATAAGAGTGACTAACTAATGAATAAAATTCTCTAAAATTACAAACGAATTGAAATAAATGAACTCCATAAAATTTCCAAATTCCATTCAAATCAGACAGTAATGAAAACTAAAATTTTACAATGAACCTAGCTCGAAACTTCGCACCAGATCACTATTCTATCCCCAAGAAAAACTAACTAAAATGCTACGCTAAAACTAAATTGATGAAAAAGAAAATAAAAAAAATAAAAAAATAATATACAAAGGAGTTTCCAGATACCTAGAAGTTCCAGGTTTGGTGGAAGCTGGGCATAATGCCCTAGGTGCTTCTATTTATAGATTTTCAAATGATGGACCGCATTTCGAGGGTAGAATTTTGGATTTCTAAAAATTGGCCCAATAGGTTGCTTTGTCGTGACATTGAAAAATTATGTCGTGACATAGCTACCATCTTTATTCTCCAGCTTTGTCGTGGCTTGCAGTTTTCTGTCGCGACATAGTTCTGCTGAAGTCGTTTTGTAATTTTCATGACATAAGTGTCTTATGTCGCGACATTTATTTAGTGTCATGCAGTTTGAATACTCGAATGATATGTTGCGACATAAAACTATTACTGTTTCTTGTTTCCCTTCTTCTTTACTTGCGGTGTGTTGCGACATTAAGTCTTCAATAAACCAAGCTTCTCTGCTCGAAACTTTTGTTTTTATGTCATAACATATTTTTAATTGTTGCACGACATGGTCTCTTTGCTCATAGTTTGTTACGATAATCTTCTGGTCTCTTCTAGGCGCTTCTTTTCAACTTATGTCACAATATAGGTTTCCATTGTCGTGACAGATATTTTTGCCTTCAGCTCTTTATCTTTATAGCCACATAAATTATTGTTTTGCGACATTCTTTCTGTGGTTCTTCTCAACCTTTGTTGCGACAGATTTTCTCATAGCCACTTGTTATTGTTGTCGCAACATAAAACTTCTGTATCAGGACATATTCTTATTGCCTTGATCTTTTTCATTCATTGAACTATTTATTGCAACATAAAAACCTTTGCTGCGACTAACTTGTCTTAACTCGTCTCATTGCTCTTCCATTTTTTGTCGCGACATAGTTTTCTTTTGTTGCAACATTCTTTCTTCCCTCTTCAGCTCTCTATGTCGTGACATAGTTGTAAATTGTCGCAACATTTCTCTATTGCCATTTGCTTGGATCAATGTCATGACAAAGTAAAGAATGTCGCGATAAAGCTCTTTCTTCTAATTCCCACTATGTTGTAACATTCACTTTTTTATTTAACATTATCGTCGATTCTTCCTCATATTATGTCGCGATAAAGTTTGAAAATATGTCACATGATATGCTAACTAAGTTCAGCTCCTTCTTTGTTGCCACATATCATTTCTTGTTGCAACATAGATTTGCTCGTTATCTTGAAATTATGTCATGATTACGAAATTATGTATGACATTTTCTACTACTGCTTGATTTTTCTCTTAACTTTCTTCTTTGGTTGCTTCTTTTGCATTCAAAACTTGTAAAACACAAAGTTGGTGAATATTCCATAATTTAGCATTAAAATGAATCATAAACTTTTAAGAATATACCAAAAAAAAAAAAAGGACTAAAAATAGATGAGTTTAGGAATCATCACCAACATTCTATGCGCAACCTACAGCCTTGATCCAGGAGCCCGACGACATGCTCTCTTCAACCCTAGGACAACACATTCTTCATTACGAGCCACCTGTGGTTTATCATGTTATTTTATAACTATTGAATGGCTTTGTAGACATGATGCTTTTATCAGTATAACTGACATGACAACTAACCGGTAATGACTATACGGTATCTGAAATATCCCGGCTAATCTGCGAGTGTCTTGCACCAGTTCCTGACTCGTAATTGCATAAACTCGTTCAATGAGCTTTGGACTGCATTCATCTCTCAGTATCTTTGTTTGGTGCGGCAGAAGAGGAACATTAGTTTTTTACAGACTATTATAAAGTAGGAAGAGGAATCCATACGAGACTTCATAAGGAAGTTTAGGCAAGCTGTCCAATAGGTAGAGGCTTATAGCATGGACGCAATCCTTCAAAACTTCAAGATAAGCTTCGGACCATCCACTCCTTTCTTCCACTCATTGTCTTTAGACCCATCAGCGATAATGGAAGAATTATACAGTCGGGCAGATAGGTACTCAACGCTGGAAGATAACATCGGCGTAGTAACACAAATTGTCATGATCACAAGCAAGCTGGTTGAGAGCAACAAGTCGGAGGGGAAGAAGCTGTTTGAGCCCAGGGAAGGTCAGACCAAAAATCGAAAACGATCTCGTGACCAGTCATAGAAAAAGAGGGAACCCTCGTAATTCACCCCCTTAAACATCACATATGAGAGGTTGCCGCCCCTCATTTGCGACTTGCTAGATTTCAAGTGGCCTACATCGATCCAAAACAAAAAGATCCCTCTCAAAGAAACCCATCCATACGGTGTGATTATCATAGAGATCATGGGCACGAGACCAACAGATGCTGAAGCCTGAAAGTTCCTGGTGGAAAGACTAATCAAAGCAGGGTATCTCAGAAGGTATGTCAGGGAAGTTGACCATGGAGTGGAATCTAGGCCACCAACAGACAAAATTACAGCCGATGCGATTGTTTAGTAAGAAACAAGACCAGCCATAAACTATATACAAAAATTTGTCGGCGTATGGTATCAATCGGCGCTAACGACTTAGAGCGGCTCTGATCGAGCTGGGTAAATGTTGTTCGCATGGGAAATGATTGTAAAGAAGCGAGGCGATAGGCATTATATCTTTTCCTCCTAATAAGCAGGAATAGGGTCATTATGGCTTGGCCCATGATGCATTTGCCTTTCACCTATGTATTAGTGGTTTTGATGTGCATATGATGCTAGTAGATCATGGCAACGCATCAAACTTTTTACAGCTACCTACCTTCAACCAGATGATGCTTTCCACAGGAATGTTGAACTCAGTCAGGCGAATCCTCTTTGGTTTCAATGACATAACAACCACGACACTAGGAGACATCATGCTCCACTGTGCAAGCGAGGATGCGATCACCCTAATAGGTTTTGTTCTGAGTCACTTCCAGACTTGGGGCCTTCTGATGTCATAGTAAGAGGCGGACCTGGTGCACTCGATGAAGGTCCTCACTTCAACATATCACCAAACAGACAGTTATTTAACCAATGCGAGGCAAGTTGGTCTCCTAAGCAGTCAAATGGCCTCATGGTAGTGCTACCAATTATCCATACGAGAACAGAAAAGGGAAAAGAGGTCATATAGCCCTCCCCTCGAAGATCACACTTCCGCGTAGCGACCACATTTCGTCGCCCAAGTAAGGGCTGAAGAGAAGGATCCATTAGTTGTGGATCCCTTGGAGACAGTAGCGTTGGATGGACCGAAGAAGTTCACATACGTCATCTCTTTACTATCCAACGAGGAAAAAGAACAGTGATAATGCGTATTATTGCAAAACATAGGCGTATTCGCTTGGAATCACTCAAATAAGACTCGAAATCGACCTGATGCTAACCTCTCACAAACTGAATGTTATCCCCTCAGCAAAACTCTTGAGACGGAAAGTAAGGCGTTTCTACCCGGATAGCCATCAGATCATTCAAACAGAGGTGGACAATCTTCTAAGAGTAGGTTTCATTAGAGAAGTAAAGTATCTTGAATGGCTTGTCAATGTAGAAGTGGTCCTAAAGAAGGGAGGTAAGTGGAGAGTATGCGTAGACTACATGGACCTCAATGAAGCATGTCCGAAAGATAGTTTCCTCCTACCACGAATAGATCATATCATTTATGCCTCAATCGGGCATGGGATGCTGTCATTTATGGACTCTTTCTTGAGTACCACGATTCCCATGCCTGTTTGATGCGAGGAAAAGCGACCTTCATTACACCACATGGGCTATCTTTGCTTCTGATGTAATGCCTTTTGGTGCGGAAAAGATACGAGAAGCGCCTATCGAGGAGAATTTGTTGACAAGTTATTTCGACCATTGATGGGCAAGACCATGGAAGTCTATATCAATGATATGCTTGTCAAATCCAAAGAACACCCCAATCATACGAAGCACCTGCAAGAAACTTTTGAGCTGCTGCGTATGTATGGTATGAAACTCAACCCCCTAAAATGTGTGTTCGGAGTCAGTTCAGGCAAGTTTTTGGGCTTTATGGTGATGTAGAGGGGGATTGAAGCCAATCCTATTTAGCTTAGAGCTATTATGGAATCTTAGACTCCTACCTCCGGAAAATGAGTGCAGGAACTGACTAGCCGACTGGCGGCTCTGGGGCGATTCATCTCTCATTTTACAGATCAATTAAAACCGTTTTTTACCACTCTAAAGGGGGCCAAACAGACCAGATGGAATAAGGAATACGACCAAGCTTTCATGGCAATCAAGTAATATTTCACCAAACCACCAATTATGGCTAGCCGCCAGGTGATCCCCAGCTATCTTTGGGTTTCGATGTCTCAGTTAATTTTCTTTTTGTTCAAAGAAAATGAAAAAAAAAAAAAAAACAGAAACTAGTGTTCTTCATAAGAAAATTTCTATCCGAGGTGGAAACTCGATATACCCGTTATGAGCAGATGGCGTTGGCTCTCCGTGTGGGGGCTAAAAAGCTCCTCCCTTACTTCCAAGCACACCCTATCATCATGTTGATCAATCTTATCATGCGAAGCGCCATGCATAAACCCGACTTGTTGGGAAGGATGGCCAGAAGGGCTATTGAGCTAAGTGAGTTCGGTATACAGTACAAACTCTGCTTTGCAATAAAGGGAAAGATATTGGCATACTTTTTAGCAAAGATCCCCTAATAGGGCAAGGAATCGGAGTAGCAGCCAGGCGGTGGTGTGACACCCCGAAGCAGAGTGCGGTGGCTTGACGAACAATAACCGCGGGGCTTCGTGGATGTCGAGATTAACGACTCCACTCATGAAAATCGAGTAGAGTCTCATTTTTAATACGAGGGGCTCTAAGTCTAACGCATCAAATATCAAACGATTTCTATGACATGTAAGGTCGCATCTTGAGTAAATAATGGCTACTTGGAGGCGCTGCGTTAATACTACGCAACAAGCATTATTATCTAAATAGTTCGAGTAATAATTTACTCTTCATACAACATATATTAAAATTTACAATTCTAATACATATACTTCTTGAAGAGTACCAAAGCACAACCGACTTTCTTCTAAAATGCGACCTCTATATTATCGTCACCGATTGCACACTTCATAATGCTTGAAATAGAATCATAAGCGGGGTGAGCAAAGCCAGAGTAAAGACTCATTTATACATGGGTTCTTCATGCAAAAGATGTAGCGTCGTGGTAGACAATCACATTGAGAAACTTCATGAACCTACTAGAATGTCTACATGACCAACCCGTGTCTATTTTCCTCACTGACTCCCTCACATATGCCTAAGCCGAATGCGAGTAAAATAATCAGTTTTCAAAATAAAAACTATTTGTTCTTGAAAACACACTACCGAGTTTCGGTAAAATATTGGACAACCCTCCGAGGCGAATCTGTTGGATAACCCTTCGAAACAATTCAAAGGCCTATAAGGCGGCAGAATTGTTTAGACGATCTGATAAATTCTCAGGAAAATCTTAGTCGAGTATTTTCACAAACATTTTCCTTTTATTTTCTTTCATGTCATGCACTCCTCCTAATATTCTAGGGTGCTAGGTGCATATGGAATGCATTATGTCAATCGACCTTCATTGCTAATATATAAAACGTAATATATTCAACATAATTCATTCACCCACAATTCATGTTGACCAAATTCACATCAATAGCACTGAAATTAAGCTCATGTTTAATTAACTCAACCATAAGCAATTCATTTGGATACTCAACAACACAAAAATCACAACAAAAATCATGTGAACAATGAAAACCTCTGGTTGGCACTGTTCACGGCCACATAATTAGGGATTTCTTCACTCGGTTCAAAGCTTTTGAGACCAATAACATGGCCTTCTGGGCCTCAACAAATCCCTATCCATAAAATGACCGCTTACTTAAAGATAAACCAAGTGAGGAAAGGTTACCTCTTGGGTTGTCGGAACTCACCAAATTGGTGTCCACAACGTAGCCCTCGTAGCGATAAGAGCGACTAGCCTTCTTGCTCAGTTGAGGCAGAAGCGGTCGAATGGTAGGAAATCTAGAGAGAGAATAGGCTCTCTCTCTCTAAAATGAAATCAGCCTCACCTCAAGTCCAGCCCTTTGTCCATTTTAACATTGATACCTCTAAATGAAGAAGACAACACGGTTCACGTTTTTGTCTTATCTCATTAACAATTCAAAAACTCCAACCATGTCCCTTCTTATAGATTTTTGACACTTGGCACTATCTAGGCCGTTCGCTTCCATCATCTCTCTAATCTTGCAACATGTGTCATAAGAGTACATGTAATAGGTGACTTTTGTCACATCACATGTCTCTCAAACCCATTTATATTTACTGACGAATTTCCGGCGTCAGTCTGCGTCACCGGAGTCGGCCAATTTCGGCGGTGGTAACTTAGATTTACTGCAAAGACATTCCAGCGGAAATCCATTTCGTCATCCGAGATATAGAAAAAATTCAGATTTTTACCGAAATGACAATTTTACCCTTTTTTTCGAAAATTTGAATTTTCTCGGGTCTTACATTCTCCCCTCCTTAAAAAGAATTTCGTCCTGATATTCTAGACAATCACAATAAACCACATGCATATGCAACGTGCACTACCTCATGCATGTAAACTAGTTATTTAAATATTAAACGATTAAACCGCGTACATTCATCCCTAAACAAGAAGGGATAGGTGGCCCGCATCGTGTCCTCGTACTTCCACGTTGACTCCTCCACTCCACGGTGCCGCCATAGAACCCTCACTAGCCTCATGGTCTTACGTCGCAAAACCTGATCACGACTATCCATAATGCACACTGGTCCCTCCTCGAAGGTCCCATCCGTGTCAACCTCAATCTCCCCCCAATCCACTATATGAGTTGGATCTAGAGTGTACCTTCGGAGCATAGAGACATGAAAAACCTCATGGACACACTGAGTATGCTGGGGCGGTGAAAGCTAGGTGCGCTACGTTCCCTCGAGAGTATCTCGAAGAGACCCGATAAACCTGGCGAATGCTTCCTCGCTTCCTAAACTGCTTAGGAACCGACCACTCTCTCTTAGGCATCACCTTTAAGAAAGACGTGATCCCCACCTCGGGCTCTGGGGCCAACGTCGTACACACATGACTCGTGAAATCACGGCGTGAGAAGACCTTTGTCTTATCAAGCTCACCTTCGGAGGTGTCTCTAATCGGATCATGACGGTGAATATCCCACCTCGGTCGACATAATGCTGGTGATCTGCGGCTCGTGATACAATGCATATGGTGCCATTTGTATACTCGCACAGTAGCTTGTTATTGTGGCGGAATTCCACTACGGGCAAATGCTCCTTGTACCCTTATGATCTGGGACGCGTCACTCCCGACATGTCCTTCTTTCTGTATAGTCCTCCCGGTGACCATGCAATACATGCGGGGTGGAAGAATGTACTCATGGTCGGTCGTGTGCGTGCTTTGGAAACTCTTCAAAAGTGCGTCGTAAACCTAGGGTCTCTATCCGACACTATGAATCTTGGCACTCCATGTGGCCGGACTATCTCTCGAATGTACAACTGAAATCTCTCCAATGTGAAGGTCATCCGCATGGCTAGAAAATGTGTTAACTTCATGAGCCGGTCCACTATCACCCATACCACATCATGTCTCTGCGGTGTCAGTGGAAAGTGGGTCACAAAATCCATCGTGACGTGCTCCCATTTCCACTCAGCCACCTCCAATAGCTGTAGCTACTGTATTCTGGTGCTCAATATCAACCTACGACGTGAGACATCGTCGAACAAAGTCCCCTATGGGTCTCTTCATTCCGCTCCAGTAATACTGACGTCAGAAGATCACGGTATCTTCGTGCCACACGGATGCACGGAAAATCGAGGAAGCGGTGAAACTCCACGAGAATCTCCTCTGCAAATCGGTCAATTGGGGAACCACGTGCTCTATCACAGAAGACTACCATCTGCATTGAGCGGTCTGACCCTCATCAAGCGTAGCGGCGTACCGTTCTGATGGTTATTGCCACATCACGCGCGGGACTCAATCAGCACTCCAGCGGTGATTGTAGCCTGACTCCCAGCGGCGCCTGTGCGCAACTCGCATCGCTGGCGTCCCGTCTCGAGCATCCGCCACTCGAAAGCTATACTGGCTAACACTCATTGACAGGCGGGTTCATCAACCACCATATTTTCCTTACCAGGATGGTAATGCAAAGTGAAGTCATAATCCTCTAGGAACTCCATCCATCTGCATTGCCTCATATTGAGGTCCTACTGCGTGAAAATATACTTCAGACTTTTGTGATCTGAGTACACCTCGAACTGTTCACCATATAAGTAGTGGCGCCAAATCTTTAGTGAGGCTATGGCGCTAAACTCATGTCATGTGCAGATGGTCATATAGTTATTATTTGATGAGACCATAAAAGCTACTACCCTCGAACTACATCAAAGAAACACATCCCAATGCGGCCTCGAGGCATCACAGCCTGCTTGTGTACCCACATCCCTATCCCGGGTTGTCAAATAGGAGTTGTAGTAAGCCTCCCTCTTCAACTCTTGGAATGCCTCCTCGCTTCGGTCATCCTAATCAAACTTAACCTCCTTCAGGGTCAATCTCGTCATGAGTGCGCTGTCGGGAGAAATCTCAATGAATCTCTTTGTAGTATCCAACAAATCCAAACTCACGTATCTCGAAGAATGACTTGTCTCTGACTCATCACGGCCTCTACCTCCTTTGGGTCCATTGACACTCCTGATATTGACACCACGTGTCCGAAAAATCTCACCTCAGTAAGCCAAAACTCGCACTTACTGAACTTGGCGTACAGTTGATGGTCTCTCAACAACTGTAACACAATCCTCAAATGATACTCATGCTCCCACTTTGACTGGGAGTAGATCAAAATTTCATCCACGAAAACTATGACAAACTGATCTAGATAGGGTTGGAATACCCTATGCATGAGGTCCATGAATGCGGCAGCGCATTGATCGATCGAAGAACCGACGCCGGCTTAGTGCGCCAGCAGCGTCTATTATTTGTCTTAGGGATATCTGTCTCCCTGCCCTCGGTTGATGGTAACCGGTGCAAGGTCTATGCCCGTGCGTGGAGGATATCTTGTATCCTCTCACGTCTGGCGATTGGGATGTTGTCCGAAGCTCTTAGTTCATCTGCGAGCCGATCCCTCCTCATATGTCCCGGAGTTCTTGCGGTGAAGCCTTCATCATGACTGATCGGCTTGACTGATGCGTCCACGGCAGGATGTGCGACTCCCAGAACCTACGTGAACTAGAAAGCCCTCTACTTCTTTCTGAACTAGAAGAAGGCCGACTCTCCTTCCTCTTTACTCACCAACACCCGCATCCAGGAGTGCTTTGAGCATCCTTGATCCTCTCTCACATGGTCGGGGTTGTCCCGACCATGGAGTCCATGTCACATGCGAAGTCCATAATCACGCAGAATGGATAACCTCAGGCCCATTCTCAGAATCTCTGACCTTGGCCGTATGCGTAGCCACGTAGTCATCGACAAAAAAACGGGCTAACTGCGTGAATCTATGCAAATACTCCATCACGATCCGTTCGTTCCACCTTGACTCTGAGACTCTGACATATGTCTTGCAATATTCGAAAATACTTACCCATGAACAGCTCTTGGAACTCTGCCCATGTCATTGCCTCTAGATCTCTAGAGGTCTTTATGATTCCACCATGCCGGGCCTGCCCCTCAGCTGTTTGACTAGTCTAATCCACGGTCGTGTCAGAGGTAATCTCCATAGCCTCTAACACCTTCTCGATCTGCATGAACCAATGGTCTGCCACCATCGGATCTCCTCCCCCTGTGAATGTCAGAGGATGATGTGCCCTAAACTTTTGGAGGTTACTTAGACCTCCCTAGCTACCTACTACACTAGCCTGTGCAATAGCAGCAGCTGTAATACCTATAGCCTCAGCAAAAGCCTGCTGGTCAAACACTGGTGGTGCTTGGCCAGCACCTCGTGGATGCCCTCTACGTCCTCACCCTCGACTAGTCATCTACACATGTCAAATGGCAAGTTAATATTCAATGCAGTATCTCTAAGGCGTAAACATAGCCCCGAGACACTATTCTCATACAGAAAAATATTTCATACACTATGTCCATGCATTCATAGGTAATGCAAGACAATAATTTCACACTTTAAATCATATTCAACAAAAAAAAAAATTTATTTTATTTTGTCTCATTTTATTTTATTTTATTTAAAAAAAATTTATTTCATTTTTTTCTTCTCATTCCAGCTACTGAAAACCACCCAAAAAAAATATTTTATTTTATTTTTTTCATTTTCTAGCAAACCAAATAATTTATTAAAATTTATTTTATTTAATTTTTTTTTCCAATTTTACACACTGTAAAACCTTAGAAAATTTTTTTCTCCACATCATTTTTTTTTTCATTTAATTATGGACCATTTTGTTCAAAATTTCTCGAACACCTAAGGTTACATTTTCTCGACCCTAGTGTTCAACATCTTTTCTATGCTATTCACCTAGCATACAAATCACACCACACAATCACATATCACACTTCATTCATCAAAATGCACAAGGAATGCGTGCTCTAACCCGTGCCCATCAAGTCCTAGGTAATCGTATACGTTACTTATTGACACTAAGCTATACTTTAGCATCCGACATTAAGCTCTAGGTATTTATAAACCTAAGCTCGATGCAAGCGTGACACCCCAAACCGAGGGTCAATTGAACCCATCGGCAGCGGAAGCTTCTTGAATGTCAGGTGCTTGTGACTCACTCATGAAAATTGGGCGAGTCTCCTTTGTACGGGAGCTCTACTGAGTCTAGCTTGTCCCAATAATCAACAATTTCCTATGACCACACAGGGTCCACATGCGAGTAAATAATGGCCACTTAGGCTGCATTATACTCACAACAAGCATCAACTATATACAATAGTTCGAGAGTTAATAATTTACTCTTACTCTGACATATATTAAAATTTACAATTCTAATACATGTATCTGACCAGTACCGAAAAGCCCGCAAACCCGGATATCTTCTAAAATGCGGCCTCTAGCGAGCGTCGTCCTTGTGCACACTCCCTGTACCTGAAATGGTGATCCCTCGACAGGGTGAGCAAAGCCCAGTAGAGATAATTTCCTACATGGTTTGCTCCCCACCTAAGTGCACATGCATGGCAGACAATCACATTCAAGCAATTTCATGAACCTACTCGAATGTCTCGGCTGACTGACCCATGTCTTGAGTCGTCACCATTCCCTCGCATATGCCTAAGTAAAATTCGGTAAAATATTAGGTTTTCAAAATAAAAGCTTGTTTGTTCTTGAAAACACACTCTTTTGAGTTTCGGTGCAAAATGTTGGACAGCCCTCAGGGCGAATGCGGTGGATAACCCTGCAGAAACAATTCATGGGCCTCAACGTGAATTGTTGGACCAATCTCCCAACACGATTCTCAGGAAAATCTTCCATCAAAATTCCTTTCACAAAACCGCTCCCTTTTATTTTCTTTCATGTCATGCCCTCCTCCTGTATTCTAGGTGCTTGATTGCATATGGAATGCAATATGCCAATCTGACAACTCATGCTAATATATATAAAACATGTATATATTAACATAATTCATTCACACAATTCATGTTATTAAATTCACATCAATAACACTAAAATTAGCTCACATGGGCTAATTAACAAATACAAGCAATTCATTTTGAATCACTTAATAACACAAAAATCACAACAAAAATCACATTAACAGTGAAACCCACTGGTTGGCATTATTCACGGCCACACAATTAGGGATTTCAAGCTTTCAGGTTCAAAGCTTTTGAAATTTGATAACATAGCAACTAGGCCTCAAAAAATCCCCATCCATAAAATGGCCCTTAGCCAAAGAATAAACCAAGTAGGAAAAGATTCATACCTCTTGGAGTTGTCAGAATTCCACCAAATTGGTGTCCACACGTAGCCCTCGCCGCGTAGAAAGACTTTACTCTTGCTCAGGTTGGTAAACGGTCCGAATAATGGGAAATCTAGAGAGAAGACTTCTCTCTAAAAAATGAAAATTCAGCCTCTTGCACCTCAAGTCCGACCCTTGCCAGTTTTGCCCATTTTGCCTCACAAATGAAAGATACAACAACGTTCACGTTTTTGTCTTATCTCATTAACAATTGAAAATTCCAATCATGTCCCTTCTTCTTGATTTTTGACACTTGGCACTATCTAGGCCGTTCGTTTCCATCATCTCTCTAATCTTTTACAACATGTGTCATAAGAGTACATGTAATAGGTGACTTTGTCATCCGCCGTCTCTACCGAGCCAGTTTACGGCACTCGACACCTGGTGCCTCGAAAAATGTGAAATTGCGACTGTCTCGGAATTCGACAAAATTTGACGTGCTAGCTAGATTTCGTGAGACGATTGCAACAGCGAAGTTTGTTTCGTCATCCGAGATCTAGAAAAATTTCAGATTTTTACCGAAATTACCATTTTACCCTTTTTCCGAAAATTGGAATTTTCTCGGGTCTTACAGGTCGATCCTTAGTGTGGATGGCTCTTCTCGACAAACGGGAGCCAGTGTTGTCTTGAAACTTAAAGCCCCAACCGGGGAGAATATGGAGCAGGCTATACGATTAGACTTCACAACATCCAACAAGTAGGTTGAATATGTAGCAATCCTAGCCGGTATAGACCTCACAATCTCCGTATCCTCAAAAAAGATCATCATACAAAGTGACTCCTAGCTAGTTGTTGGACAAGTAAATGGGGAGTATGAATCACAGGACCAACATATAACGCCCTGAAAATACCCTAATAGTTTGATAACATGTTTAGGGTATAAAATAAATTAAATTGTATTTTTTCAGAATTTAAATTGATAAAATAAAAATGATAAAAACCCGAAAAAAATTAATTTAAGAAATAAGGGTAAATTAGAAATTTACTAATTCAGGACCCAAAGGTCATAAATAAAGAAGTCAATATGCCAAAGTGGAATAATGGGTTAAGTTGAAGTGTAAATGAAAGAGAAATGAAGGGCCCGAAATAGAAAAAATGGAAAAAAACTTAATTAAAAGTGAAGGCCAAACAAGGCCTTAATCTTATAAAGAGAAAAGACCAAAAGTGGTCTTGTAAATGAGGAGGTTTCTCATTTGCATAAGGGAGAAAGAGAGACACGGGTAGAGAGGAGAAGGAGAAGCCAATTCCTTGGTGTTTTCTCTCCATCTTGTAGATATCAAGCTTGGTTCAAGAAGAAGAAAGAAGAGGATTGTAAGAGATTAAGGTATGGAAACCTAACTAAAACTCCTCTTTTCTTGTGTTTGGGTTTGGAGAAAAACCCTACCTTTGTGTAAAGTGTTCTTGGATGGTTTTAGTTTAGTTTGAGGTTGTTTTTCATTGTTTTGATTGGTTTGGATTGGTTTTGAGGAATTTTTGTATAAAGGAAATGATGAAGTTTCAAAGGAGTTGCTGTCAATTTTTTTTCAAAACCCCTGTTTTTGTTTTGGCTATAAGTTAAGTTATAATCATCCAAATTTGATGATTCTAGTTGGAGAAGAAACCTTAGAACCATAGCTTTAAATGAGTAGAAGGAACCATTACCAATTTATGGATTTAAGAGCCCTGAAATCGAGAATAACAGTAGGTAACCGAGTGAGCTAGGCATATCGACTAGTTTAGCATTAAAATGTTGTAACTTGAGTTTGGGTGATCCAAATGAGATGATTCCAATTCCCTACTGAAAATAGACTCATAGAGACATCATTTTATTGAAGGAAGCATGAGAAAAATATGGCTTATGTGTCCCTAAAAAAAATTGCAAGTGAAGGTGTATTGGTGATTCGTGCCACGGTAGGGTGATCCGGAATCAACAAAATTTGTATCCTAAGTTCCTCCTACTGCCGTAGTCAAGCTCACTACTTGATATAGTGGTCTAGGGAGTGAACACAGGGATAGGTTTTCTTCGTACAAATGATTTGAGTGAAGTCAAATTTGGTGAATTAAATTTGGATTTTTAAGGTTGGAGGTAAAAACAGGGGTGGTTAGTTTTGCAAACTGAAAGTAAATAAAATAAAATGTAAAAATAGAACTCCTTGAAGCATTGGGCCCTTTGGTTTAGGGTTCTAAGGCATTCAACATGTCCTCGGGTCTTTTCCTCTCGCGTTAAGGGAGGATGACATATAGTCATTTCCAGGCAAATATAATTTGGCATTAAAACCTATACCACTAGGTATTTCTTCTAGGAAATGTATGGCATTTATTTACCTTTATGTTTCAAAGCAGTTAAAACCATCACTGGATCTAACCTCTGACTCATAAATGACGCGCTAAATGGGCATCGGTGGATCAACATTAAGCATCCAGACAGGCTGCAGTCGCGTACTCGGTACATCCACTTTACGATGATTGAGCACAGCGTGAGATACGAGAAACACAAAAGGAAATAAATGCTGCGTGAAAAACATGAGGGCAGTGTTTTTACCTTAAAACATTCACCAGTGGCCCTCCTCTTCAAACGGAAGAGGTCTAGCGAACATCCTACGAGTTGTCATCCTCGGAGGAGTGTTTATTAGTAGAAAATGAGAGAAAGGAGAGAGGCAAAATGTAACCTAAAAAAAAATGAAAAGGCTGCTTGGCATTAATGTCTTGAAAAGATTAAAGTTAGGGTTACAAAATTTGTAGGGGAGCTTATATAGTCAACCCCAATGTGTGAAATGACAAAAATACCTAAAATATGAGATTACATTAAGGACAAAATGGTAATTGATCAAAACATCGTCATTTGGAATCAAAAATATCAAAAACACAGGGCAGCCATTTTAAGCTATGCGGGGAATTTTAAGCTAGCATAAAGCGAAAATTCTCATTATCTTAGCGAAATTTAAGCTAGCAGCGAAATTCTACAAAGATAGCGAAATAGGAAATTTAAGCTGGCAACGATAATTGCTAGCTAAGCGAAATTCCTTCTTCCTTGGCCACTATTGAATAAGCGAGGGTGGAAAATTTAAGCTAGGCACCGTAAATTTCGTAAATTTGCGAGAGGAAATTTTGCTAACTTTAGCAAAAATGTTTAAGCTAGGATTGCAAAATTTTCGCTATGATTGCGAAATTTTCTCAATCCAATGAAATTTTAAATAATCATAGAAATCTGAGATTGCTCCTATAGCATTTTGCTCACTTTGCATCCTCTCTTTGCACTTCTTATTCATCGCTTTGCCTTGATTTTTCAGCAGATCTTGATAGTTCATAGCCTCGGCTCGATGAAATCATCGATTCGCATTCAACACCCGATAAAGTTGATTAGGTTCTCCAAGGCTTCTGAAACTATCGAAACAATCTCGAAATGGAATTAGTGAAACTAAGTAGACTTGCACACATCAATTGGCTTAATTGATATGATTAGTGCGCAAAAAGCACTCAAAACCTATCTTGAATAGGGCTCAAAATAGCACGTTTTGGGTACTAATCAATTGGGTAGACATCAACCCTAACCAAAAATCCTAGAATGCACAACTGATTTTTTTTTCTTTGGTTGTTCTTTGATTGTGACATATTTATGATGGATTAGGGGTTGGTGACAAGGAAGCTTGATCCAAGAACGGGATTCCGAGGATAGGAATCCAAGAGCGACAACCTTTTTAGGTTTGTTCTTCACACTTCTTTCTTTGTTTTGGTTTTGTGTTTTGTTAGACAAACTAAATCTAAAAGGTTTTATATGAATATGAATGTGTGCTCCATTTGAGCCATAAATGAATTGGTTTGTTCTCCACTTATCTCTCTATATTTCTAAAATGTTTGAAGGATTATGAAATAAGTGGATTTATTAAAATGAATTGCGATAAATTGCATATTGATTTGTTTTAAATTGATTTGATACAACTAATTGTGAAATGAATTGCACATGAAAAATTGCATGAGTATTGGAAATAGTATTTGGATATAAATGTATACTTGTGTAAATTTTCTATGAATGATTTGAGCACCCTTAATAGAATGTGCAGTTAAAAATTTGAGTTAAGGATAGATTGGTGATATCTGATAGGGGTCGAATGGCAGTCTTGCCTTGAGCTGTGTGATGTGTCACTCCAATCAGTAGTGACCCGGGACAGGTATTGGTAGTGTTCATGAAATGATTTTTAATAATAGTAGGCAGCCTAATGGGACTGTACTGTGTTATAAATTTTTTTTTTATCTTAGGCCCTCTGACTCGAGGCGGAATGAGTGCCAGATGATTTGTTATCTATGCTGCCCAGAAAGCATAGGTTAAATTCTCTTAAGGGCAAAGTGAAAAAAAAAATTTAAGAAATGCATGATTTATTATTCTGGAGTGATTTGTACACATGAAGCGCATGATTAAATGACCCGATGGATTGTAATTTGAATTACGAAATTAAAATATACATATATGTATTATACCGCATTGGTCATTGAAAAATTATACAAAGGCATTGATTTAGAAAGTGCATGATTTACTTAAATTGAAATGAAGAGATAACTGTATAGAGCCACTAGGCATGAAATGCTTAGCACGTTGTTTATCATCAGCGCGGTAAGTGTGAAGGCTGGGTATGAAGGAAAGATCGCTGACAATTCGGAGTCCAGCGTCAGGCCTCACGAAGTTGAAGTAAAGTTTCGACCATGCATTCAAGAAATATATTGACACTTTTTGTACAAACTCTGATTTTGTTTTGTAAATATTTTGGTATTGAAAATGGCTTATAATGCTATAATGTATAAAGGTGGTAAATGGACCAAATGGGCATGTAATGCCATATTTAATGGAAAATGTGTATTGAAAACAAAATAGTAAATTTATAAGTTGAATTAGTATATCTGAATATATTTTCATAAAGATAAATATCCTTTACAAAATGAGCATTGAAAATGTGTTTCTTGACAAAGAAAAAGAATTGGATTGAAAAGAGGATCGCGTCAGGATCGAGGGTTTGGCCTCTGTGAAGTGGGTTGGGTCTGACTTGCGCCGGGGCGAGTCACATAGCACTGGCTAGTATGTATGCACAGTTAAGCTCATTGGAAAGCCGTGGCTTAGAAGCTTAAGCATATCCCAAGGGGTTAAAACGAAAAGGCGGATGTCTTAGTAGTAGTGGTCGCATCCCTACCAACCAAAGAAACAGTGCTCCTTACTGTCTATTACTAGCTAGAGTTGTCAATTGTTGCTAATCGGGTGAACGAGATAGAAGAAGCATGTCCCTCCGGGATTACTCGATAATTAAAGCTACATGACTTGGGATAACTTCCAGGATAACGAGGTTGAAGCCCTTGAGATTCGAGGTTGGTGGCTCGATTTTCCACAGTGAGCAGGCGGTTGTATAAGCGTTCCATAAGCGGCTGTATCTTAAATGCCTCACCCACCCTAGCAAGGGGCGGTATGCATTAAGCGGAACTCCATGAAGGATATGAGGGAAACCATCCCAAGTAGTAGCTACGGCACATAGGGCTTATACCCGGGCTACTCTTGTGACCATGAGGGGTAGATCTGTACTTTATGTCGTGAAGTGTGATCATTTGCCAGCGTTAAGCCCCCATTTCGAGTATGCCGGCTCAAAACCTAGCAACCATAACAAGTCGCTAGCCCTTCGCCTAGTGGGGAATTGATATAGTTGGACTACTATCTACCGCCCCAGTGCAAAAGAAGCTATTAGTGGTAGTGACAGACTATTTCAGTAAATGGGTAGAAACTGAAGCCTTCTCCTTGGTCAAAGATAAGGATATCGTCCAATTTGTATGGAATAACATCGTTTGCCAGTTCGGAATACCACAATCGATAGTAACGGACAATGGGACATAATTTGATAGCAGGGTATATAAGAACTTTTGAAACGAGATGAAAATCAAGAACTTGTATTCAACCTCGTGGTACCCATAAAGCAACGGCCAAGCAGAATGATCCAACAAGACTCTCCTAACATCTTTGAAAAAGCATCTATATTCAGGTAAAGGAAAATAGGTAGATGAGCTACCAGGAGTTTTCTATGGGCTATGGGACCACCGATTTGAAGCTTGACTAGGATATCATTTGTGCATACTTGCCGATGGGCTATAATCCCGAGAGTGGGATGCCCACACTTCGAACTAGAATTCCTGAAGATGCTAATGTCGAAGTCGTTACTAGACCTAGATATGGCAGATGAGCTCCACGAAGCTACAACTATGCGTATAGCGTCATACCAGCAAAGATTGGCAAACTTTTACAACAGGCGGGTAAAATTGCGAACATTCAGATAAAGACCTGGTCTTGAGAAGAGTCTTTGAAAACATGGCTAACTCAGCAGATGGGAAGTTCCAACCAAATTGGGAAAGGCCATATACAGTAGTCCGAGTGGGAGTAACTGGATCATACGCGTTGAATAAGCTAGACTAGACTCCCGTACCCAGAATGTGGAATGCCACACATCTGAAGAGGTATTACTAGTAAAATTTCCTTTAAAAAGTACTACTATCAATAAATACCGTCCTTAAAATATTGTGACATTTACAAGCGCCTTTTCGAAAGTCAGATACTCGTGATATCACAACACTTTCCAAAGATGGGACTGACTCTTAGCATGTTAGCACTTATAAGAAATCACAGATATGGGCGTATCCTGTTGGTACTTTCAGGCCACGATGTGGCTCTTAGCCTGCTAGAACTTATAAAAGTCCAGATATGGTTGATATCCTGGTGGAACTTTCCAAAGACCTGACTATGGTTCTTAGCCTTCTGGAACTCGCAAAAGTCCAAATATGGTTGATATCCTACTGGCACTTTCCAAAGACTAGACTATGGGTCTTAGCCTATGATGAGCTTAAAAGTCATCTATTTTTAGTCTATTTTTCTGCTTGATTTTCATCTGAAAAGAATAATTAATATCTGCAGAAATATGAAGAAACTCACCAATTTGTTATTAGCGGGAGGTGAAAGAAGAGATAAACGTGAAAATGCGAGGAAAATGACGAGGCGAAGTAAGAAAGCAAATTTGGTTAACTAATGTTGCGGTTACGGGGTTTACACCGATCCCCCAGAGTTATGAGGTCGCGACAGCATGCGGGAAAATTGAAGGAAATTTGATGCGAGGTCGGGGACGAGGGTCACAAGATAGGTAGGCGAGGATTGAAACTAAAGGTTGATGTCGCGACGAATGGAAGTCGTGAAAAGCGCCTTGAAGTATGTGAGGTTGAAAAGATGAAGCTGATGTGGCAAGGTACATTGTCGCGCGACAGACGGTGATGTCGCGACATCGAAGCGACAGTTAAGAGCACGCAAAGGCATGAAGTGATGTCGCGACAAAGGAATTGATGTCGCGACGCCGAGGCTCATCAGTTGATTCGCGATTCATTAAATTATGGATGTCGCGACGAGAAATTTATGTCGCGACATCGGGAAGCGACGATTCGAGCGGTAGAAACTTAAGTTGATGCTTCAGCGTAGGCGAAGTCGCCGACATCATGAGCGACGGAGTTAGAGGAGTACGCGAGAAGACTAAAGCTGATGTCGCGACATGAGATCGATGTCGCGACATGGTTGATGTCACGACATGAGATCGATGTTGCGACATGGATGATGTCGCGACAAGGGATTTGAAGTCGCGACTGAAACCTTGGTAACATGGGCGATCGGCTTGGAAATCCCACAAAGGAAGCGCATTTGGTATTGGGCGAAACCACATAAATGCAGCGGCTGAAGAGGAAAGTAGGTTGGAGTGACGAGCAGCGGATCCCGGGTGGCGGGAAACTAAGCTCTATCTTTTCTTTCTTTTCTTTTTATTTTTATTTTCTTTTTCTGTTTCCGTCGTTTTAGATTAGATTATTTTTTCATCTTCTTTATTTTTTTTCCTGGATTTGGATGTTATCATTTTGAGCAGAAGCTGAATGCAGAATTCAATTCTTTTCAAATTACTACCTGGAATGTTGAAGTTCAGACAAATTTCTGAATTCGCATTCCCAAGCTTCCACCAAAGTATTCTATGATCAAATGAGTAATCAGAGGTGTAATTCAAGAATCGAGGAACCCAAATTCTTCCATTAAGTGAATGCTATGTCGAAATTATCTTTCCCGTAGTAGTTTCCAGCAAACTTGTAAATTTCAAATTTAGAATTTACTTCCGTTTCGGGGTTTAATGTTTTTGATCTCGAATATCGCCCTTATACCCGTTTAAGATTTGTTTATTTGCTCTGATTTCAAGGAGGTCCTCTGAGTGACACAGAGAAGACATTCCTGGAAGTTATGAACACTTTTCAAGGTATATTAACCCGCATTAGAGATCTAATGAGCTTTGTAAGTTTACTTGATAAATCCTCTTCTCAATTTGAAATCAAGAACGAGCTGAACGAGTTACACTTAAACAAGAAGTGTTCACCTCAATTCAATAGTGAGGCTAACTTCGTGTTACCGAGATCTAATCAAGGAGAGGATGATCTATCTTGCACTTCGAGGAAGAGCAACTGAAGTCAGATATCCTCGTCACCGATAACTCGGGGAGTTAAGGTTTACAATTCCATAAAATGGGCATGAAATATTGCAAAGAAAATAATTCGCATTTAGGAAATCCCTTTAAAAGTAGTGTTATCTCATCTCGTATTCGAGAGAATCAAAATTAGATAATGAAATGTGGAGTGTGGGAGATCCAAACAGACCGCTAAATGCCTCGACAAATTTTAAAATCCAAGTAATCAAGAATTTTATCATTGTTAATCATTGAATTGATATTTCACTATAGCAGTATCCTTGATGTGTCCTCTGAAAGATAACTATTTAGTGTCCATTTATTTTCTTAACTATTCATGTTTTTTATATTCTTTATATTCCAGTTTATTTGATTATTCATTTATTTTCTTTGTACTAGTATATTTTCCAGCTTCTTAAGCTGGCTCCCAATATCATTATGTGGTCCAAATAAGATGGAAATTCCGAGTAGTCGTAGAAGTTGATTTAGAATTCTGAGATCTCTCAGGTATCGATATCCTGACTCCTACAGTCCATCAGACATTCAGATGACCCGCACTTCAAGTGAAAGGGGTCGAGGTCGTAATTCTTTTTCATTTCAATTTTAAGCATATCTACTTTGTTTCAAATCGCTTTTGAGTATTTACTACATTCACTCCTTGGCCAAATTTTCACATATACATCAAATTGGTCTCCCCTTACAAAGCCGCGCCACGGGATTAGACAATAGTCCTTCGGTAATAACGATTAAACTCAGATATGTCATTCGTCACCAACAAGTTTTCGCGCCGCTGTCGGGATTAGATAATAGTCCTTGGTAATAACGTCATAAATTGGTATATGTCTTTTGGCCCTTACAGCCTACTAGCACTTGCAAAAGTCTAAATATAGCTGATATCCTGTTGGCAATTTCAAAATACCAGACTGTGGCTCTAATGAGTCTTAAACTCATCTATTTTTAATCCATTTTTCTGGCATGTTTTTAACAGTTTCAGATATATTTTTATGCAAAATTATGGAATATTCACCAACTTTGTGTTTTGCATGTGTTAATTGAAAAAGGAGATAATTCCATTAGAAAATAAGCAAAAGTGGAAATCGGCATAGCCTCTATCGCGACATAAAGTTTTGCTCATGGCGTAATTTTAAGGCACTAAAGAACTATGTCGTAGCCAGCAACTATATGTCGCAATAAAGTCCAGGCTAAACTTCAGGAAGAAATAGAATCTCTATTGCGACAAAGAATTCTATGTTGCGACATTGCTGAAGAAGAATGTAAAGAAGACTGTCGTGACACTCTTAACTCTGTCGCGACAATTATCAAGGCAAATGGCAAAAGAACTTTGTCACGACAATACTTTCTCTATCGCAACACAAAAGGATGAAGATTAATAGATGAACTTTATCGTGACAAAAGACAGCCCTATCGCAACAAAAAATGGCAAGAATACAACACAAGTCAACTGAGACAAGTGTTTTTATGTTGCGACATTTTTCAGCATTGAACCAACTCAAGGAAGAAAAGTCTATTACAACAAAGAAAATCCTGTTGCGACATAACATTCAGAGTTCGCAACAAGGAGCAACAGAATCTCTGTCACGACAAAGATTATTTTTGTCGCGACAAACAAAACATGAGGGAGGTGAATTCTCTTTCGCGACAAGAAGTTGAAGAGCAACACAAGAAGAATGGCGACAAAGAAATTCATGTTGTGACATAGTCAAAAATTGAAGGCAAAACCTCTGTCGTAACAAAGAAGTTTTATGTCGAGACAATAAAAGCTATGGAATGATAGAATTTTGTCACGATAGAAGAAAATTCAGTCGTGACAAAAATTGAAGAGAATTGAGATGAACCAAGTCGCGACAAGCAGGTAATAAAGATCTCTTCGCCGCAACAAACAAACAAATAGCAACAAGGACCGTAAAAGAAACTCATGAGAAAATAAATTCTGTCGTGACAGAAATTGTGAAGAAACCAAAGAAATTTATCACGCGATCGGCTAAGATGAGTGAAAAATGCTTGTCATACGCCCGTGAGGCGTGAGTGTAAAAAGAACTGGTTAGTACCAACTGCGTCGCGACACAAGACATTCCTATCTTGACAAGAACAAGACTGTTGCATAAAAACTTTGTCGCAACATTATCAAAGTCTGTCGCGAAAGAATCCAAGAAAGAGCTCAGAAATCAGGTCGCGATAGAAATCAACAAGCAACGACAAAGACTGAAAAGTCTGTCACGACAGAACTTTCTATGTCACGACAAAGCAACCAATCTGGGCCAAAATTTTAAGGATCCACAACACAATTATTGAAGTGCAAAATTAACATTGGAAAGTCTATAAATAGACGCATCTAGGGCACTGTGTGCAACTTCCACAAAATCCAGGATTTCTAGGTAGCTGAATCTTTGAATATTATTTTTTTTCTTTTATTTTTTATTTCCGTTTTAGTAGATTTTGATTTAGCATAGTTTTTAGTTAGTTTTCTTGCTTCTGAGTCGGTAATGAACTGTAGTGTAGCTTCAAGCTGGAATTTCTTGTTAAATTTTCTCTTTCATTACTGTTCTTGAATAAAATGGAGTTTGGAAAATTTTTGGATTTCATTTATTTCATCTCATTTACACTTTCATTACCGGGACGGTTAGTCACCGACATGAAAGGGAACCTGGCTTTAGTATATCGAGTTCCTTTCTGGGAATGGATCGATGATGATCATCATTTTTCTACACAAAATGGAAGAACTTTAGTTAGGAATTTTGAATTTATTTGATCGGGTATTATTTCCGAACTTGCTTGTTCTCGCACTAGCATCGTGGTACCCAAGCAAAGTATCAGGATTCGCTCTCGATTTCCAAGAGGCCCTCTATGTGACACAGAGATGGAGAATCCTGAGAGTATAGAGCAGTTCTTTGTAGGTATGGTAGACTAATACTAAGGAACTAAAGAACTTTGAAGGGTTACTTTGATAGATCACCAACTTACTCATAGTGTGAGGATAGTTGAATGAATTATTAGTTTAATCACTCGGAGGTTCCTCCTCTTTCCGATGAACCGATTTTGATCCTATGTTAGCAAAGATCTAATCAAGGAGATGGAAATTTTCATCAGAAATGAAGGATGAGGTGTCAATCAAATTGGAGAAGGCTTGTAATATCCTGTCTATGGGGGTAAGAATTCTTCGGTCCTAAGATTTGGGTATGAAGTACTGGAAAGGAAAAATACTTAAATCTTAGAAAGAGGGTTATATCTTATAAGTAGCTGATTAAATTCATGAATAAAAAATGAACATGAATCTCTAATTAGTGAAAGGCATGGTTAAGGGAGAAATCCAAACTACACTACAATGCATCTTTGACAAATTCAGCTTTCCAACTTATGGCTTAGCTAAGATTCAAAATGATGAAGAAATTAACAAATTATTCATTGATCTATGTTCTAGTGTCAGTTCTACCTGAAGAACTTTCAACTCTATTCTTATTAATATTTTATGTACACTAGTGAATTACTTTAGCATTATTTTATTCTCGCTTTTTTTAATCATCTTACATTGAAGTTCAAATAGTAAGGATCTTGAGTAGCTGGGGGTAGTTGGATTTTGTATTATTCATAACAATCGTGGGAACGATATCTAGACTTAATGAAAATCCACTTTTATTACTTGTACAATCTGTGCACTTGTAGTGATTAAGACCAAACTCAAATTTTAATGAATCTAGTTTACAAACAAAAATGGACAAAAATATATTTTTTTTATCACATTTCGATCAACAAGTTTTTTTTTTTTTGCTTTGTTGCTGGGGACTTAGTCTTTGGAAACGGTGTCGAAAACATTGGTCGAACATGTTTTTGGTGCCATTGCTAAGGACTAGATGATAGTCCTTTGATAACAGTGCCATAAATTTATATATATGATTTTGGTCTCAACAAGTTTTTGTTGTTGTTGTCAGAGACTTTCGTTAGTCTCTGGTAGTTTTGCTAATCACTTGGAAAAATTTGGTATATACAAAAATCAGTCAACAAGTTTTTAGTACTGCTGCCGAGGAATAGATAATATTCCTTGCTAATAGTGTCATAAATTTGTATATATACAGATTTGGTTAACAGGCTCTTAGCCTGTTAGCACTCGCAAAAGTCTAAATATGGCTGATATCTTGCCACCACTTTCAAAAGACTAGACTATGGCTCTTAGCATGCTGGCACTCGCAAAAGTCCAGATATGGCTGATATTCTACTGCCACTTTCAAAAGACCAGACTGTGGCTCTTAGCCTGCTGACACTCGCAAAAGTCCATATATGGCTAATATCCTGCTGCCACTTTCAAAAGACCAGATTGTGGCTCTTAGCCTGCTGACATTCACAAAAGTCCAGATATGACTGATATTTTGCTGGCACTTTCAAAAGACTAGACTGTGGCTCTTAGCCTGTTGACACTCACAAAAGACCAGATTGAGGCTCCATGCCTGCTTGCTCTTTCATAATACCAGTCATGATCCTTAGCCTGCTAGTGCATGCCAAAGCACAGTCCCAGACGGGTCTGTTGGGGAATGCTTAAGCACAGCCCCACTAAGGCTAGAGCCTAATAAGAGCACTTAGCCGGATAGAATTTAACCTCAGTGTCTCTAAAGCATCAGTCCTAGTCGGGGGTCATTTTTTCAAAGAATTACAAAAAGTTATATCTCATAAATATGTCAATTGCAATTAGTTACACGGTGATATACATTCAAGCAGCCATGTTGGGCCCGTTACAAATAATTACATCTCATAAATATGTCAAGGGCATCTAGTTACACTATGATATATGACCAAGCGGCCATATTGGGGCAACTACAAAAAAAGAGGAAGAAGAAGAGCAGCCATATAGGGGCCACTATAGAAAAAGAAGGAAGAAGAAGTGCGGCCACATAGGGGCCATTACAAAAAAAAAAAAAAAAAAAAAAAGTGGATGTTCATTTAAGTCCCCTAGAGGGGCACCTCTACCAAACTCCTTTGCCACCTCTCTACAATGCTCCCTGGTAGTTGCGTCTTCTGGGGATGGCAAGACAAGGGGGCACTTAAGGCTTGCAAAGCACTCTAAAGAAAGATAATTCGGAGAGTCGGGCATACAATCTAGAACCTCTAGTTGGTCACAGATATCGTGTTTGAACACACATGACCCATGGCCATAAGTGAAAGACGACTCCAGAGCCCTTTGACAATCTTCCTCCATGGCTCTCTTATCTCCGGCCACGAAAATAGTGAAAAGAAATCACAACAAGTGAGAAAGACTTTGTGGATAGCAGCACTGCTTAATTCTATATAGGGGTGAAACGCACATATGCATTAAAATGCCCTAATGTAAAATCATGCACTACGCATAACCCAGGACACATGTGTTACCATGTGCTTTGTCACCAATCACCCTTCACCTTCCCCGTCCACCTTCCGGCACACTTTACGTGAGCATTAATTTTCCAGTCTTTCCAGATTTCCATACTCAAGGTTTGGAAGACAGTACCATTGCGAGTACCGTGATTTTTAAACCCACTACTCCATTGGTCTAGGGCATGTTTAGCCAAATGCTTGCCTAGCACGCACAACTCTAAGCCTGCTGGCACCTCCCAAAAGACCAGACTGTGGATCTAATACTGCTGGCACTTCCAAAAAAGAAGCTAGACAAGACCTCAACCCTGCTGGTACATGACCAAGCCCTATGATGGTCCTTGGCCTATTGACTACCACCAAGGCTTGAAGATGGTGCCTTGCCTGCCAGCCCAAGGGCAAACCTTGCCAAGTTCCCGACTTAGCATTGGTGTCCTATAACAATAATCCCAACCCATAATTGAGGAAAGTGGTTGCATAATGAAAATAATCAATAGCCTAAGCAAACTAGAAATTATAAGAGCGCCAACAAGTGAGAAGTAAAAATACAAAATAATAGAAGCAGACAAAAAATGTGTATTTCATTGAAGCAGCAATGGTGTCCAGAGAGTACACAAATGATGGCAGTCGACTAAGGCCCCTTTACGAAAAAATTGTAATTAAGTAAGAACATAAAAAGAGGGACTAGAGTTTTCCATGGTCCTTGGCAGCATCAATCTCCACGAGCTCCTTAGCGGTCTCATTAAGAGGAACTTCGGTCGTAGTGGCCTCGACAGCAGCTTGGATAGGGGGGCACCCGAGGTTCAAGACGAACTCAAGAGGTATTGGGTTAGCGGAGTCAGGCAACCCCTCTAGGACCTTTAGACGGTCTCCATAGATGTTGTATTTGAAAACGCAACACCCGTAACCATAGACAAAGATCACCCCCAAAGCCTTCTGTTATTCCTCCTCTATGGCCTCCTTGTCCTTACCTGCTTAAGACTAGAGAGAAAACACCTCGTCCTTGAGCGTCCCAAGCTCTAATAGGAGAGACGTCCGATCCACCTCTAGTCAGGAGGCCTTAGACTCGGCCTTACGCCTAGTCTTTTCTACTACCGCTATGGCTTCCTCCGTAGCAGCTGGAGCATCTTTGACCCTAACTAGGTCACCCACCTCAAGCCTCGTAGCTCATCAAGGAGAAGGCTAGCCTGACAACCCGAGCCTCCTTAGCCTCGTTTCATTTTTCCGCATTCATCGCCTTCTCGAAGCCATCCGCCTTCCATTCCCAATCGTCCGACCGGATTGGGCTCACTTGGGTGGACCCTTTGATGGCGACGCTCCTGAGGCGACCACCTTAGCATAGAGTAAAAAAAAAAAAAGCCATAACCCCTAAGATCCTCCAAATTCATTTAAAAGCTCCTTGTGCTGGTGCCCCATGTTCCTAAGAGCCATCATAGCCTGCAAAGAGAGAACATTAGAAGGAAATCATAACGTCAAAACAAATATTCAAACATCAAAGGTTCAGCCATTCCACCCGACAACACCAAAGCCAAGGTTGCATATACATCCCTGGGCCCCCGACTATTCGCTAGTAGACCTCTCTCGCATCTCGTGTCGACGAGGAAGGAGATGGAGTATTCCTCCTCATGAGCCATCGTCGATATGCGGAAGTTGTGAGGGTAAATATCGCACATGTAAGCGATGGAATGGTCCCTCTGGTCGAAAGTCCTCTAGTAGTTAATGAGTGACAGAGCAGTTTCTTTATCAGGAGTCAGGCATCCTCTGTAGGATTGGCCCACTTCATTGGCTTAATGTACGAACTAAGAACTAGCCTATCGGGGACCTCGGGGCACCATCAATCGCAAAACGGGCTCATCTAGCTAGCTGTGGCAGTGCATCGGTCGCTTCGACAAGTGAAGCCTCAATAGAAGCATCGTCAACGCAGGGAAATTCTCCGACTGGAACTTCATCCTCTAGCACTGCACAAGAAGTATCTGGCCGCACTCGGCGCGCCGCACGTGGCCCCGCTGACTCATTTCCGCAAGTCCACAAGAATCATCGCGCATCACCTCGACCTCCCCACGATCTAAACGACTGGTGAACGCTTGTGGTCCGTAACCTCAAGGCCTGATGTGGTCCTTTTCCTCGAAAGTGTTGGGCGCCATTATGATCTCGCATAAAAATCCAATGATGTGGCTATAAATTTAGCTTCCTCTATCTTGGCCGATTAGCTAATTTGGCTGGGATCTGGCCCAATCCAAACACCCCTCCAAATTCCCTCGTTGGTAGCCTCAGCCATTCCGTGACTTCTTCTTCTTCTTCTTGTCACCATTGAGGGTAGGCATAGGTCCCGTAAGACTAGCGTAGATAAATCGGGCCGACAAGGGGCTCTAGAAATGGCTCTGCCTAGAAAGAGCCTTCGAGAAATGACTTCAGAAGGTCCGTAAGAACAAAATGCTCGCCCTTGATGACCTCATTGAGCAAAGGACGAGGAAGAACAGGAATTATGTAGGGGAAAGGATTGGCATCTAAATCCTACAAGTTATTTGCAGATAGAAAGAGCTTATGATGGCGCTCCTTGTTTGTGATCTCCAACAACCGACGGATGTGATCTAGCCCCTCATTCTCCACCCAATTGACCAGTCGGCCTCATCTGTGCCTACCTACAAATCATCAAGAAGATAGGTATGTCAATACACCCACAACCTTGGGGAGTAAGAGATATACCAAAACAAGAATGAAGACAAACCCGTGATTGTAAGGGACTGGATCAAATTGAAAATAAGCCTTGGAGAGCTAGGGATTTCATACCACGAGCCCTTAACCAGAACGACGCCTTTTGCCTCCATCTTAAGGGAGTTAGGGAGCTTGGTTACAAATTGTAGCCGAGGACTGTGGGCAGACATGGACATGCAACCCCCAGTCCCAAGCTTCAAAGTGTAAATAAAGCATATCTCAACCAGTGAAATGTCTAGTTGGTAGAGAGAGTTCAACACACTGCAACCCATCAAAATTTGAAAAGTGTTTGGGTGTATGAGTGCAGGAGGTGCTCAGGTAAAGTGCAGAAACTACTTCACCAACGATGGAATGGGGAGGCGAAACCTAGTAGAAAATTGCTCCCGTGTAAAATAGACAACATTATCTGCCTCTCCAAAAGTTGAGGTAGTCGCACCGTCTGACGTCTGCAGACTGATTTTGCTAGGAATTTGGTTGTATAACCTCAGTTCCTCTGTAGACATGACAGCAACTAGATTGCTTGTAGTAGGTGTTTCCCAAGGGTACCCCTCATACGCCTAACCTAACTGGTCAAAACCTCTTCGTGACCTCTTGTCATTCTACAGGCAGATTAAAAAAAACAAGGGAGTAGAAGAAGGGGTCAACCAGAGGTCCATAAAGAAAAAATAAAAATGGAGGAAAGGAAAAAACCCTTGAAAGGAAAAATAAATCTCCCTTGGGGATTTTACGACCCACCAGGGATAAAACCTAAAGGAAGTAAACCAAAACCTTTCAGGAAACTAATAATAATTTAACCACAAAGACACACTCAAGCAAACCAAATGACGAGTAAACACGAGCGCAAACACTCACTGGAAAATCAAAAGTCGTTGAAGTGTCAAGAGTCTCTAATGGCTCCTTTGAAAGGGAAGTTTGCAAAAGCGCAGAGGAGGATGAAGTACATGAGTCAAAAAAAAAAAACACTATTAAGACCGATATCCCTATTTATAAGGGTAGGGGGTCGATAGATGCATTAAATGCACCGTTAGAACAAGATGAGTAGGATGCACGTTGGGAGGTGTCCGTCTCCTATGCACCTTAAACACACACAAGTGTCGCCTCCGAATGCATTTAATGCACTAATCGTTTTTCACAAACATTTCAACTCTCAACATTCAACATTTGAAACCATGATATTTTCCCTTGACTGAAATAGCATAAAAACTCCATTTGAGGGAAAGGGGGGCAATGTGAGTACCATGATTTCTAGGATCCGGTACTTGGTGGGCCCGGGGCCCGTTGGGCTTGTGTTGTGAAACAACTTGATTTCACTCATCTCACCAATACCAGGCGAACACTTCTCAAATGGGAGAATCTATAGAGGCTGCCCGGGAAAGCAAGGACAAACTCTTCCAAGGCTTGCTCGAGGCTGCCTGTCTGGGACTTCAAGTCCACCAGCCGACCATTCTACCCCATATGGGAAATCCAGCAAGCCATTCTACCACATATGGGAATTCTATCCCATATGGGAAGTCTATCCCATATGGGACGTATGTTACGAATAAGCACCTAGAAGCGGAAAATCCGCAACAACGACATTATCAATGAATTTTTCAACTTTTGAATCCCTCAATCCTCAGAGAGATAATCCTAGAAAAAGGAAAAATAATCCCTGATAAGGAAGAACTAGTCGTTGATAAGGAAAAGAAGACTTCCTTCCTGAAACTAGGAGAAGATAAAATCCTACCCTAAGAAGGAAAGAGGGGATTTTGTTAACCGAACCCTATAAGTCGGAAAGATCCCTCACATGGGAAGGTAAGAAATTCTAACTGCTCCTACTCTCTTCTCCCTCTCCGCAATCTTTGCTGACTTAATCATCGGAGAGGCGGTCGGCCCACTGCCATCGAAACACCCTTTTTGTAGGTTCACATTGCGCTGGCATTACTGTGAGAATCAATATCACACCCTATAATTTGACGTTCAGCGGATGTAACGATCAAAGTCCCAACAAAGATATTTCTTTTTCCTCTTCCATTTTATACAAACTTCTTTTGTTTTTTCTCTTTTATTTTATACTTTTATTTTTAATTATCCTAGATTTTATGAAATTTGGACGTCTTGTCCTTTTTACTTTGAAACACTTAATTTCAAATTTAAAAGGACACATATCACCAACCAATTTGGTAGCCTAAAATTTTATTAAAATCAATTACAATGTCTACACAGTACATTTTTAGCTATTATGCATTTCTCATTAAAAAGACGAGAGTCATTTTTATTTGGAAAAACCATTTTGAGAAAATCATTTGGAGTCACCACTTGTTTTGTTTCTTTATTTTAAAGGAAAACAAAAATAAGAGTGAAACCCTAAATGTTCCCATAAGAAAAGACATGTTTGGGAAAAACTGAGTCTAGGTTTGGGGATCAGGTTACTTATCAGGAAGATACGATGGACACATAGCACCCCTCCAAGCTCATAAAGGTTGGTCTCTACTAAATAAACTAAGGAAAATACAATTTTTGGCTAATCGATCAATGAATACCAAAGACAAGCACACCAGATATATAAATGAATAGATAGATAAGTAAGTAAGTAAATAAATAAATAAGCGAAGTTAGATGAGAAAAATGTGTACCTAAGTGGCATATCCGAAACTCTATCAATTAGAAATAATGTTAGTGTAATAATAAAATACAAAACATTCATAATCAATTAGAAATTTGGTCATAGATTAGATGTTAAATTATTTATTCAAATGATACATGGAATGTTGGGTCCCACCCAAACCCATTTATCTTTTTACATAAAGATTCTATTTTATTGGAATTGTAAAATTAAACATGTGATTGGAATTTTTGAAAACCAATTTAAAATTGAAATTTTGAAATTTGAAATTGAAGTTTGAAAATTGAGAAATTTATGAATTTGAAGTTTGAGAACTTTGAATTCTGATTTTGGAAATTAGATTTTGAAATTAAAAAAAAAAACTTGAATTTTATAAATTTGAGATTTGGAATGTAAAATTTTGAAATTAGAAATTGTGAAACTTGAATTTTGAAATTATGCCACTTTTGAAACTGAGGAATTATAATTTTGAAATTGGAAACTAGAAATTTTGAAATCCGAAATCAGGGGACTTTGAATTTTTAAATTAAGACACTTAAATTTTGAAATTGAGAATTTTTAATTTTGAAATTTGAGATTTGGGAAATTTAAGTTGGAAATTGAGTGACTTGAATTTTAAAATTAGGACACTTGAAAAATTGAAATTTGAAACTGAGGGAATTGAATTTTGAAATTAGGGCAAGTGACTTTAATTCGAGAACCCAGAATCTCGGGGAATTGAAAACTTGAAAATTTGAAATTGAGGGAATTGAATTTTGAAATTAGGGCAGTTGAATTTTTAAATTGAGAATCGGTAATCTGGGAATTGAAAACTTGAAATTTTGAAATTAGAAATTGAGGGACTTGAATTTTAAAATTATGACACCTAAAATTTGAAATTATGACACTTGAATTTTGAAAATGGGGATTGGTAATTTGGGAATTGGAAAATTGAAAATTTGAAATTTGAGAATTTGAATAAATTAAGGATGGGTGATGGTTTATGAATTAAGTAAAACGAATTAAATTATTAAACAAAAAACATCAACAATCAATCTAATTATAAAATATAAAAAGTCAACAATATGCTCACAATGAAAATAAAACAATAATAATCTATTTAAATGACTAATTAAAGAAAACAATAAATTAAACAAATAAAAGACAATAAATTAAATAATAAAATAACTATAAAAATAAAAATAAATAAAATAAAAAAAATAAAAAAGATTTCCTAACTAAAAAGAAAGTCGAGGGAACTTACCTGGTAGAGGGGTAGCTTCTCAAGCCGAATCGCCTATAAAACTCGGGAAAATTCGAATTTTCTGAAAAATGGTATAATGGTAATTTCGGTCAAAATCCGAAATTTTTCTAGATCTCGTATGCCAAAACGGACTTTACCGTTGGAATCGTCTTGCGAAATCTAGCTACCACGTCGAATTTCATTGAATTCCGAGATAGTCGGAATTTCACATTTTTTGAGGCACCGGGTGTTCGATGCAGTAAAATGACCCGTGAATGACATGTGATGTGACAAAAGTCACCTATTACGTGTACCCATGTGACACATGTTGCATGATTAGTGATAGGATGAGATGAATGGCTTAGATTAAGCCAAGTGTCAAAATCCAACATATAAAGGGACAAGATGGGAATTATGAAAATGTTTAAATGAATAAAGACAAAAGTAGATAGTCTTCTTCTCCAAAAATTGGAGATAATGTGCAGGAGGTGCTGGTTTGAGTTTTGAGAGAGAGAGAGAGTGCCTTCTCTCTAGATTTCAATGCTCAACCACGCCCGTCTCAGCCAAGAAGCAAAGTTCGTCTAAACTGGCGGCGCCACGCGCGATTCGACGCAATTCAGCCTCCGATTAACCCAAGAGCGCAGTGATCTTTTCCTACTCGTGTTATTCTTTGGCTAAGATCCATGTGAATGGTTAGGATATTCGAGGCTTGATTTAGCCAGAATCTCTGGCCTTAAAAGCTTGGAACCAAGTGGAGAAACCCTTATTGTAGGGCCGTGAATGCTGCTAACCCGAGGGTTTCACTGCTCTGGGATTTTTATGTGATTTTTGTGATGTTGAGTGATTCACAATGAATTGCTTGGGTTTGTTATTAGCCCATGTGAGCTAATTTTTGTGTTATTAATTGTGAATTGAATAACATGATTTATGTGGATTAATTGGTTAATATATACATGTTAAATATATTTGTATAAATTGTTTGGAATTGGCATAATGCATTCCATATGCACCAGGGCACCCTAGAACATTAGGTGTGAGTGCATGACACGAAAATGAAAAGAAAAGTGAAAATAGTTTGTGAAAGGAATTTCGACGAATACTTCCGAGAATCGTTGGGAGATCATCCAACACCACGCCTGAGGGCCCATGAATTGTTTCGGAGGGTTATCCAACAGATTCGCCTTGAAGGGTTGTCTAATAAATTTTACCGAAACTTGGTAGTAAGTTTTCGAGAATGAAAAGCTTTTGTTTGAAAGCTGTATTTTTAATCGCATTTGGCTTAGGCATGTGTGAGGGAGTCGGTGAGGACTTGAGACATGGGTTTGGGCATGTAGACATTCAAGTAGGATCATGTATCTCACAATGTGATCAAGCTTGCCATGACATGTGCACTTGTAAGGAGCGAGAACCATGTGAAATTATCACTCACTCGGGCTTCGCTTCACCCTTGGTATAACTATTTGCGACAAGTGAGCGATAGGAGGACGACACGCTACACTAGAGGCCGCTTAGAAGAAAGTCAAGCTGCGGCTTAAATTGCTTTGTATAACATGTATTAGAACTCTATAATTTTGATATATGTTTGGTAAAGAGTAATTTATTAACTCTCTAACTATTGCATATAGTTGATGTATTTTGTGAGTATTGATGCAGGGGCCCAAGTGGCCATTATTTTACTCGCATGTGGACCCTGTGTGGTCATCATAATTGTCGACGCTCAGACTCGATGAGCCCTCGCACAGCGAGACTCCGCCCGATTTTTCGTGGAGCAAGTGTCTGGGTTACCCGACATCCACGAGTATTACACTGTTGATGGGCCGCCAAAGGACTCCCGTGTCGGGGCTACATCGCTCCCAAGCGTATACCATCTTAAAGTCGGGATCGCTCCAAAATCGATTTAAACCCAAATTATTAAACTTTTAAAACTATAAGAGTTTTTGAGACTCTTTTCTTTTGAGAAGATACTACTTTAAAATAAATAAAAACTTATGCATAAGTTCAACCTCCAATTAGATCTATCATCCCAAATTTTTCTCCCTCAAGGTTAGAGACTCTCTTTTATATACATGGTCAGGGACTCTTTCGCTTCCAACTGGGACTCAAGACCCGCAGAAAAAGAGAGTCCCACCATACAAGGACCTTGCGAGGCATATCTATATGTTAGATAGATATGCTTTCATGTTGTATGACTAACAAACACATAATTTATTATGTTTTTGTCAAAAAATTATTATTAGAATAAAGTGTATGGTGCTTGCTTTAGCAATTCAACACTTTTTTATGACCTAAGAAGCACCATACCACCTGGATACATTCATGAAGGACTCCAAACAAGTCCTCGAGTGAGAGCTCATATGTACGGAATGAACACGTACGTACCTTTGAGGACACAATCAAGCATTTCGGGCTTTTCCGAAATTTAGCTCAAAAAATAAAAATAAAAATATCTCAAATATAAAAGGTTGAGAAATATTCCTAAATCTAGTATATTTTTTGTCATATGGAAAATGTCTCTTGAAGAGACACTTTCTAAAATTTTGATAACCCTAGGGTCTGTTTGGTTCATCATTTTTAAAGCTATTATTGAGAACATATTTTGAAAACATAGAGAACACCAAATTTAGTATTTTATGTCTTCTTTGTGTTTTTTCATAACAAAAAAACACTAGGAACCAAACATGTAATCGATGTTCTTGTTTTTCAAAAACTGTAAACAAGCAAGTCCTTTGGATGTGTTTGATTCCTATTTTAAAAAATTGTTTTATGTTATAAACATAAGAAGAACGACAGTGATGGACCTAGGAAACGGCTTGAGGTGGGTAATAGTTGAATAGTTAGTTTAGTGGGGGCATTTATCACTTAAATAGAGCTGCAGCACAATGGTAAGAAGTGAAATCTTTATTCAAAATATGGGTAAGGGTTCTAAAACCCTTAATGAATTTTTTTTTTCAAACAATTTGAGGAGGGGCATGTGCCCCCCTAGGCACATACTAGGTCTATCACTAGAGAACAAGGAAAACATGTTTGGTTTGGTTCTTTTTTTTTTTTTTTTGTTATAAAAAAAACATAAAGAACACATAAAACACTAAATTAGAGAACAATAACAGTTTTCAGATAACAGCAAAATGGTGTTCTCTGTATTTTCAAAAAAATTTCTTAAGAACAATTTTCAAAAATAAAAACCAAATAGGCCCTTAGTTTATAGTTTTTGAAAACAATTTTTTGTTCTCAAAAATAAGGAGAACAAAAGGGGAAAATATGTTTAATTTACACTTATGCTCAAAACACAAAAAGAATAATAAATCCAAAGAACAACACGCTTCAATGTGATAGTTTTAAAAAAAAGAAACCAAACAAACCTTTAAATTTTAATGGAAAGTGCCGTTTAAAGAAACAATTTTAATTTAAAGTTTCATAAATTATGAATTTAAACTGAGTGTTTCTTGAAGAGAAACTTTCTATAAGTTTCAAAAATTTTGAATTTAGACTTAAAATATTGTCTTTTGATGAGACACTTTCATAATTTAAAATTTTTGGAATTTAAATTGAAAGTGTCTTTTGAAGATAAACATTTCACGAGTATATTACATGTAATAAACACATTAGGAATAATACCAAACTTTTTTCTATGGTTCTTGAACATCAAATGAACTAGATCAAAACATTTATTTTGAACTAGGGTGTTCAAGAGATTGTTGAAGGATCTTACTAAGGCTTGGAGACCAAAGCTTGGGATGAGCAAGAAGAAACATATTGCAAGCTTGGATTGACCCGCTAAGTCGTAGTTGCGAATGGCAATGGGGAATAGGTTTTCACCGCATTTGATTAGGGATTTTTGTAAATTGGAGATTGGGGTTTCCATGGGCTCAAAGGCGTGAGCTCTGGAGAGCTTTTCAATCATGGCGAGGTACGTTTCGTAATTGTGGGAGAAATTAGGGTGGAATTTTTAGGCATATTCGAAGATTTAGAGGGTGAGGTCGAGGTTTTGACAACAACTAATCATTGAGATAAGGGGTTTTGGGAAGAGGACGGTGCCGTGGCTTGTCTGTGGAGGACGTGGGTAGGATTTCGTGAGGGCGACATTTTCTCGAGTCCACGATCACGAGGTGGTGGTGCTATGGTGGCTCTGCGGGCGAATTCTGGCAGTTGGTAGCTGCACGGATGGCGTGAGGATCGTGAGGAGGCGGGAAGTCAACGAGGGTTTTGCAGCATTCGGGTTGCAAAAATTTATAATTTAAAATAATGGGCCAAACAGGCTATCTCGACTCGAACTTGATTGGCCCGTGGGTCTATTCGGGCTAAGCCAAACGGTCCGGATTCTATTCGGGTCTTCATTTTTTCAATCTAATCCTTCTAAATTTTGGACCAGTCCACTCAAACCCATATTCCCACCTCTAGCATACAAAATTATGGTTGGGAGAATTGCTAATAATAAGGAAAAATATTCTTTAATCTAAATTTATGTTTTATTTTCTTCAATTTTTTCTTTATTTCCCTTTTTAATTAATTTACCCCCTCAATTTTCCATCATATACTAAGTCCAACCGTTTAGCTTTAACTTGAGCACTGTTTAGTGGTATGTGTTTGGGCTATACAACCTTTGGCAATTGCTTAAGAGTTATTTTCTGGAAAGCGTTTTAGTCGTGAAAATACTTTATAGTGTTTTGAAGATAAAAAATAGGTGTTTGTTAATATTTTGAAAAGCACTTTTGAAATTTGAGAGGTGTTTGTTTAGTTTTAAAAAAAACACTTTAAAAGTTTTTCAACATTCCTAAAATACATATTTATTTTTCCTTAAAATACCTATTTATTAAAAAAAAAACACTTCAAAAGTTTTAAATATTCCTAAAATGCTTATTTATTTTTTCTTAAAATACCTATTTATTTCTCCTAATTCTCCTATTTCCTTAATTTTTTAGTAAATATTTTTTTTTCATAATCATAAAAATAATTATTTTGGATTTTCTTTTTACATTTATTCAATTTGCAATATATTAAATTAATATGTTCCTTCACAAATTTATCCCCACTAAGACTCGAAACCTGTCCCCATTAGCTTTTTATTAATACAAATGTTTATATACTTTAATTCATTAATTCCAATATTTTTAAATATATTTAAAATTTTTTGAAGGAATATATACATATAATTTTATTATGATATCATATTTTTTGTAAATAAATTTAAATATCAGTTTTGGTAATCAATAAATAAAAGTATTTATATACTTACAACATGTTAAGAACATCGCTATTTCACTCTTTTTCAAATTCCTATAAAATATTTTTCATGAAAGTGCTACTCTGAGAGGTACTTGGCTAAAGTTAAAAACACTTTGATGTTAGTGTCAAACGGGGCCTAAAAGACCCAAAAGAGACAAACAGCAACATAATCAAACCAAAATTAGGCTTGGTAAGGAGAAAATTTATTTCATGCGGTTTGATGACTTATTATCGTCATGCACCTATTTTAAAAATGAAAACGGAAACTCCTTCCTTCATGTACACTTCTGATATGAAATGTCGCCACAATAATAGTCAGAATTGTTCAATTAAACTTAAATTTCCCTAATTATGGATGCTGTTCAGATTAAGGAAACAAAAAGAAGTTAAGAAAGGACTACTGCTGTAATTACCTTCGAGCAGTGTAGGAAGCTGGTTAATGCATGTAGATAATGCATTACCTGAGAACAGTACATCTCCATACTATATTCTCTACATGAAACCAGTAGACTTGTTGAAAAACCAAATTGACATGATATTGTCAACTTTGAGTCTAAGCTCTTATGGTTTCTATCTTTTTTAGGCGTAAACTCAATGAAATTGAGGAGTTTAATAGTTGAAGTTAAGAAAGAAGATTAGAGTTTGGAGTTAATGCATGATCTCTAATAATAGTACATCTCCATACTAGATTCTATGCATGAAATCAATACATTTGTTGGGAAACTTTATCGACCTATCCCTTTCACATTAATATGATTTTGTTCACCTTGGGACTAAGCTCTCATGGTTTATTTTTTGGCTTCTCTCAAAAGGCTTCATACCAATTATATATTGTCCATACTTATAAACTCATGATCCTCACTATTTCTAGCTGATAGACTTTAGCCGCACACCCAACAAGACTATACCCCTAGTAAATTTATTATATCATGGGTCTGAACCTTCAACATCAATAAAAAACAAACACAAGTTTACTACTATAAGATAGATTCATCATCATGAACGTGCACTGCAACTCTTTAATTCCTCCACCTCTTTTTACATTTCTTAATAGTATGGGGGATCTTCTATGCAATCTTAGGCCAATCTATCTCTTTGCCATTGGCAAGGTATGCGTTCACATATCTTTTGAGGTTCTGATCTTCTTCTCCGGTCCATGGCCACGACCCAGTCGCCTCAGACATTTCAGTTATCTATTTCCTGCAAATTAAGATGGAAGAAATTAACCGGAATGAAGCTGCTTCCATAAATTAACATACTACAAGGAAACAACAAATATAATGACTGCCAAAGAGAAATCTAGACCTTAGCTAGCTAAATGTGAAGGCATTCAATGCTTGGCTGAGCTTGCTTTCTTCATAGTGGTAGGAAATTCATAGCAAATAAGAGATCAGTTGCTTTCAGTTGATGATGATGAGTTTGAGAAGATAAAATGGAGACATCTAATATCCGTTTGAGTTTGAAAAATATTTCTCATTAGAGACATTTATTAATATATTTAGTTTAGTTCTACTTATCCATTTCTTAATTCACCATGCATGGCTGATTAGCAAGGTCAGTTTGATCATTTTGGGGGAGATAAACTGATGCCAACGGATTAATTGAACATGCATGCATCTTCACACAATCAGAAATAATTAAAATGTTCGGTGGACCAAACACAAGAGGCGATTTTTAAATGAACATTTGTTTTTTTTCTTTTTTTTTTTGACTTTTTACTGAAAGCAATTTGCTTTCACCATTCAACCTATTTTTTTAAAAAAATTTTCATGACTTAACACTAAAAATCACTTCTTTTTTTTACATTAAATCACTTTTAATATTTCTTTTTTGTTTGTTTGTTTTTTTTTTTTTTTGAAGAAAAGCAGAGACTTTTATTATCAATCTAAATTGCCAAATCAACCCTCAAGAAAGAAAGATAGGAAGAGCTCTATGCTGCATGTAAAGAAATGTGACACTCCAAAACCCGGGGGTCCCGTTAACAACCTATCAACCTGTGGAATTCTTGTGGATTTTGGGTAACCCGATACCACACTGTTGTGTCATATTTATCGAGATCCATATTTTCACAAAAATCGGGGAAAGTCTCCTTTTTTCGAAGAGCTCTACCCAATATACAACCTATAGAACAATATATACAACCTACACAGGTCCATCTGTCCATATCCACAATATACAACTATATCACAATAGTCCATAAGAGTTTATTACAACACTTTTATAAAGAACATATATTAAAACTAGCTTGTTCTAATATAGTTTACAAAAATATTTATCAAAGTCACTTCCTGGCTTCCTTCAAAATCACGGCCTCGAAGGAGCGTCGTCCTCCGGTGTACCATCTGCACTTGAAATATGGTCCCACGACGGGGTGAGCAATGCCCAATAGAGAATAATTCCTACAGGGGCTACTCCTCACCTAAGTGCACATGCAATGCCATTTCACACATTCAAGTAAAAACATACACATTCGTATTCTAGATGTCATGGATGAGAATGTGACTCACCTTGTCCCATGTCCTGAGTCCTCACCGACTCCCTTACACATGCATATGCCAAGTGTGAAAACTGTCATTTATGTTTCATCAATGATCATTTTTCCAAAACAAAAGGCTTTTGTTTTATAAATCAAAATCCATTGAACAAACTCCGATATTCACTTGTTTTTACCAAGTCCCGTGTGTTTTTGTGGGTAGCAAATTTCCGGGCTCTCACCTCAGGCTTCACACTCCTTCCGACACTTTTGTGAACTTTCATCACTGGATACATATGTCTAACCAAGAATATCGGGTTTTTCACCCAAGGGGATATCTATCCCTCCTTGCTATACCCAACACACATATTTTTCATTTCCTTTTTATTTTATGCAATTGTGAGACTCATTTTGAACGTTGTCCCATTTTACCGAGCCCACCATCGAACACGAAACACAGTGTTGGTCTACCATGTATTTAAGACATACCATCGAAAACCAAACACAGTGTCGATTTACCAACCATGCACTCACAGCCATTTAATACGATGTCCCCGTGCATATGCAATGCAAGCCGTTGCATGTTATATCATGTCACATGCAAAATGAATGCTACATGGACAACACAATCCACACCACTTGCCGGTGTCATGGACAATCACATCACCTGCATATGACTTCCATAAATCATTTCATTAATGTCAACCTATCATGCAACCATATATCAACATTCACATTCAGCATGTCATTCTATGATTAAGCAATGGCACACACAAGAAAGCCACGCAATGGCCATTGCACATAACAATTCATCTCATGTCAACATGTTAGAGCACACACATTGACACCCAAACACGTCACTCTTAGTCAAGCAATGACACTTGATCCTCAAGACTAGTTGTGGCATAGAGATGCCCACAAAACATTCCACACAACAAGCCATCATAGCCCACAAAATAGTTCCAAACTTAGTTCAGAAACTAGTCCCAAAATCTGGACACAAATCATTAAACAACCTAAGTTGTAGCAATCCCGAAAATGGACCATAACTTGAGCTATAGGGTTCCGATTTGGGTGATTCAAAAGCCTAACATCAAGTTCTCAGATAGAGATACAATTTCCTTGAAGGATACTAGTCCAAATTCTCACTTGTTCCCAGCCGAAAATCAGTCCCAAAAATCTGGATAGTAGGTTCAGCCAAAACAAGGCAGCCTATGGCAGTCTAGGAAAATGGACCATAACTTGGGTTATAGATGTCCAATTTCGGTGATTCAAAAGCCTAACATCAAGTTCTCAGGTATGGCTAAAATTTCCTTGGAGGATACTAGACCAAATTCTCCCTTTTTGTAACCAAAAATCAGCCCCAAAACTGACATCATATGTGTCAAATGTGGCACTATTCTATTGCCCATTATTTTGCCAACAAAATTTTTGTAAAAAACGTCAAACAGCCCCTTAAGGCATTAAAACTCAATTAAACAGCCCCTAGAATGTAAAATTAACCGAAGTAGGAAGAATCCTTACCTTTTGGAGCGTAGAAGAAACTCTAGGAAGCCTTAAAACACTTCCTAAACTTGAAGGTCTTGATTTCCCCAAATCCCCTCCTTTGGATATTCGGTGAAATCCCTCATTTTTGGTGCCTACGCGTAGCCCTCGTCGAGACGAAGAATTTTCACTCTAGGCTTGATGACTTCCGACCAACGAAACCCGAGAAATCGCCGAAGGAAACATGAATTCCCTCATCTCTCTCTCTCTCTACCGTTTCAAAATCTGATTTTGGGAGATATTTCTCCCAAATGAGATTTTTCCCTTTTTTATACTTTGGACACATGGCTCACGTCGTGCCACATGTCCCCTCTTTCTCAGGTCTGTTTTTGTCCCAAAACAATTTATTTCGTCCCGGTTCAAGTTCAAATTATCTTATATGAACTTTCTTTAAATTTTTTTACAACTTCCAAGATTTGCTTCAAAAATCTCGTTTTTGGGGTCCATCGGACACCCTTCACTCTAAAAAACGTGAAGATTTTGACAATCTCGAAATTCGATGAAATTTGTCTGGGTAACTAGATTTTCCAAGACAACTCCAACGGTGAAGTCTGTTTTGTCATCCGAAATCTATGAAATTTCAGGGTTTCAATCTGTACTACAACAACAAATTACCATTTTGCCATTTTTCAGAAAAATTGAATTTTTCTTGGGTTTTACTAGAAAGGTCCATGCTCACCTGAAGAAGACGCAAAGTTTAAGAAGTATATTGAGAAAAAGCTGGTAAGTTCATCTCAACAGAAAAATGACACTCTATTTAAAATGGGTTTGATTTGTAGGGGTTTTGTAGGGGTTTTTTTGTAGGGGTTTTTTTGTAGGCAAATAAGTCCATTTTAGGGGAAAAAAAGGTTACTCAGACAATGAATGTGATGGTTATCCAATGCTTGGCTGAGCTTGCTTGCTTCCTTCATAAATATATATATATATATATATGAAGAGAGAGAGAGAGAGAGAAATTCATAGCAATTAAGAGAGTTGCTTTCAGTTGATGATGATCAGTTTAAGAGAATAAACTGAATAGCCATCTCTTATCCGTTTTGAGTTTTAAAAAATATTTGGTTACTGAGACATGTAAGATATGCTTGGTCTTTGAAATTTTAGGAGAATGCAAGGAAAGAAAAAGAAGAAAAATAACAAGAAAGCAAACCCTAACATATTATTTTTATTTTCATTTCTCAACACCAATTTTACTCATTTTAACTCATTAATATAAAGATAAAATAATTTAAGAATACCTGTAAGCTCTGTGGCAATTTTTTAAGGGATTTTTTTGTTTTCATTAAAAATCATAGAAAAATTATATGTTCGCTTGGTTTAGTTTTGGTTTTTCGTCATTTTTACTCTTTTACGTAATTATATATGGCCAGAAAATCTTTACCGTGGTCAATTAGACTCACTCATTTTCCGCCTTTACTTTTCCTCTGGCATGGTATCAGCGTTTGTTTTGGTAGGAGATCCTGGGTACAAACCACCTCTTTGAAATTTATTCCCTATTTGTTGATTTGAAAGTCCATGAAGGACTCTATTTGGTCTATATAACTCCTCACGTGCGGTTATGGGGTTGCACGTAAAGGAGGGTATTAAAGGCATGATATTCATATTAAATCAAAATCCTATAAGTTTGAGCTTTTAGGAGAATTGTTCGTTTAACATGGCTTACAAATTTGGCTTACCAAATTTCATCCCACATTTCTCTGGAAGATTATTTGTCTTATGATAATAATGACAGTATCTATAAAACCCGAGAAAATTCTAATTTTCTGAAAAAGGGTAAAATGGTACTTTCGGTCAAAACCCGAAATTTTTCTAGATCTCGGATGACGAAACGGATATCACCGTTGGAATCGTCACGTTTAATCTAGCTACCACGTCGAATTCCAAGACAGTCGGAATTTCACATTTTTTGAGGCACCTGGTGTCGGGTGCCATAAAACGGCTCGTGAAAGACATGTGATGTGAGAAAAGTCACCTATTACATGTACCCATGTGACACATGTTGCATGATTAGTGAGAGGATGGAAATGAATGACTTAGATAAGCCATGTGTCAAAAATCCAAGACTTAGGAACATGGTTGGAATTTTGAAAAGTTAAATGAATAAGACAGTATGACGTTTCTTCTCACCTGTGCTACAGCCAAAACACATAGAGGGCTGGAAAAATACAAGGAAAGGCTTGAGATTTAGAGAGAGAAAGAGTGACTTATCTATAGATTTCCTCATTGCTCGTGATCGTTTGGCTCTCGATGGAGCAAGAAGCAAAGCTCGCATCTACGCGCCGCAAAGGGCTACGCATGGACACCATTGGTGGAGTTCAATAACCCAAGAGGTAGAGATTTTTCCTACTCAGGTTATTCTCGCTGTTTCATGTGAATGGTTAGTGGATATTATGAGGCTTGATTTGAGCTGCACTCTTGCCTCAAACATTTGAACCGGAGCGGAGAAAATCCCTATTAGGTGGCCGTGAACAAGGCCGACCGAGGGTTTCACTATTCACGCATCGGGTTGTGTGATTTTTGTGTTGTCAGGGTAATTCAAATGAATGCTTGGATTTGAGGATGTTCATTTGAGCCACTTTAAGTGTAAGTATTGATTGTGAATTGAATAACATGAATTGTGTGAATTAATTATGTTAATATATACATGAAAAATATATTAGCATGAATATTTTGGAATTGGCATAATGCATTCCATATGCATCGGGGCACTCTAGATGGTAGGCGTGAGTGCATGACATGAAGGAAAATAAAAGAAAAATGAAAACGATTGTGAAAGGAATTTCTAGGAAGATTTTCAAGAATGCCTGAGAGTCATTCAACAATTCATCTTCGAGTTTTAATCTACATTGTTTTAGAATTACCCAAAGAATTCACCTCTGGAGGGTTGTCTATCATTTTTACCGAAACTTCAAGAGGTGTTTTCAAGAACAAAAACTTTGTTTTGAAAACTCCAGATTTTTAACTCGCATGGCATGAAGCATGTGAAGAGCCTGAAAATCTCAAGATACGTGATCAAAATTGTGACATTCAAGTAGGACTGCGATTGGTTGACATTGATTTGCAGCCATGACATGTGCACTTAGATGGGGAGTAACCCTGTAGGAAATTATCACTACTGGGCATTGCTCACCCTGTCAAGGGATCACTATTTCAGGTACAAGGAGTGTACAAGAGGACGACGCTCACTAGAGGTCGCGTTTTAGAAGAAAGTTTTATCAGGCTTTGGTATTTATTTGTAAAACACATTAGGACTCTAAATTTGATATATGTTTGGGTAAAGAGTAATGTATTAACTTGGACCTATTGTTAAGTAGCTGATATATATTTTGTGGGAGTATTGATTCACGCCCAAGTGGCCATTTCTTACTTCGTATTTGACCCTGGTGTCAAGTAGGAACTATTTGGGACAGGTTGTATTTTGGGTAGAGCTCCCCGTACAAAGGAGACTCTGCCCAATTTTCGAGAGTGGTGTCGAGTTACCTGACATCCACGAGTATTCCACGGGTTGACGGGTTGTCAACGGACCACCGGGAAATGGGGTGTTACAGTATCTATCTCTACCACGGCCTCCCCCTTAACCATGGCCTGCCCCTGAACCATGACCTCTGCCTCTACCACGACCACCAAATGCAGATGCAAATGCTACATTATCTAAGGACACTGGTGATGACTGAGAAAGCATGGTATCAACATTCGTATAATATAAATGTTTCATTCACATTGTGGAGCATTAGATTGTGAGATGATTTGATTATGAGAAGATTCATATGCAGAATCTAGGCCAGACAAGAACTTCACTGTCCTTAACATATTCTTTGATATGTGAGCTCATTAATGTTAGTGGTAAGTGGTTACAAGGTAGTCAACTAACCCCACAATGAATCTAACTCAGCAAAATAGTAAAGTAAGGGACATCCACTTTGCTTGCAATCAAAGAATTGTCTATATAGATGGCACAAACGAGAATTATTATTAGCAATGTTAATATCTCAAATTAAGCATCCTACACTGAATCATAGTGCATAATCGGTGTCGAAATTATGAACTCAATTGAATGCAAAATCAAACTTCTAATTTGTGCGTCATTTTGAACCATTTTGCATAATTGCACGAGGTCGGAGTCGCTTTCGCCAAATATTTTTGCTTGTTTTGTCCAGAATTATATATGAGACACTCCATTTGGGTTCCACAATAAGTAATTATGACCATTTAATTTGCTGCATGTGATAGTCAAACAGTAAATATTAGTTCGACATATTCAAGTAGTGCAATAATATAAACTCACCAATAAAGCAATTTTTTTTTACTCAAGGTATTATGCACTGAGGTTAAATTCTATTCATGTTATTATCTCTTTTGCTGTATTTTTTGAGTTGCCCTTGTTTAACTACGTAATCTAATGCCTCCTTTTTGTATGGTGATTTCACAGCATGAAGAAATCTTATGGTTAAACCACCGTGGTTTGTTACCGGTGGGAGAGAGATCCACTAGAGATTGAAAAGGCATCAGACGAGTCAAGCAATCCCCCCGAGCCGTTTGATAAGCTGAGTGGAGTCTTGATGTAGCTGGCTTTGATCATAGTCACGGGACTCATTCCACCTTGTAAAATCAACTTCTTCAAGTATCGTTGTTCTTTGCGGGTGTATGTAGACATATATTTGGCTTCAAGAAGATCTAAAATGTTCCAAGAGGTTAAGGAGTATATGAAGAGTATAATTTTTACAGCTGATTTGGGGTGTCACAACTTATTTTGGGATTAAGGTCAGAGCAAAAGGAGTAATATTATTGCAACGAAAATACATTTAGGGTCTATTAACTACCACAAGAATGTTGGGAGCTAAACTTGTTGGGTCACCTATGGATCAGAACGTTGTTTAGATGATACTTCGAGTCCTAAGTTTGAATATACCAAGAGATACAAGAGCTTGATTGGAAAACTGATCTATCTCATAGTGACAAAGCCTGACATTACTTTTGTAGTTAGTGTGCTCAGTCAGTATATGCAAGATCCGCAATAATGTCACTGGGATGCATGCTACATAGTGTTGAGATACTTTAAGGGAACTATCGTCTGAGTTCTATATAAAAGGAGCAAATCTGGATATCATGGATATTCTATGTAGATTAGCTGTCAGAAAGAAGGATAGGAGGTCTACTATAGCGGCTATCAAGGTTCATTGTCGTAAATCTTTTTGCATTTATGGTAAAGAAATAAGTTGTGGTTGCTGCATCGAGTGCAAATGCGAGTTGAATTGGATTAAGAACCATTGCGAGAATTGCAAGTGAAGTTAGTGTTTCAATAAATGTTTTCAGGATGTTCGCGCCTATGCACATTACAAAGAATCCTTTATATCATGAGAGGACAAAACACATTGATGTGGACTGTCATTTTATCAAGGAAGTGGTGATGAAAGGCAAAGTTTTCACTCCATATATTAAGTCTACCGAGTAGTTACAAGACTTGTTCACCATGGCATTGCCTAATGTTTCTTTCTCTTATCTTTGTTCCAAGCTGGGTATGCAAAATATGTTTGCTTCCAGCCTTTGTGGGGAAGGTTAGAACACTATATGTTTAGCTATTTTGTCATTTTACTCTTTCTATGGACTTATACATTGTAACCTTTTACCCTAATAGAATTAGATAACTATTTTCGACCTCCCTCTTTCTTTCTCCTAATAAAAATCGAAGAAAATCATTTTTTTAGTAGTTCTTTCTTTTCCTTATTATTTTTCCAAAAACCAACACACCGAAATGTGTCTTCAAAGATGCATGTTCACACTTTGGTCTATTGATTAGCTGAGGAGATAAACCGATTCCAACGGGGCATACAAACATCCGAAATGAATAAATTATTTGTGAGACCACAAGACAATAGGGAATTTGAAAATAAAACATTTAGTTCTCAAGTAACATTGGGGTTTGTTTAAAAAAAAAGTAGTAAGATTGAGGATATAATTAAACTGACGTCCAAACTGGCATATATAGTTTAATAAGTGGGGGTGTTTTTTTTTAAACTTAATTTATATGGTAATATTCTAAATAGTGTAGGTTAATAGGTTAAGTATTTAGTTGTTTGTTTTTTCCAAAAAAAAAAAAAAAATCAATCTTTTAATTTTATCTAAATTTTGAGAAAATAAATTTTAAATAAAAATTCAAAAATATATATGCTTTTGTTTAATTAACATCCTATTCATGAGAGTTTCAATTGGATCATAAAATACATGATTTTTCTCATATTTGAATATTTAGTTGTTCTTAATAAAATAAATTAAAAAGAGCATTAAGAAAAAAGCCAAAAAAATAAGATATTTTGACTTTTTCTATTGAGCCAAAAATTTAAAAAAATTCAGCAATAAGTCATGAAAAAATTAATAAACAAATAGGTTGAATGCTCAAAACTGTAGTCTCCGGAATTCTCTAAGTCACCGATCTTTCCAACATACATCTACTTCTGGCTGACAATCCTACAAAACAAACAACTAAGAAAGCGATGGGGAGGGTCTCCGCCGTCGCCTCCGACGCTGCTAGATCTCTTGTCTTTCAAGACGGGGTTTCAAGCCTTGAAAGCAAATAATTATTTCGTGTCATGACTTCCTTTTAATGCAGAGGTTGGATTCGCCGGTAAGTGGATGATTTCCTCCCATATCGGAAGGAGAAGGTGGCGCATATCCCGCGGACGAAGACTAGTTCTTCCTTTTAAACGGAAGATCGAAGGGAGAGTGGCGCATATTTTGCATGTAAGGAAGGTTCTCATATTCAAGTGGATGTATTCCCCGAATGCGGGACCCCGAAGGGGTTTGTCCATCCTGAATTTATGGCAAGGCATGGGAGGGTGCATCTTTTCTTCGGGGGAGCCTATTTGTCAACCCCTGTCAGATAAAGCCTCTCCAAGAAAAAGGCATCTAGGGAATGTCAATCCCCTCTTTGGCTAGAGAATGGTATCTGGATCTGGGCTCTTAAGTTGGGCTCGTGGGCCGGCCCAACTATAGCCTTTAGTAAAAAAAAAGGGGGCCTGCTGTAAAGGACCAAAGAACATATACAAATTTATGACGTTATTACCAAGGACTATTATCTAATCCCCGGCAACGGCGCCAAAAACTTGTTAAAGAGACCCAACCTGGAGAACACATTGAATTTATGACGCCATTACCAAGGACTGTTCACTAAGAATCTGGGCGCCAAAAAACTTGTAAAGAGATGACCAAATTGATGTATATGTGAAAATATGGTCAAGGGAGGAATGTGGTAAATACTCAAACCGATGAACAGTGCATATACTAAACTCGAAATGAAAAGTATTACTAACACTAACCCCTTCCGTAAGTGCACGGTCAGGCAATGGGTGCACAAAGCTTGACCTCAGAGTCCCGGGATATCGTGCACTCCACGAGGATTGGAGGTTCTCTCTAATTGGAATTTGATCACCTCGATTACAAGGGCTCTTCACTATTTAGGCGCACTCAAGTAGGGATGTCGACAAAACCAATTTAATTGAAACAAAAAACTACTTTAAAACTAACTCAAAATCTACCAAATAAACAACTACTTCTTAATTCTAAAAGGTAATATGAAGAGAGTCATCAGGACGGGATAATTATTTACAAAACAGCTTTGCATTTCTCGAAAGTGCAACATTTGTGAGTTGAATGGGTCAGACGTCCAAGTATAAATGTAGTATACTGGATTTCCATACACCATACATTTCACTATCTAACACACCGTATTCCTTCGCATAAATGGGTCTAAATAGCTACTTGTAAAATTTGGCACTCTTTAAGATTTGATTGTTTTTCTTTTCAATACTTCAACTATTTAGGACTCAAGCACTCTTGCTCTATAGATGATAATGCAAGCCTTCAATGTAATTGGTATCTCGTCTCAAATCGAATAAAATTTTCTATCTCCTTGATTAGATCTTTTGCTAACACGGATCAAGATCCTTTCATCGACTAACAGAAACCTCTGATCAACCAAATTGACACATCATCTAATTAATCCTACACCATGAGTTAATTAGTGATCTATCAAAGTAATTTTTCAAAGTTCATGGTTCCAAGATATTAGCCCAATATACTCAAGTTACCGCTCTTCTCTTACTCTCGTGAATCTCCATCTCTCGTGTCACTCGCAGGGCCTCCCGGAAATCGTAGCAAAGATACGCCTGGCATAAGCTACTATTATCTAAATAATTCAATATATAAGAACAAGACTATTATATAAATTCGATTCAACCCCACAAAATAACTCGTCAAAAGTGCAACTGAATGTTCAATAATTTAATCCCTCAACCCTGTGAGGGGTGTTTATCACCCATTAATGATCTCAATCATCACTAATCAAACAAAAAGCAAGAAAACAAGAAAGAAATCAAGAGAAAGAAGAGAGCAACCCGCATTCGGGCTTAAATCTTCGCCAATAGTAAATAAATCTGAATATCTGGCACAAAGACCCCAAATCACAGAAGAAAATTCACAAAAAATTACTCTCGTATCAGCAATCAAATCTAGAAAACTGAAAATGGTAGCCTAGAGAGAGAAACCCAGCGAGGGGAGGCTCTCCAATCTTCCCGCTGCCTCACCTCCAAAAACGATATATATGGTCCTAGGGTGAAATGGGTTTGAATAGTCAAAAACTCAATTTTCGGCCTTTAGGTTTTTGCAGCATTTTTTGGTCGCACCAAGTTTTCTATCACAGAGATACCCATTTTCTCGTCGCGACAAATCCTTTCCGGACGCAACCGGTTTTTCTTCTGAATCCCTGTCAGCTTAAGTAACTTTTCGTTTTTAACTTATTTGGGCGTGTGAGTACTGTTGAAAGCTCTTTGAATGTAGAATGCATCCATGAGGGAATTTGAACCATTTGATGTTCAGATGGTACATAAAAATTCATCTTTCCAAAGGGTGCGCATGAGGACTCTCGGCTTGACTCTCTTCTTTTGGAAATAAATTGCTCATTTCTTGCCAATCACTGTTTTTCAATTAATAATCCCAAAACTATTTAGAGGAAATTTTAAGGAGTTTTACATGAATATGGATATAAATGCACAAATAGCATGTGAATGAACTCAAAACATAGATGCTGAGTTTTGCACTCATCACCCGTTAGCTGCAGGGCTCAATAATGCCCAAGGTACCCACACGTTCCCTTTTTCCTCACCGGGAGGCGATCATCCCTTGGAAAAATAGAACATGATTGACTGTCATATCATGGGAATAGAATTCAATGTTACAGTTTTAATGTGAATTTTCTAACTTTTTGAAATGCACATGCCACGAGTAAACAGGATATCCATCGAGGTCGCCATAAAAGGCTGGGAGACATGGGGTGTTTGGTGCCACCCATTATCCACGCTCTTCTATCGTAAGTGGTAATTGATCATCATTTAAATCGTATCTTGTGGATTCATCGAATGAAGGATGACGCGATCGTTTACCAATCGCTTTCCGCATGAGTTATCACATCAATGCCTGAGCTGAGTCTAATAGAGTGTTCAGCGTTTCTGGGTGAAGCCAGAGGTCTCTAAGCTTTGAATGGAATCCTTTGCAACCGAGGACACCCCTTGCCTAATCAGGGGGGGTTTTCGATTTCATCTCCCCCTCCTTGAGCCCCCTTTCCATCTTTCTTTTCTTTCAGTAACGCAGTTGCTACTACGTCTTCTTTGGCCTCCGCTACTACTTCTTCTTCTTCTTTACTGCTTCTTCTTCTTCTCTGGTTTTCGCTCAGCATTTGATATAGGGGAATTATGTAACTACTCTAATATGGTTGCCTAACTGTAAAGGCATGAATGTAATAATAAGTGCCATTTACGTAATTAATAAAATTGTACTTTGTCGACATTTGTGTACTTTGTTCTACCTCGACAATCTTGCACTTTATTTTCTGTTTAGGGGCAAGGTTGCACTACGGTCATCTGGGCTAGGATACCTGATCTCACTAATGAAATGTCTTTAGATAGGTCTCAATGTGTCTCTGACAAATGTGTAAGCCCACTAATCTGCCCTTATCCCCTAATTGTGCCCTAGGAGTCTGATTGTCTTCAGGAAACGGCGGACTGAGAGGGTGATGGATCGCGCCGCATTTAATGCGCCGTAGGTCCTGTAAGCGGCTGGTATGTTAGTCACAGATTTTCCTTTTCCCATTCCTATCATCCTTCAAGTTAACATTCCTTCAACAGTCAACACTTTCTCGCATATACACCGCTTGACTTTGCTCGTTGCGAATCGTTCTTTCAGGCGCCTACTCAGTTCTTGGTTTACAGGTAATCACTATTCCCCTTGTAAGTGTGTTGGAATTTTTCTTCATCGCCTTCTTCCTACCGTGAGTTCCTTTGCGCGAGGGCAGTCTAGCATTATTGTGCCCGAGCTGCTTTCGCCAAGTTTAGTGGTTTTGCCTTTACCCATTTGGTGCATGTGATTGGGCCGATACTGTTTCTTCCCTCCTCCGATCTTTGTAGAATGACGAGGTGAGAAGGAATCTCCACTGGGCCAAAGCACTGCGCACAGGGCCTCGCGCAAGGGACTCGTTCTACAAGCCATATCGTCTCGTCCCTGACAATGGAGGAATTGAGAACTTATTGTGAGATCCCCGATGACATTGACTTAAAGTTAATGGACGAGCCGGATGAGTCCACTCTGGGTGGGGAACACAATGCCATGTTTTTTACCCAAGAGCAACTTATCACGACTCGCTTCCAAGTGCCTTCCTTATCAAATAGTTTTCAGATTCTCACCGCATACTGGTCGCCCTTGTTCATCCTAACGTAATCTGGATTCTTATCGGGTGCAGTGTTCTGAACTTCTTATACCAGCTTCACCTTTCATTGGTCGAAATTTACTTCGCCTACTCTTTGATATTACGGAGAGGGGGCTAGATGTCCTTGTCAATACTGGACTCCCGGCTGCAGTTTGTGAATGGGCTCCCCGATTATCCTAAAACGGAGGTGAAGGGGGTTATTCTAGTAAGGGGGCCTTGGGACGAGACCCCGAGCTCTCCTGACCTACCGTTTGACGCACCGAGACGCAAATGGGCCCCGTGTGTGTAGGAACCAGGGAAGCGTGACTGGATCTACGGATATACATTCAGACTTTACGCTCAACTGATTGTGGATTATTGATGCAGGGAAAAACAAGAGAGGCAGGTTGGTACAGTGGGTAGAGAAGGCGAGCATTGAGAAGATTCGTAGACTGTTGGAGGTTTCCAAACAGAGCGTCTGGCTGTGAGGTCTCTCCGACTTTGAAGAACCTTACTGAGCTGTAGACGAGCCCCACTCATGTAGCCTCTGATTATTCCTCAGCCAAGGTTAATGGGAGATGAGGATGAGCAATTTGCACACCATTATGCTAAGTTTGCTCGCAGGTCGTGCGCCATCATCTAGGCCCATACTACATTGTCGAACTAGCTAGCTCTGTCTCTGCTCCCCTCGACATCCACCATGGGACTCAGCCGCCTTACCCGCATCACCAAGAGGCAAGAAGTATTTGTCCAGCGGGACTTCCCCTGTTAAGAAAAAGGATTAGTCCTGCCCCCTGGGTATTGAAGAAAAAGAAGGGGATTATCCAGGGGAAGAGTGCTCTTGGGGCCTAGGTGGAAAATTTTATACCCAAGCCTGCTCTCGATCCCAACCAGCCTCTTCCCCTGGAGGAAGAAGAGGGAGGCGATATGAGATTGATCGATCACCATGCTGCTCGTGAAACCAAAACGGCAGATAGTTGAGCAGGTCGAATGGGCCGTAGGGTCAGACCGTCCCCCTATGGATGAAGGTTCGGAGATACAAGCAATCGTGATCCTGGCCTCTCCCGAGATGGGGTCTAATGATCAACCGGGCTCGGAGGACATCACCCGTGAGGAGCCAAGGGAGGATGCTCCAATTTGTCCTGCACTAAAAGTGGTCCACCCTCGAACAAACCAAAAAGTCGCTGCATTGCTGTTACACCACTGTGGCAAGAGTCATGCCGACCTAATGTTTATCTGAACTTTATCCGCCCCTAGCGGCCCACTCCGCTGATGGGATGTAAGTGATAGCACCAACCACGACATCAAGTCCATCCTCCACCAAGCAGCCTTTCAACGTGGGGTAATTTGCAATGATCGCCTAGACGTTTTATACTCTAGACTTACTGATGCCCATGAGAGCCCGAGAAGGTGACAGGTGAGGAGTATTCGTAATGCCTCACGCACTATCAAGGAGGATATTTATCAAATAAATAAGATCGATGCGTGATTCAGAACTAAAACTTCGTCCAAATAAGAGTTGGTAAAGTAGTAAAGCTTATAAAAAATTCTACAGCCGTTGTTGTGCCGTTTAATTAAACACACTTTTTCGCAGGCCATTACTTCCTTTCGCAACATGTCCCTCCAGCACCGTGAATTCATCACTCGATTAAAAGGATCCCGAGTTTGGGCTCGCTTATATGTCAGTTCGAGCTCACCGAGATTAGACGCCTTTGAAAGAGGCCCAACATTCGCTTGGCGCTTGAGTTGGAGGCTAAAGAACCCGTGGATAGGGCGGCTCGGGCGAAAACCAAGAGGGATGCTGCCTGTTAAACTGACCATATGACATATACAAATTTATGACGTTATTACCAAAGGACTATTATCTAATCCCCGGCAACGGCGCCAAAAACTTGTTGACTTGACCATAAGACATATACAAATTTATGACACTATTACCAAAGGACTATTGTCTAATCCCCGGCAACGGCGCCAAAAACTTGTTAATTGACCAAATGATGTATATGTGAAAATATGGTCAAGGGAGTGAATGTGGTAAATACTCAAAAACTGATTTGAAAAACAAAAGTAAGTATACTCAAAAAACTCGAAATGAAAGTATTAATTAACACTCAACCCCTTTCTCCGCAAGTGCACGGTCATACAGTAATAAAGTGGACTCTAGGAGTCCTGATATCGCATCTATCGAGGATTGGAGGTTCTCTAATTGGAATTTGATCACCCCGGGACATAAGGGCTCTTCATCATTTAGGGCGACCAAGTAGGGATGTCGAATAAAATCAATTTAATTGAAACAAAAACTGATTTAAAACTAATCCTAAAATCTACTAAATAAACAACTACTTAATTCTAAAAGGTATGCAAGAGAGGTCACTAGAGATATAATATTACAAAAACAAAGCTTTGCATTTCCTCAAAGTTAAATAATTGTAAGTTGAATTCTAGATTTGTCCAAGAGCAATGTAGTATAGCTGGATTTCCATACACCATACATTTCACTAGTTAGAGATCCATATTCCTTTTTAGACAAATGGGTCTAAATAGCTACTTGTAAAATTCGCACTCTTAAGATTTGATTGTTTCTTTTTCAATACTTCGCTGTCTATTTTCTTAGGATCAAGAATTCCATTCCCCATGTATTGATAATGCGCCAATGAATTTGCATCTCGTCCTTCAAATCTAATAAAATTTTCTATCTCCTGATTAGATCTTTGCTAACACGGATCAAGATCCTTTCTATCAGACGAGAGAAACCTCTGACACCAAATTGATACATCATCTAATTAATCCTCACACCATGAGTAAATTAGTGATCTATCAAAGTAATTTTTCTCGTGAGTTCATTCGCTCCAAGATATTAGTCTAGCATACCCCTGGGTTACCGCTCTTTACTCAGGAATCTCCATCTCTCGTGTCACTGTGAGGGCCCTCCCGGGAAATCGCAGCAAAGATACGCCTCTTTGTAAGGTTACTAATATTCCAATAATTCCATTATATGAACTATACCAATTATATAAATTCAAGCCAAAACCACAAATAACTCAAAACTCGTAACCGAATGTTCAACAATTAATCCCAACCCTGGGAGGGTGTTTAATGTTCCATTACTCTGACTTAATCATCACTAATCAAACAAAAGTAAGAAAACGAAGAAAGAAATCAAGAGAAATAAGAGAAAACCCAGATTTGAGCTTAAATCTTCACCTCAACAAAGAATAAATTGAATATCCGAGTACAACACCAAAATCTCTTCAATAGAAATAAAAAATCGTCGAAAACTATTCTAAGATCTACTGGTCAAAATCAGCAAAGAAAAACTGTTCTGAGCGCTGAGAGAGAAAACCCACGAGAGAGAAAATCCGCATTTTTAGCTTCAATCCTTGTCTCAACCTTAGTGCAAATCAATCTCATTATACAAGACCGAAATCTCTTCAATAGAAACAAAAATCATCTAAACCAAGCCTAAATCTAAAAAAATCAAAATTCGCGTAAAAATGGAAAATGCGCCTAGAGAAACCCCATGAGAGAGGCTTCCAATCTTCCCGCATGCCTCTTTACCTAAAAACGTAGCATATATGGTCCTAGGGTGAAATGGCCGGAACAGTCAAAACCAATTTGGCCTTTTCGTGCGTCAGCCGCAGCCGCTTTCCGGGTCGCGACACGTGTGTCTTCGTCGCGACACCATTTCCGTCATGACACTGAACTTTCCGTCGCACACTCAGTTCTCGGTCGCGACACCATTTCCCCGTCAAATCATCTTCTCGCTGCGACACCAACTTTCGTCGCGACACCAGCCTTTCTGGTCGCGACAAGATTGCCGCGACTCAATCTTTCCGACAAAGAACTCCGGTTTTTCTTCTTTAACTTGTTCAGCCATAACTTCTTCATTTTAACCGATTTGGCAGGAGTACTCGTTGGAAAGCTCTTTAATGTAGAATGCAGCCATGAGGGGAATTAACCATTTGATGTCTGAAATGGTACAGAAAAATTAATCTCCCCAGTAGCTACTGTGAGACTCTCTATTGACTCTTCTTTGGAAACATATTGTTCTCATTTCTTTGCCAAATCACTTGCTTACTCATCAATCCTACAAAACCAAGTTTAGAGGAAATTTTATGAGTTTTACATGAATATGGATATTAAATGCACAAAATAGCATGTGAAATGAACTCAAAACATAGATGAGTTCTGCACTCATCACTGCCCGACACGAGGTGGTGATGGCGCGATTAGAGACTGAGGCGACGGGGAGTGCCCGAGCGTAGGTTGAGCTAGAACTGTCCCAGGTCTAAAGCGCTCTGACCATTTAGAAGGCGGCGGGCTGAAGGTGGAGTCTGAACTTGACTCCTTTCAACAAGCCTTGGTTACTACCAAGGAGGCCTGCCGGAGGGCAAAGGAAAAGAATGGTCGCCTAACTGATGAGCGACTGTCTCTACTCATAGAGGTGGGGGCCACTAAAGATGACTTTGCGGCTTTTTGGGAGAAGAGTTCCGCCTAGAGGTCGGCACTGGAGGCAAAGTTTGATGCGAGCAGCGACGTGATTTTTAACTATGGTTACGGTTGTTGTGCCTTTGAGCACGATATACGTAGGAGCAAGCCTATGATCCCAACTGGGATGCCGGATACATCTACTCCCTTGACTCCGGAATTTTTCGTGAATCCTTGATGCCCCCCGGGCTCTTCATCTGTCTTGTCCACTGCTGAGCCCGTCAAGACTGCCAAAGAAAATTTTGCAGACAAGGGCCTCCCGGGTGCTGAGGGAGAAGTTGACATTCTATTGGGGCCCCCGGCTAAGCCGGATAAGGCCATTGAAGGCTAGGGCCTAAAATCATCAAATGTATTTTGCATGACAATCTATTCTCTTCTTTTGTATTTGGACATTTTATTTCTTGCTTTTTGATTAACGTACCTCTTTCCAGTTTAACCGAGTGATGCATAGTTATAATTGCCCTAACCAGACAGGATATCTTACTCTGCGGTCCCAAGCCTGGACGCTAGGCTAAGAGTTGAGTGATGTCTTTCGGTGTGCTGCAGCAAATTAGATAATAGATTCCTAAATCGAGAAGAATAGGGCATTTTACGCGTCGTCCGACCTTCGAATGTTTGACTAGTGAAATATTATCTGTAATGAGCCAGTGGGTCATTTTTCTATGCCATCCAGGCTTTTAAATGTTGACCGGTTAGATGTTGTCTATACCTGGCTGGACAGGTCATTTTACTGCTCCATCCGGGCTTTAGAATGTTGACCGATTAGATGTTATCTATACCAGGCCAAACAAGTGTTTTATCAAGGCTATCCTGCTTTTGAATGTCGACCTATGATGTTATCTATACCGTGCCGCATAAGTCATTTTATCGCTACCCATCCGAGCTTTTGAGTGTTGACCGGTTAGATGTTATCTATACCGAGCTAGACAGGTCATTTTACTGCGCCATCCGGGCTTTAGAATGTTAACCGGTTAGATGTTATCTATACCAGGCCGGACAGGTCATTTTACTGCGCCATCCAGGCTTTTGAATTAATCATATAAGAGGAGAAAAATGGACACATGTGTGTTGATATTGAATCATTCTTTATTGATAATACCTCTTAAGATGCGTTGCATTCCACATTCTAGGTACAAAGGTCCCATCAAGTTTGTCTAAAGCGTAAGCCCTGGATTCCCAGGCTAGCGTTATAAGATATGGTCCTTCCCAGTTGGGTTGGAATTTCCCTACAGTTAGGTCAGCCATATTTTCAAATACTTTTCTTAGTACCAGGTCCCTGTGTTGGAATGCTCGAGGCTCAATTCGCGACACCATCTTTCCAATCAATACCGGTAGGATGCTATGTGCATTGTCGACTGCAATTGGCCGAGACTATGTCAAGACTATTGATCATTAATTCAGATTCCCCGCCGGGGGTGTTTGTCCGAACGGTAGGCAGGCATACCAATTTTCACTGGGGATTATAAATGCATCCCATACGTGATCGCGGAATGGAGACATACCGGCTGGTTTGTGCGCTGGTTCTGAAGCCTGCAGTACCGGAGTTCATCCACCCATTTTCCTTAAATAATCCAATCGCTTTTTTTCTCGTGGTCACTAATAGTGGTTTTGTTGTGGTGCCTCTCGCAAGGCTATTGCTCACGTAGCTGCAGGTGAGTACATATTTTTATCTTCGCCCCGCTGTGCCTCGCGCACCTAACTGTCAAATCAGGGGCCCAAGTATTGGAGACGATCGATCTGGGGATGCAAAACTAGCATACAATATTCTTCCAGATAAACTGAGTAACATCCCGATCCTTGATCGAGGAGAATGCTTAGGCCTCGATCCACTTACTAAAGTAATCCATGGCCACCAATAATAACTTATTTTGGGCTGGGGCTGTAGGGAGTGGTCCGACTATATCGATCCCACATTGTGAGAAGGGCTAAGGGCTAGAGATAGAGATCGGGGTCTCAGACTAGTGATTTCCAAGACGGAGCAAAGCTGTTGGGCAAACATCACACCTTCTGCAAGATAATCAAAAGATCGCTCATGGTCACACAATAATCTCTCGAGCGTGGCCTATGGGCCAAAGTTCCCCGCCAGGTGATTTCCACATATTCCTTCATATAGCAAAGCTAATATGTAATCGGCCTGCTCGCAAGCCGCGTCGTATAAGGGCGCCCCATGATCGCTTTGAATAGTTGCCCATCGAATTAAGGAAACCCGCAGCTCGATTTGAAGCTTCAGGGGCCTTGTTCCTCTCCGTTGGGAGTTATCTTTTGCTTAAGTATAGAGCGATGGGGTCCATCTAAGACGAGGGGTCCTTGTCTACTTAATTTACCTGCGGGGATGCAATTGATGAAACTAATTGATAGTAAATAGGCAAGAATGTGGTTTCAGTGATTGGTAGAGAAGCGGCCACAGAGGCCAATGTGTTTGCCTTATCATTAGAGTCCTTGGGGACATGCTCTAGTTTCCAAACTAGAAAGCTGTTCAAACGTTGTTTCACCCAGGAGACGTATTTCACTATTCGGGGGTCTCGGGATTCGAATTCTTCGTTGACTTGCTCGACCACCAATTGGGAATCACTTTGAATCAAGAGTCCATTACGACGGAGGCCGCCGCCGAGCCCTCGCTAGACGGGCTCGTACTCGACTTGTCATAGCTGCACCGAACCCGAGACTGATTGCTCGTCAATTTTATCCCTGGACGGAGTTCTTAACTGTAAACCAATGCCCGCCCCGAATGGTCTGGACGCCCCGTCAATATTGAGAGTCCACCAATCTAAACTGCCTGGCGTGAGCTCCGATCGGGCGCGAAGTTTTGCTATGAAATCAACCAAGACTCGCTCTTTTGAAAGCCCCTACTTGATCGGGATGTCGTACTCACTTAGTTCAATTTTCCAGCGAGCCATTCTTCCCGATAAGTTAGGTTTATGTATAGTTCTCCTAAGGGGGAGGTTGGTTAGTACAACAATGGGATGCCCTCGTAAGTAAGGGCTGAAGCCTCGCCACTATCCTGGAGGGCTAAGGTGGTCGCTTCAAGATGCATATACCCGTTTCAGACGGCCAGATTTGTTGGATGAAGAACATAGGTCTTTTTTTTCTGTCTTTGTTCTCTTTGAATAGTGCAACACTTACTCTGTATCTGAGACTACGAGGTAGACGAATAGAGTTCCGTCAAACTGGATCATGAATCGGGGGTTCAAGTAAGTATTGCTGATTCGAGTAAAGACTGACACACTCTCATTCCACCTTACCAATAGTTCCTCTTAAGGTGGTAGCGCGCTTGGTTTTACCGCGGTAAAACGGGAAATAAACCGCCCCAGGGCAATTAATCGTCCCGTTAGTTGTACTCTTTTCGTGAGCTCCTAGGCTGGAGACCTAGATTGATTGCCAAGAAGGACATTCTCATCCCCTCCTCGTGTCATCATGAACCTCGTGAACCGAATCTACGACCCCGAATGCACATTTTGCAGGATTCAGTTTCATACCTTAGGTTCTAAGGTGTTCAAATACTTGTTGTAAATGGTTAGCATGATCTAGCCTCTCCTTGGACTTTATCAACATATCATCTATATATACTTCCATAGTTTTTCTGAGTAATGGCCGAAACATCTTGGATACCAAGCACTGATAGGTGGCTCAAACATTTTTTAATCCAAATGGCATTACGTTATAGCAGAAGAGCCCGTGAGGGGTGATGAAAGACGTTTTTGCGTCAGCGAATGCGTGAGGATTGATGGTAAGCCGGAGAATGCATATAAAATAACTGACATGCCGTACCCGGCCGTGCGTCGATAATCGTCAGCAGCGGGCGGGAGGAAGCTATCAGCAGGACACATGTCGTTAAGATGGTGAATCTGCTCCCACCACCCACCTCATTTTAGGAACTACTATGATTAGCAAGCCATTCCAGGTATTTTATTTCTCTTGTAAACCCAACCTTTAAATGATTGTCTACCTCGGCCTAGATGATCTAGTGGCGGTCAGGGTGGAAACGTCGTACTTTCTACCGAATGGGTCTTGTGGATGGGAGGACGTTCAACTTGTGGGAGGCGTTTACGGGGTTTATGCCTGTCATGTCTAAATGGTTCCAGGCGAACACACATCGGCGTTTCAGTTAGCACACATTGCAAGCCCGGACCTTCTCTTTTGGTCGGGGAGGGAGCGGCACCTGGGTACATCTATCAGAGCCACCAACGACTATAAGGCTGAGGGTCCTCTGACCAAGTGTTTGTCTTAAAAGCGACCAGACAACGAGGCCCATGGTATTATGAAGATGGGTGAGCTTCGGCGGACGAGCTATCGGGTCCTTTATCTTTTTAGACGTCGTGAATTGACAGTTGAAAACATTGACGAGTTGCTAGTTGGCTACCTTGAAGATCAACTTGCTGGATGTCTGATGAGGTGGCGATGGTTTGAGAATTGGTAGGTTGAGGGGATTAACTTTCATGGCATGCGGCCAGGGTTATTCTGATAGCATTGTATACAGACCCAAATGTAACCACCAAAACAACACCGCTAGGAGTCACTGGTCCTACCTTGCAGAGAAGCTGATATCCTGCTGTTAGCGTGGTGGACCAGTAAACCGGATAAAAACTCTGAGCCAAGGCGAGGGTGACGAGAGCGGGACTTTCATGCAGCGTGGGTGGGAGGTGCAATAGTCGACTGCGTTGCCTGGATCGAAGCGAGGACCACATGCACATCAAATTGTTAATACATAGGTGGTATAATTGCATCATAACGGGGTGATGATCGGTCGGATGCCTGGGAGGAAGGATATAGGGCCATCGATCGAGGAATTTTGAAGCTATGCTTTTGCTCTCTAGAATGCGATGAAAAGATTGTTTATTCGGCTCGATTGATTGAAGTCGATCGAGGCCTCCCGATATAAGTGATGTAGTAGGTACAGGCTCCCAGCCAGATGCTCGATGCGGCAATAGCTGTGGGGAAGCAGAGGCGGTTTGGTTGTGCGGGTTGGCTCCCGAATGAACCTTCTAAGGTGCCCCGCTCGGATTAATCTCTCTATCATGAACTTCAAGCCTTGGCATTGATTGGATTTCATCAATTAAGTAGTCTTTAATGGTGAGTCACACCTCGGCGACAGTTCTTGTTGATCCGGGTTTGCCATGGGCGAGGCCATAAACTTCGAGGGTGAATCCCGGGATGAGGGGAAGCAATCGGTCATAGGAGATGTTGGGGGGTGAGTGGGGAGGATCACTTTCACTACATTTGCTCTTAGGGACCGCTTTTAGCCACTTCCCTCTGAAACCCTTTCTACTCGAGCTGACTCTTTGTGGCGGCTTTGCCGGTTTGTGCCGTTATCATCACCGTTTGCGAGGCAGCTTGGATATTATCCTCTAGAGTGGAGTATTTTTCTGCCCGTCGATATAGTTCTTCCATGGTTGCAGGCAGATCAAGGGAGAGGGACTGAAAGAAAGGAGTAGTCGGCCCAAAGCTTCTTCGGAAATTTTGTAAGACTGCATCCATACTATAAGAATCAATTTGTTGGATGGCTTGTCCAAATCTTCGGGTGAGTCAGGATGGGTCGTCGCGTCAGCAGGGATGGATTAGACGGTGATGTTCCTTTGCCAAGCAGGAGCCTGAATGCAGAGACAAATGCAACCTGATTTACTAAATGAGTTCAAAGATCCCCTTGGAAGCTTGTGGAACCATGCCAGAGTGGGTCCTTTCAGGCTAGCCGGGAAAACCTTACAGAAGTCGATTAGATTCTTGCGTGGGATCATTGCTGGTTAAGAAGTGCGACATATGATCATATGGGTTAGGGTGCCAGTGCAGTAAGCGGTGGAATGGCTTGAATCCGCGGGAGGCTCGTAGTCAGAATCTCAAGCCCATGGGGGAGAGGACAACATGTGGAATCGGGTCCTAACAAGGGGATAGGTGTGCTTTTGTCTGGAGCGGAGCGCCAGATGGGTATTATCACACCAGTAAAAATGAGAGAGAGAGAGAGAGGGGCATGCGACAAGTAATGTATGTAAGACCAGTGCAGTGAGGTCACATCCTGGCACGGCTCTTTCGCACTCGTGGTCGCCTCATAGCAGATTGGACTAAGCGAGGGAGGTCTTTTCTAGACTCGGCCGCATTACTCTGGGATGGTGAGCAACGGGAAGTGGAGGCTGTTTGAAGAACTTGTCATGGCCGGATGATCACTATGGTCGAGACGGGGCGGGCTCTTTCCTCTTGGGATTTAGGTTACATCTTGTTGGCTCCTTGTGGGGTTTTAAGGCATTGAGTCTCAGGCAAGATCAGTAGCGGTCAGATACTCTGTTATGCTTGGTATATTCGTAATTCGAAGCCATACATGCAGTACGCTCCTCTAGTTTGCCTCATCTTGTGCTTGACAGAAAAGCGATCCTCGATGGTGGGTTTCTTTGTGTTGTTGGACATGACGATGAATTCTAACATTTAGGGGGTGGGGATGAGCGGGAACTACCAAAACATGGGGTAACGGGAGATCAGCAGGGGATGGATAGAACCAGGGGCTCTCACGTATAGATCTTTGAGATTCCTACTGGGTGTTTCCACAGACAGCACAATTGATCTCCCAGGAATTCTCGGGTCAGATAAATGGAATATACATCGGCCCTGACAACACAAAACAAACAACTAAGAAAACGAGCGGGGAGGGTCTCATGGTAAGCCTCTCTGATACTCGAGGTTAAGATCTCTCTTTGTCTTCTTTCGAGATTGGGAGTTTCGAGGCAGCAGGTTACATACTGTATTTAGTGTGTGACTTCCTTTTATCAGAGAGGAAGGGGATCCGCTTTTCGTGGTATGTGGATGATTTCCTCCCAAATTGGAAGGAGAAGGTGGCGCATATCCCATAGACGGAGACTAGTTCTTCCTTTTAAACAAAAGGCCGAAGGGAGAGTGGCGCATATTTCGCGCATAAGGACTGGTTCTCATATTCAGGTGGATGTATTCCGAGAATGCAGAACCAAAGGAATTTAATAAATCTGAATTTATGTGGCGCATAGGAGGTGTCTTGCAATAGGGAAGCTGAGTAAGTGAAGCCACAATAGAGATAAAGCATAAGGAAATGGCATGGAATATCAAATCACTGCACATAAGTGCAGAGGATGGTATGGATGGAACATGCCCAAGAGTTGTGGAGCTGAGTGGGGACGGGGTGGGCAGCCCAGCCATAACCTTTAGTAAAGGAACTGCTGGGGGCTGGGCCCAGTGCCAGGTGCCCGAAACAGGTGGCACCAGAGCGAAAAATAAACCTGCATCTAAGGATTGATCTTTTGGTTTTCTAACTAGTATTAATTCATAAATTTGCGTACTAATTTCAACATCATGTAATTACTGTGCAAAAAAAAAAAAAAAAAAAAAAAAAAATTTTTTTAACTAAATAGGGTATGTATATATATATACCAAGTCATTTGTAATTTCCTTTAAGTTCAAATATGCTAATATTACATTGAAAGTATTAATTAAATAAAATAAAAAGGAAAAAGAGACATATAAGAAACTATAATTTATAACAAATAAAATAAAATATCAAAAGTAAAATATTTGACCTTGAATGCAAGATAAGAAATTTGTTTTAATAAAACATTTTGTTCTCAGATCAGATTGGGAGATAAACAATTTTTTTTAACAAGAGAAGCTTTGCATACTAGTGTTCTAATAGTACAACATGAATTTGTATTATAACACACCAGAAATCATATGTCAATTAAATCAAGTTCAAATAACTATGAAATTAGAAACTCAATTTAAATAAAATAAAAGTATAATTGTAAATGAAAAAGAAAAACTTATATGTGAAAACTGTATTCTATAAATATTTTATAATGGAATTAAGAAAGTAAAATATGTTATAGTATGAGTGAATTAAAACTAGTTGAGAAAATGAAACATGTATTCATGTAGAGTTAGGAAACTTCATATTATTTCATATTTGATTTGTGATTTGAAAATGTATATACAAGGATAAATATGGAGTTTCGATAGATATATCGGTGCCGTTTTCTGAATATATCGAGATATATATGATGGATATATTTTTAAATTCAATAATCAAGTATTAAAGTAATATACTATTTATTTATATTAACGTAGATTTATCTAATGTTGGTTATCTTAAATGATAATTTTAATCTTTATATTAGGTACATCTTATTAAGAAATTATATATATATATATATATATATATATATATATATATATATATATATATATATATATACTTTAATATTATCAAATTAATTTTAATTTATAAATTATAGATTTTAACTATCTAATTTTTAATCAACATATGTTTCAGTATTTTCAAAATTAAAAAATATGAATGTGAAAAAATAAAAGTGATGAGTAAATTTTTTAATAAACATTAATGGAAAAATGAATATTTAATATTGAAATTCTAATTTAATTAAGTTAAATTTATAATGTAAAATAATTTTAAATTTATTAAATTTAAGTTATATATAAGCAAATATAAAAAAGAAACATTTTAAAGAAATTAATACAATAATTAGAATTACTATTAAAACAACTTTTACACTATACTAATTGAATGACTAGTTAGGTTGATGGAAAGGGAGGCGTAGCTTCTCACCTTTTGGCCGGGTTCGAATCCCATTAAAAGCCATCGATATTTGTAAAAAATCGTTCAATTATTTGTTAATCAATAATCGGTAGAGCTTATCGTATCGGACAGGTCCGATATCCGATATATCGACGAAATATCATTGATATATCCCGAAATTTAAAACACTGCTTATATAAAAATAAGTTGTTTGTGATCAATAAAATACACAATTTTTCCTTCAATTAGTAACTCTAATTCTGAGAGATTGAAAAATTTTATTTATGGGTAAAAACGATTGAAATTTTATTATTATGTTTATGGTACATTACACAACTAGAAATCTTATGTAAAAGGGAATGGATTAATAATGAATATCTTGTGCATTAATCAAAGAGTCCACCTCTTGTGAATGGATTTCTAGCTACTACAGTTTTCTTTCTATATTTGCTTCAATTTCATACTATAATTAAAAGGGTTAACCAAAAGAAAACGAAAGATTTTTAAGAAGTGTAAAATTGTCATATTCAATAATAATTATAATAAAAATAAATAAACAAGAGACTCAAGTATAATAGAGAATGAAGTGAGAGTGAGATATCTTGCCAACTTGGGTGAGAAACCTCCCCTCATTCCTTCACCACTCTTCCATATCATACTTAAACCTAACTGCATGAGTGCACTTCAACTTTGTTTCATGGTGCATGAGACTTTTCGGAAACTTCCCTTTGGTTTAGACATCGGAGTGGATTCACATGGTAGAAAATTGGCCATGACTCTCAGTTGTTCGGTATTTTGGGTACACAATATCTTCCACCGAGTTCATCTATTTCCACTTTGAAGATGAATAGTTTTTAGACAAAACAATAATGGCATGTCTTGATCTTCAATCACTATAAAACAAAATGGTTATCTCAATTCACCTGCTCTAGTGATCATCAAGGTCTCGGTCCTTTGCCACATGATGAATTAGAGTAAATGTGTAGCGATTATCTATTAAATTATTTTGTAAAATTAAGAGTAATTATGGACCCCAAAACCAATTTGATTAGGTTTAAAATAATAGGCGCCTGGGGCCACAGAGCACAAGAAACTTGAGTATGGGGCTTAGAGGAGATTAAAGAAGCGGGCCAGTATAATTGCTCGGCACGTGATATCGAACACAAGCTGAATGAGGCCGATTCACCACTTCAAAGTGGTAATATAAGCAGCAGAATCCGTATTAAGGAAAATGCCCGATTCCACAATTTAAATCTCCCTGATAGGAAAGTAGAGATATATCCTAATTGCTCATCAAGTATCCCTTATTAATCGGTTAACGATAAGGAAAGAAAATCCCTCACCCAATTTCCCTAATTAAATCACCCAACAAGGAAAGGTATCATTCTGGTATCATCATCCAACTAGGAATCACCGTATAAATGCAGACCACCATCGAGTGAAGAGATTTGTGCACAAGAATTCATTCCCTTAAGCGGTTGATCTTCTGCCCGCAGAAAGAGCCCAGAGGAGCTTGAGGCATCGAGGAGGAGGAGGCAGCGGGCGATCCCAGGCCGATCACTTTGTTTCTTATTTTGGAGGAGCAGAGCATCAGGAGTCAACGGACCAGCCCAGCAATTCCAATAAGCTCCAGCCTAGTTGGTTGAAAGCATCATCGATTTAGTGCCGTGCGTAGGAAGCAGCGGTTCAGCACAAATAAAACCTCTTGGTGACGATGGTATCAACACAAGAACCTGGCGGGAGCCACGCTTGATCCTCGAGGATGCGAGACCCGCGACGAGCATAGATGGAGGCGACCTGCAGGCCTGAAGCGGTCGGGAAGGCGAATAGCTGGTTCAAAGAGCATAAACGACTCGAGGGTAGAATAGCCGGGAGCCACGTGGCTCGGTTCGGGAAGGCTGCTTGACCCGGGGTGAATAGCTTAGTTCAAAGAGCATAAGCGACTTGGGAGGCAAAATAGCCCGAAGTCGTAGCTCGGTTCAAAAGGCAAAATAGCCACAGCGGATATCTCGGTTCAAGAGCATGGCAGCTCGGAAGAGCGAAATAGCCAAGGAGCCAAGTAGCAGTTAAAAGGCCTGCGGCAAGAGTGAATAGCTCGGTTGAAGAGCATAAATAGCAGGGTCGAGAATGGCCGAGGCCAGCCGGCTCCGGTTGAAAGGCGGGAGCCAGCCCGAGCCAAGTAGCTCGGTTCGCAAGGCCTGACAATCCAGAGCGAGATAGCTCGGTTCAAAGGAGCATAATAGCTCGAGAGAGCGAGAATAGCCCGAGGAACAAATGCTTCAGTTGAAAGAAGCGTAATGCAACCAAGGAGCAGCAGCTGATTTTGAGCTTAGTACTCGAAAAGAGCATAATAGCGAAGGCGCACAACGACCTAGGGCCGTGAAAGCAAGTTCCGAAAGGCACAATAGCCCAAGAACAGATAGCTCAGTTCCATAGAGCATAAATTACTCGGAGCGAAATAGCCGAAGCGAAATGCTTTCGGTTCGAGAGAGGCCTGGCTTGGCCGAAAAGCGAATGGCACGGTTAAATGAGCATAAATAGCTCGGGGAGGCGGAATAGCTCGGGGCAATGCTTTCGATTGAGCAGAATAGCCCAGGAGCCAAGTATTTCGAGTTCGAAGGCACAACTTGAGAAGCGAATAGCTCAAGTTAAGCATAAAGCAACTGGAAGCGAGAATAGCAAAGAGCAATGCTTCAGTTCGGCGGGAGGCAACGGCAAAACGAAAAACTCGGTTTTTGAGCTTAATTGCTCGAAAAGGTATAATAGCCCAGAAGGCACAACAACCCAGGAGCGAAAAGCTCAGTTCAAAAGAGCATAAGCGGTCGGGAGGCGAATAGCCCGGGGAGTCAAGTATCTCACATTAAGAAGACCACCGCGACAGCCGAGCGAATAGCTCGGTTCAAAAGAGCATAACGGCTCGGGAGCGAGAATAACCATGGTGGTAACACTGGATTCAAAAGGAAGAATAGCCCAAGCCCGAGTAGCTCAGTTCTGAGACACGAAACAGCGAGAGTGGATAGCTCGGTTAAAGGCATAAGCGGCTCGGGAGGCGGGAGCCTTGAAAGCGAGTAGCTCGGTTACAGGCGTAACATCCAAGAGGCAACATTTCGGTTTTCGGAAGCAATTGCGAAAAGGCGAATAGCCAAGCGAGGCCAGTGGCCCATTTTGACTCAACAACCCCCCAGGCGAGCGACCTTGGAGCCAAAAGCTCGATTTTCGGGCGCTACGGCTGGAAGGCCTGATAGCCCGGGAGCTAGTAGCTACAGTTTTACAGCAAGCGCGAGGTAGAATATCTAGGAAGGCCAAAATGGCTCATTTTGAAGAGCTCAGCAGCTCATAAGGCGAGGGCGGCTGAGGAGCGAGCATTTCGAGTTTTGGGGCTTACGGCTCGAACGACCCGAGAGGCAGGCATCTCAGTTGACCAAACCCATGCTTAGATTGGCGGGAACCACACGACTGAAGCTAGTCACACCACTGCTAATTGCCCACAAAAAGGCGGAATAAAAGCTCGGTCAAGGCAGGGGAAAGCTAAAAGAAGAGAAAGAATAAGGAAGACGTATCGAGCTCCAGAAGAAAGCAAAGAAAATGATCCTCAGAACGGCAAGACGATTTGCGATTCGATAAACGTGTATTAAAGACGTTTCGAAAGGGGAAAAATCCAAACCCATATAGGAAGAGGACCCAAGAACAGAGGAACACGAAGTAACTACCAGAGGATGTCCCTAAAGGCAATAGAAGCGGTAGCCGAATTAAGCGCTAAAATTGAAAAGTTCATTATTTCATAAGATCTGATACGGTTAAAGCCCTTAATCAACCATCCCTAAGTTGCCACGTAAAATCATGATCAGATTCAAGAAAACCAGACACTCCGCCACGTGGAAATCAGCCACCCATCCAAGAATTGCACAAATTTCGCTTTCTACGCCTGTTTAGCGAAGTAATGGGGGCAAATCATCGTTTAAAATAATAGGCGCACATGCCTAGAACATAAGCCCAAATGTCAGCTTTCTAAGAGAGATCTCGTGGAGCGTGCCCAAAGATAATCGTCACCGATGATGTCCCCCAAACACAGGCCCAAAACGAGAGCCCAATTCATCCCTTCAAGCCGGGTAAGATAATCACCCTAAAGAATCGAAGACAAAGGAAAATATCTGGTCTTTATTTAGTCTTCACTCAATTAAAGTCTGATATTTCAATAATTGTCAATACTATCCTTACACCTGCTAGACTTATAAGGAAAGAAAATCCCTCACCCAATGGGATAAATATCATATCATCATCTAACAAGGAAAGGTATCATTCTATATCATCATCCAACTAGGAATCACTCATTATAAATACCAGGCCACCCCATCGATGAAAGGTACGCACAAAAATCCATTCCCTAAGCAGTTAATCTTCTTTTCCACCGAAAAGAACATACTTAGGCCTCGGAGAGGCAACGGGCGATCCCCGCCAATCTTTTTTGTTTCTTATTTTTGAAGAGGAGCCCAACATCCGGAGTAGCAATTCCAACAAGCTCCAGCCCAGTTTCGGTTGAAAAAGCATTATCACAATTGATCAATAATAAAAAAAATCCAATAAATACATTACAAAATAATAAATTTATTGAACCAATGAAGCATATCAATTCGTACTAAGTAAACAAACATACCAGGCATGGATCCAGAATTGTTGGCTACCATTTATCTCCAAAGAAATATGTAGGGGCAAGATCAAAGAGAAATATGGCTAGGGTTGAAGATGGAACATTTTCCCAAAGTGTGTTCTACTAAAACCCTTGTGTAGGACTTTATTTTTATATATATATATAGAGCATAAGGGAACAATTGGGCTTTGGTCCAATGGGCTTACCAAAGCATGGGAGAAGATACAACCATGAGCCCATAGTTAGTTAATATTAAATCATCTCATAAATGGCCCATAACTAATATGCGACTAATTACATATCAGAGTTTAATATGATTATGTCAGAAACCATAATTAATAAAATAATATAACATTTTCCTATTTGGACGGCATAATCATAACTCAAATCCTTTATCAATAGATTTACATAGTGAGAGGATATATAAATTGTACATAATTAGGCACTACTAATCAAAATTATAACTCAAATGATTCCTATGATGCCCCAAAATCGAGGGTCCGTTGACAACCCATCAACCTCGGCTGAATACTGTGGATGGCTGGCAACTAACACACTGTAGAGGTACCCAGCAGTCTCCTTTGTACTTGTGAGTCACCCAAGGTACAGAACTCATCCCAAATTTTCACAACGATCACACCTGTCCATACAATTTAAATGAGTAAAAAATGGCCACTGGGGCCCCATGCATCAATACTCATGAAATTACTCTTGATTAATCATATACTAATAGTTCAAGAGTTGTTATGATCAAATCTTAATACAAACATATATTAAAATTAAGAATCATCATGTGTTTTACATAATCCATGTCAAAGCCACATGGTCATTTTCCTCAAAACGCCTCTAATTATGTTGCCTTCCGAATACCCTCGTGGCCCGAAATAATATTCCTCGACAAGGTGAGCAATGCCCAAGAGTGAAAATCTCCTACATGCTACTCCCACCTAAGTGCACTGTAGCCGATCCAACATAAACACACACTTAAGCAAATACATGATCCTACTTGAATGTCTACACGACTAATCCCATGTCCCGAGTCCTCACCGACTTCATGATACGTGCCGTTTCTAATCGAAGAAAATATTCAGCTTTCAAAACAAAAGCTTTTTTGTTCTCAAAACTTGCTACCGCTTCAAAGAAAATATCGATTGGTTTCCCGAGGCACCCGCCGATAACGCCCGAAATACTCGCGCCTCCATCCGCCGATCCGCTTGACGACTCCAAGGCAATTCTTCTAAAATCTTCCTTGAAATTCCTTTCACAAACATTTTCGCTTTTCTTTCAATTTCATGTCATGCACTCACCCCTAATATTCTGTATGCCCAATGAGCGGAATGTACGATGCAAATCCTAACAAACTCATACTAATATATAAAACATGTATATACTAACACAATTAATCCACGTAAATCATGTTATTAAATTCACATCAATATCATCTCAAAATTAGCTCACATGAGCTTAATTAACAAGAACAAGCACCATTTTGAATCACCAACATCATAAAAATCACACAAAAATCACATCACTATTCATGTGAACATGAAACCCCGTCGGCACTGCTCACTCGCCACAAATGCTAATATATTCTTTTCTCCACTCCCAATTCAAAATGTTTTCGAGACCGAAACACTACTTAATCCAAGCCTCAGAACATCCCCAACCATTTACATGGCTCTTAGCCAAAGAATAACACAAGTAGAAAATATCTCTACCTCTTGAAGTTGTCGGAACTCCACCAAATCCGTGTCCACACGTAGCCCTCACTGTGTAGATCGACTTTGCTTCTTGCTCTGTCGAGAACCGACGGTCCGAACGGCCAGAAATCTAGAGAGAAGGAGCTTTCTCTCTCTCTAAAAATCTCAAATCCCAGCCACTGCCCATTTGTTCTTCAAAATGAAGAAGATAACATTATTTAACTTTTGTCTTATTCTCATTAACATTTCATTAATTCCCAATGTGTCCCTTTTGTCTTGATTTTTGACACTTTGCACAATCTAGGCCATTCATCTCATCCTCTCTCTAATCATGTAACATGTGTCTCATGAGTACATGTAATAGGTGACTTTTGTCACATCACATTTCTCTCACGAGCCGTTTTAAGACACCCGACACTTGGTGCCTTGAAAAATGTGACATTCCGACTGTCTCGGAATTTGAATAAATTCGACGTGGTTGCTAGATTTCGCAAGACGATTCCAACGGTGATGTCCGTTTCGTCATTTGAGATCTAGAAAAAATTTGGGTTTTTTTTTACCGAAATGACCATTTTGCCCTTTTTCAGAAAAATTGGATTTTCTCGGGTTTTCACCATTCCACAAAAGACTTACATAGTCATAACCAATTATGTACCATTAATACTCCGAAAGGATGCATAAATCGTACATAATCAAGCGTTACTAATATAGAAGCATTACAATGACAAAAGTATTAATTCAATAGAAAGAAAAAACATCATTTTGTCATTCATCTAGTCAAAATGACACAAAATCATAAGATAATGACAAACGTCAAAATGTGTATGTACTAATGAAAAAGCATGAGCTTTCTTTACAAATACATGAAAAAGAAAAAACTCACACTAAAACAAAGAGTCTAGGCTCCTAACAATCCCATGCGGGTGACATGTTCTTGAAACACACAAATAGGTAAGCCTTTGGTTAATGGGTCTACCAACATGATAGTTATAGGCATGTGCTCAACTGAAATGTGAGGGACTCTGCAACTTTCTCTTTAACAAAAAGAAACTTCATATCAAAGTGCTTGGAGCGAGAAGTGCTCCTAGTGTTCCTTGAGAAAGATACAGCTACAGAATTATCACAAAAAAATTTCAGCGGTCTAGAAATGGAGTGAACGACCTCCAAAGCTAAAATGAAGTTCCACAACCATATTGCATGACAAATAGCCTCATAAGACACCATATATAGTAAAAGAAGCTGTAAGTGTCAGCTTGGCACTTTTCCACGAAACAGCTCATTCAGCCATCATAAAGAATAACCAAAAGTGGACTTTTTATCATCCACGTAACCTACATAATCAAAATCAGTAAAACCAACCACCTCAAGAGTGTTGATACGTCGATATGTCAACTTGAGGTACCCTGAAGATTCCTCAAAACTTTCTTAGCAACTTTCCAATGGCTTTGACCAAGATCACTCAAGTACCTACCCAACACGCTGACAACAAAAGCAATATCAAGGCGTGTGCGAACTTGAGCATACATCATGCTGTCCACAACTAAAGAATAAGGGACTGATTTCATTTGATTTCTCTTAATATCATTATGAGGACATTGGCCTTTAGAAATCTGTCACCCTTTACAATTGGTGCCTTACCAGAATAACATGATTGCATATTGAACCTTTTCAAAATGCATTCAATATACGTCTATTGAGACAATCTCAAAATGCCACTAGGTTTATTGCGAAATATATGTATGCTCAAGACATAAGATGCTTCCCTAAGATCCTTCATATCAAAATAGCTAAACAATAACTTATTTGTCTCAACTAACAGGTCAGTATCATTGGCTGGGAGCAAAATATAATCAACATATAAAACCAAGAATATGCATTTGCCCCCACTGACCTTCATATATATGCATTGATCAAATATGTTCTCCATAAAACCATTGGCAATGACAACTTCATCAAACTTGAGATAATAATGTCAGTTCGCTTTAAACCATAAATGATTTCGAGTTTATAAAACCAATGTTCCCCACAACTTTCTCAGTTTGGTCAGGTTGAGACATGTAAACATCCTCAACTAAGTCTCCATTCCAAGAAAAAGCTATCTCGAAGCATCCATCTATAATGCAACTCCAAATCAAAATGAGATATTATAGCTAATAATAATGCGTAGAGAGTCTCCAGGACGGAGGTAGCTACGTTTCCCTTGAAACCAATACCTTCTGCCAGACCTGTGAACCTCAACCACTAATCATGCTTTATATCTCTGCATGTCCTGCCAGTTCTTGGTCTCTTCTTTAAACATCCATTTTCACCTAATAGGTCTATAACCATCTGGCAAATCTACCATGCTTCACACTTTATTCTATGACATGGAATTCATCTCATATTTCATCAGACGATCCGTATTTGCCTCGAGGCCTAATAGCTGCTCTCCTGGTAGTAGCCGATCTTAATACATCACCCACCTCATACTCATGCTCTCGAAGTAGACAAATATTGTCCAAATTATATGCCTAAGCACCCTCTCCGACTCCTCAATCCATGACTACATCTATAGCTACCAGATCTCCATCCTCAATCGTCTATCATCGTAAAGGGCTACTGGATGTTGGTCAACAATAAGGCTAGAGATCATAGTGGAAGAAATAAGCACAGGAATAACAATTAGGTATTCTTTGAACACAATTTCTCTTAGCCCTTGGCTTGTACCAAGATTGTATCCAAAATAGATAGCCTGATCCGACCAATCACTCTAAATGTGTGCAATGGTAATAAACTTGGGACCTCTTGATCCCACACAATAACCAATGAAGTACTCACTGATGGTTTTTTAATCAAGTTTCTTGGATTGTGAGTTGTATGGTCTCACTTCCACCTTGCAGCCCCAAACATGGAAGTGATGAAGACTAGGCTTCTTTTATGACCATAGCTCATATGGAGTCTAGGCATAGGTGTCAAAATATGAGAAATCAAGCTTCAAAAGAATCTCATCCTTAATTAATCTCTCCATTCTCTGTCTGGAAATATGACCAAACGCTTATGCCAAAGAATAGAAGACTTTTCATTCCATCTCAAATGCTTTGTGCTGCTAACGGTATTAACAATATGAGAAAATGAAAGCAAACTATACAACTCTAATCTGTAAAGATTCCCACAAAGTGTTCCATTGCCAATCAATGAAGAATCTCGATATAAATTAACTTTTCTTGGTCCAAAAAGAAAACTATATCCAAGTCTATCCAAAATAGGTACATATATCAAATTTCTCCTAATGGATGGTATGAAAGCCACCTTTTGCAATTCAAAAAAAAAAAAAAAAAAATTACTAAGATGCAATCTAACAACTCCTAAAAAGGCAACTTGAACTCTTATGCCATCTCCAATGAACACGTACTGCTCATGACTAGTTGGACCCCTTCTTGCTTATCATCGCCTACACATAATTACAAGCATGAATAGTAGCACCACTATCTAACCACCAAGTATCAGAAGGCACATTAATGACATTGGATTCAAAACAAACATTTACCCAATGATTACCTTTATTTTCCTGAATGACTTAAGCTTCCCTCAATCTATCTTCTTATGCCCAAACTTGTGGCAATATATAGTTGCATTTTCCCTTAAATCCCTCATTCCTAGGGGCATTGGAAGTGGAAGACACATTCTTGCTATTACCCTTGGCACCAGTATTCTACTACTTAACATACTTCTTCTCATTCGAAGATGTATTATAAGGATACTTTCTCTTCTGATCCCCACTGCCCTAGGTAGTCATAATAGAAATACTCATGGATCTTCCCTTCTTCATATCCTCCTTCTCCTTAGCAAGAATGGCAGTCATCTCTTCAATGGTCCATTTCTCCTTCTGAGCATTATAACAAGATCTAATACTGTCAAAATGCGAAGGCAATGTCCCCACATCAAACAAACAAATATAGAATCCTAACCCAACCCATGCGACCAATGATCTTAATTTAGTCAGTAAAGAAGTTTCAATATTTCATCAATGTGTCCTTGTACCCCACTTATCCCATCATAGAAAGTGGAGTGAAGAGTATTCAGAAACTAACTCTTCTCATTCTTCGAGAACTTTGCGTATTTCTTACCAATGGCATCCAAGAACCCCTTTGCATTCTTTGTCTTGGGAATGCTTTCATATATAGTGTCCCGCCCCAACCCCGACCTAGGAGGAAGAGGAGGAACGCAACATTGGATTGTGACTCCTTTACTTGAGTTATTGACATTAGTGGGGCCCATTTCGAAATATAACTAAATGTATCAGAATATAACTTAAGCTTAATCCATAAGGAAATAAAACTTTTAACACTACCATCATAATGGTGCCACAATGTCTTTGTACAAATATTCGAAACCTACTGACTTATACATACAAGTCCTATTATGAAAAACTTCAATGCATAATATTCAAACTTTAGGTATAACCTATCGATGTTAACCTTCCCGTGTGCCGTGATGATGGATGCTTGTTCCTTCAAGATTCATGGATGAAACACCCGTATGCTTATAGCTTGAAGGGAAACATGAGATATATATGAATTCAATTAGTGGTCCTCAATGACAATATACAATTAACACAATTCCTATTTGCACATTAGCTGTTCATATATCCGACTACTTGTACACTATGTCATCTATTAGAGTTCTCACATTCATTCTTTATAATACATAGTACTTTTTATATTACTGTAACTCTACCACATTTTTCAACTCAAATCATTGTTTTAATGTTACATGGTTCTTATAACCATTTCAATCATTTTATCTCATCTTGTGTCATGCCTGCATATTCCAAGAAATGGATACGGGTAGAAACTATATGTACTCGAAGGTACTGTCACTGTACGAGATAGTGATCCTATACTGTATTGACCCAAACGGGGCCATTGTAATGATCCAAACGGGGCTGCTATAAATACCAACGGGGCCACTGTAATGACCTAAATGGGGCTAACTATATCATGTAATCCCTAATAGGCATGCCTACTTATCCATCTACCTGGGGACATATGCAGACAATCAATCTTATTACAATTTGATTCATGTTCAAGCTATGCACATCTCATATACATGGATAATGTCAATCACATATATTCACATGAGATACTTTAGATAAAGGTCTCATACATATACTATAATCATACTTTATCATAACTTAAGATCATGTTCTTAGTATTGCTCGTATTTATGTTCATGTAATCATATTTCATATAGCAATCACTTTTATAATTCGTTTACTATTCCATTTATTCACTTAAATCTCTTTATACCAAAATGTTTCCTACAAATAGAGCTCCCATTAGACGGATTTCTGAGTACAATGGGGTCTAAATTTGAATACACTTACTTCAAGGAGATTTGTTCTTCTAGAAGTCTAGTTTACCCAAAAATTTGAATCTGTCAATTTGGATGATTGATGGCCAAGTTATGTCTTAAACACTAAAGATGTACCAAAATAGACCAGAAACTACTCGAAAGCAGAGCTTCACTTTGACGAATTTTATGGGTCCAATGGGGTCTAAATTTGAATACACTTAAGGAGATTTGTTCTTCTAGAAGTATAGTTTACGTAAAAATTTAAATCACTCAATTGGGATGAGTGATGGCCAATTTATGGCCTAAACACTAAAGTTGTACCAAAACATACCAGAAACTGCTTGAAAACAGAGCTTCAATTTGACGAATTTTCTAGATCCAATGGGGTCTAAATTTGAATATACTTATTTCAAGGAGATTTGTTCTCCTAGAAGTTTAATTTACCCGGAAATTTGAATCACTCAATTTGGATGAGTGACAAAAACATGGGTTTTGGAAAATTTTTGACAACATCTTCCCTAAAACCCCAACATTTTCTTTATACAAACATTCCTTAATTGAGGACCACAACCAACTCTAACAACCATAAAACTGAGCTGAGACCAACAACCATCATTATTATGCAAAGTTAGGGTTTTCTCCAAATTAGGTTTAGTTTTCATACCTTAATATTTTTCTTTTCTCTTCTTTCTTCTTTCCTCTTCATTTACCAAATCTTGATCATGGAGCAAATCTAACCTCTTTCTCTTCTTCTCTCAATCGTAACCCTAAGCTCTCAAACCCAAAGGAGAAATGTTCCTTTACAAGACCAAATTTGATCTTATCTCCTATTCTTTTAGAAGGCCATGTTTGGCTTGTCATTTTTGTTAAGTTTTCCATTTTTTTTGCATTAAAGTCCTTCATTTATCTTTCATTTACACTTCTAATGAATAAATATTCTACAATTTAAGATATAAACTTATTCTCTTACTTAATTTCGAGTCCTTAATATAATATTTTATTATTTTACCCTTGACTCTTGTAATAATTCCGGTTTTATCATTTTTCGTTCTTAGCAATATAAATTCCAAAGAATACAATTTTATCTATTTTATACCCTGGCATGTTATAAATCATAGTGTATATCAGGGGGTGTTACAATTCTCTTCTTCCCTTAAAAGAATTTCATCCTCCAAATTATTAATTCGAACCTAAGAGTTGAGGGTACTATGCACCCTATAGTTGCCGGTTCCTAGTTTCTCTCCGTGCCATGGTGTCAAGGAGTACTTCACTAATGGCACTTGCTTGTTCCGCAACTGTTTTATCTCTCGAGCTAGAATAGCTTTGCCTTCACTATAGGAGAAATCTATCAGACTGGGAAGAACTGCAGCAAGATATGCGATTCATCTAATCTATATCTCTTCAAGATAGATCTCATGGAAGAGAACACAGCTGGTTAGCTTTGGAGGAAGAGTCACCATAGGCTACAAGTCCTATTCTTCTAAAATTTCATACGGACTCATGAATCTTCGGACTCAACTTTCCTTTCTTCGTTAAACCTAAGCACTTTCCTCCATGGGGATACCTTTAGGAACACTTTATCACTCGCTTCATATTCAATATCTTTCCTCTTCAAATTGGCATATGACTTTTGTCAATCAGTAGCAACTTTTAACCTTTGTCGAATAACCTAAACTTTCTCTTTTGTATCTTTTACTATGTCCAGACCAATCACCTTATGCTCATTTAATTCTATCCAACATACTAGAGTTCTACATCTCCGGTCATATAAAGCTTCATATGGTGCCATGCCAATGCTTGCTTGATAACTGTTGTTATAGGAAAATCACGGCGGAACATACTATCCCAACTCCTCGGGAATCCATTACACGGCCCCCACATTCTTCTGCCACAATTGAATCTAAACCCTCTCAAATCATTCCACCCATTTGTCTCGTGAATAGGACGTCAGACTGAATTCAAAGATAGTACCTAAGGTCGATCAGAATTCCTTCCAAAATCTGGGGACAGGAATTGGGTCTCTATTTGACACAATAGACAATGGAACACCATGCAATTTGACAATCTCGTCCACATATATAGTCACGGTATCGATCCACAGGTCAATCTCGACTAGTATGTCGCCAACTCTTATGAGTCTATCAATTATCACCCATAATGAATCATGCTTCTTTTACGTGAGAGGACGACTAGACACAAAATCCATAGCTATATTATACCATTTCCATTGTGGAATTGGAATGGGATTCAACAAACTTGATTGCACTTGGTGTTCAGCTTTGACTTGCTGACACGTCAAACACTTAGACACATCTCTTTTCATTCCTCTCCACCAGTAGTATTGTTTCAAATCCTGGTACTTCTTGTTACCTCCAAGATGCATGGTAAACACTAAGTTATGAGCTCCATGTAACAACTCTTTCTTCAGCTTATTATTCGCTGGCACACATAATCTATTCTAAAAATACAAACTTTTACCTTCTCTTACTGAAAAATCAGCCTTGTCATTATCTCTGACCAATTGTACCTTTTTCTTCAACTGTTCATCATTTTTCTAAGCATCTATAATCATTTGTTTTAAAACAGGTTGTGCTTTTAACTGAGCTAATAATGTTCCATCTTCTGCTAGTCTCCAATCATTGTGTTGAAGTGACAACGCTGCCACTGTCTTCCTACTTAAAGCATTTACTACCACATTAGCTTTGCCAGGGTGGTAGTCTATTATGCAGTAATAATCTTTAAGCAACTCTAACCACCTCCGTTGCCTCATGAACTCTTTCTCGAGTCACAGAACCTTCTGCACTTTTTGTAGATTTTGTAAAGATTCTACATTTTTCTAAATTTCATGGATAAATAGTGTCGCCATATTTTCAAAGTGAACACTACTGCTGCCAACTCTAAATCATGTGTGACATAGTTTTTCTCATGTGGTTTTAACTGTCTGGAGGCATATGACACCACTTTTCCATCTTACATCAATACACATCCCAAACCAATTTCGACGACTGCTTTATATACGACATATTCCCTAATTCGAAGTAGCCGAGTCAACACCAGTGCTTCAACTAGTATTTTCTTTAACTATTCAAAATTTGACTGACTTGTCATCCCACTCGAACTTTACCCCTTTCCGGAGTAACTTTGTAAGCAAAGATGCTATGACGGAAAATTCCTTTACAATTCGTCAATAGTATCTTGCTAAACCCAAGAAACTTCTCACCTCGGTTACATTTCGAGGCGGTTTCCAACTTACAACAGCTTCAATCTTTGCAGGGTCAACTCTTATAGCCTCTGCAGATACAATATGGCCTAGGAATGACACTTCCTTAACCAAACAAGCACATTTACTTAACTTTACAAATAACTGTTTCTCTCTTAGAATCTGTAATACTAGCCTCAAATGCTATTCATGTTCCTGTGCTTCTTTAGAATACACCAGGATGTCATTAATGAATACCACTACAAACTGATCCAAATGAGGGTGGAAAACCCTATTCATCAAATCCATAAATGCAACTGGTGCATAAGTCAACCCAAATGGCATTACCAAAAATTCATAATGACCATAATGGGTTCTAAAGGCTGTTTTCAGGACATCAACATCTTTCACTCGGAGTTGATAATAACCCGATCGCAAGTCTATCTTTGAAAAGACGCTTGCACCTTTCAATTGAGCAAATAGATCTTCTATTCTCGGCAATGGATATTTAATTTTCACTGTTACTTTATTATTTGTGGATAATCAATGCACATCAGAAGAGTGCCATCTTTCTTTTTAACAAATAAAACTAGCGCACCCCAGGGTGATACACTAGGCCTGGAGGAAAAACCACCAATAGTTCAGCAGTTGAGTCTTCAACTCTTTTAGTTCAGTTGGAGCCATACGGTAGGGTGCCTTAGAAATTGGAGTTGTTCCATGTAACACCCCAAAAATACCCTAGAATTTTTATAATAATTTTTTTTTATATTCGGGTATGACTGAGTCAAACTCGCTTTTCCGTGGTAATTTGATAAATTGTGAAAATAAATTTAAAGTGCAAGTATGGCGATTGAAGGTTATATGCTAAATTGAGAAATGGATTTGAACCCGAAAAATAAACCTGGCTTAAAAAGGGAAAAAATGTGAAAATTTGTAAAATAAGGACCTAAGGGTCAAATGATACTAAATGCTAATGGGAAAATAAATGATAAATGATAAGGAAAGTGAAATAAAGAGTTAGAATGTAAAATGGAAATTCTTGGATTTACTGAATGATCAAAGTGGAATAATAGAGACGAATGAAATAATGGGTTTCGAGCCAAATACGGCCTTAAGAGAATATGCTCTAAGAGCAAAAGGGGAAAATTAGAATGATAAAGTGTATAGGCCAAACAAGGCCTTACACTTAAGTGGGATTTTATAAAAGACCAAACTTGGTCTTAGGAGCCTTACTTTTTTGAGCCATCCTGCTTTTGGAGAAGGGAGGAGAAATGGAGGGAGAAGGAGCCAGTGGTTTGCAAGAGATCAAGCTGGGTGTGATCCTTTCCCCCACTTCTGCTCCTAAAAAGACCAAGCATCATACAAGAAGAGATTTGAAGAGGTTCAAGGTAAGAAAAATCAAACCCTAACCTCATATTTCCTCTTGATTTGGATTTTGGGTGAAAAGTCTCAACTTGAGGAAAATGGATTTTGCATGGAGTCTAAAACCACATTCGAGTTGTTTTCGGGGTAGATTCCATGGTGGATTTTTATACGGGATTAATCGAGAAGAGTTGTGGAAGAAAAATGCGTGAATGCAAAATCCCGCACATTTCTGGGCAAAAACTCTGGTAGTGGTGTACGGTAAGACAAAGTTTACACTGCACTTACTGTGTATGTATGGGTAACCCCAGACTGCAGACACGCCATGGGTGTACCAGACAGTTGTTCAGTTGGCACCAGATTGGTAGAACTTGCACCTAAGACAGTCAAGCGTGAAATCTGGGCTGTGTTGTGTAGAGGGGTAACTGTATTCTGACAGTCAAAGGTGTACCCTGTGATAGGCTGCTCTGAAGAACCCCGTTGACATGTTAAGACCGCTAAGTCCCGTATTCAGAGCACGGCAGTTCAGAACCCTAAGAAATGAATAATGGGGGTTCAAATAAGGATAGGACTAAGGGAAAAATGTACCATACCTCGCCGCCTCGGCGAGTTCGTATCCGGGCAGACTTAGTGTCTTAATCCAAGACCTTTAAAGGAAATAAACTTGTAAATCACTAAAATTGTTTAAGAATTGATTATCCACTAAGAGTGGCGTGATTGTTATTGACTAGGGACGGGTGATGATCGCTAACCTAGGACCGAGATCAAAGCTATAGTTTAGATTTGACAAATTTCGGCTTGTTCTCCCATCATTCTTATTTCAAGTAAATTGGTAGTTTACCAAGTAACTATGAAATGAATACATGGATGAGCATATGAATTGAGTATGTGAATTGAGTACATAGATTGAGTATATCTTTGAAAAGATAATACAAAAGTGAATATGGAATTGAAATGTGATATTTGAAAATCGAATGAATGCGAATGATGATAAGGATGGGATTCATCAAACGGAATCTGTCATAAATGTAAATTGAATGAACCACCTGACGGAATGCACTAATTCGGCATCCGTCACGAAGGCACCTCGAAATTTTCCAATGTCCCACTGGGCGGATACCCAAACCACATCCGTCATGATGGCGTATATTGAAGAAATGTCCACTCAAGGATGCACCAATCGGTATCCGTCTTGATGGCATATGGCATTTAATTGATACCACATGTCAGGATGCACCAAACGACATCCGTCATGATGGGAGACCGAATAAGTGATACCACATGTCAGGGTGCACCAAACGGCATCCGTCATAATGGGAGACCGAATTGTTAAATGTGTAAGCACATTACCAAATGATAATAAGGGCGGGATTCATTAAACGGAATCCGCTTTAAATGTGAAATTGAAATAGTCAAGGTGAAATAAACTAACATTGATTTATATGTGGATTACAGAATATGCTAAAATCTCATAAATTGATCAGAATAATTGCTGTATTGAAAATGCATGATGTGATATGGTAAATGATTTGTAAAATTGAGTTAATAATTTAAAGTATAAGATGAGTATATTGATATAATAGGCATGGTTTAATGTTAATGCATGTCGAAAGTATATTGAATATTGAAATAGAACTAGAGTAGAACCAATAAACATGAAATGTTAGTATAGTTTTTATCTATGCGTAGGGTTTCAGTAGAGACAAGAAGGAAGACAAGATCGTGGCAAATAAGAGATAATATAGAGAGAGTACGGTATAAGTATATACTCCGTCATTTGCATATCATCTCTTGAACAAGTGGTATTTTGTAAACAGTGGGTGGGTTAAACCCCCCAACCTTTGATTATATCATTTTAAAAGGTATGAATGCCTTTGAAAATGTATTTTGTTAAATGTTTGCTGCTCATCGACCGCATGAATTTGTAAATGATTATGGGCCTATCGAATTGCATGAATTTGTAAATGATTATGGGCTTGCCCAAAACTGAAACCGCTTCCGCGACTAAATGAATTAATAAAATGTTTTTGATAAGATAAATAAAAGGTCGAGAACCGAGCTCTGCTCGATCTCGCCATTCTGCCTGCCGTGGATTCTGCCATGACACTTTTGAGTTAGAAAATTTAATAACACGAAAATAAAGGAAATAAACGAAAGGCCCGGTTTCGGTTCGACTACAACGGTGTGGGGCCTAAGCCACGCTGGTTCAACCACTGCAAAGAGTAACAAGGGATTGTTAAGTTCCCGAATCAATGATCCATTTATCATTGTAATTCTCCACTAAACAAGCCTCAACAACATTTATACTACCCATACCGTTTCAGCAACTTCCAAAGGACTTTTATGTCCGCATTCTGAAGCACTTGCCTAGCTTCTTCATTGCGCTGGTTTGATAGCCGACCTGCTTTCCCTCGCTTTTTTTTTCTTCTTTCCGCCCTTAGGTTTCCCTTTAGGTTTTGAAGAACTTTCAGCATGATAAGCACTTCCCTGCTTCACGAGAGACCTTTCAGCACTTTCAAGCTCATGCATAAGTTCAACAGGAATAAGCATTAGTTTGTTCATGTTATAATTCATTTTGAACCGACTGTGCTATTTGGTAGATTCTCAGATCATGTCAATTTTCATCTCATCCAACTTGTACTCCCCATCACCTCCACGCACCGGGATGTGCCCCGTCATTTTTAGACAATGGTCCCACATTTCCAACATATCGAGTGTTCATTAGTGCCCCTATGGTCGTTGTCTAGCAAGATCGCTTACTTTTAGCAAACATCCCATCTAGAGTCTCGACTATTTCCAATACACTCTCCACTTTCTTTCGCAGATGTTCTCAAGAATGCTAGCAAAGAATATAACAATGAAATGTCGTGATTTCCGTCTTGCTGCCAACTCGCAAATTGCTTCTTAGTTTCCTCTCACATTGTGCGTGGCTCCCGGGTTTCTGAGTTGTTGTAATGAATTTTATTCTCTCAAAATCAAGGACAATGAAAAGATTGGTTTTCCATAGGTCGAAGTTATTTCCATCCAATGGCTTTTGACTCAAAATTGTAGCTGTGAGGGATTAAAGGATGCCATTTTCTTGAAATTTAAAAAACACATATATCAACACGAATCCACACAACAAACATACAAATATGTAGGACCCCTTTAAACTACTTATTATTAATGTTTATCGGGTAATTGCCAATTTAGTTTCCATTACAAATACTTACGCTGGGCAAGACATTTGTAATAAAACTAAACTAACATGGTATGTCTAGTGTCCTACTAAGTTAGCCCCCGTAGAAAGGTGAGGTGGGTCTCGCACTCTTTAAAACCTACCTCCTTAGACAAGAGCCTTCCTAGATAACACTAACACACCATTCAAAATTGATTTAAAAAAAATCAACCATTGTTTCAATATTCTTTTGTGCCTTACCAACATTTTCGATGAGCCTTGTTAAGAGGGTTATTAATATTATTAAAATTTAATGTAATAACTATTAATTTAATTTCAAAATTATCTTTAATATCTAAGCATTGTCACGTTGGGTCAGCATAACATTATTAAAATTTTGAAATTGTTTTAGATCCAATCCACAAAATCCTACCATGCTTATTTGTCAGGGTATCACATAACCATTTTATTATCGACCCTTAATGGAGCCCGCAGTTTCGACTAATTAAATTAATTTTTAACCTTCACCCATTCAATAAGGGTTATATGCCAATTAATTAGGTTTTCCATAGTGGTTATTATGGAATAAAAAAGAAATATTATTATGCACATGTATATATCAAATGATGCAATTATATGGCACCGCCTATTCTAAATGGCATGTTAAGCACATATCACATGTTATATCCATATAATTTAAACAATTATAAATATAGAATAATTAATAGGCCCTAAAATGGGGTGTGGGCCAAGTTAGAATTGGCTTTTAGGATTTTTAGCCCAAAAAACACAAAACCCTAACATGTCCCCTATTGAACCTGAGCACCAAAACGGCCGCCGATTGCCACACAAAACTTGGATTGTCACGAAATTTTACAGGGAGGTAGAGCACTGTTTGAGGAACCACCCTACAAAAACTCAGCCCATTATGACAACACAACGCCCCTTTTACATTTTTTTTTAATAAATCCGAATTTACATATAAAAAAAACAAATAAAATTGCAGGAAAAATAAATAAATAAATAAATCAAGGAGGAAACCTAATCTTATGATTAGCCTCCTTGTTACATCCCCAAAAAAAAAAAAAATATACAAGCAAAATGTACCATGGATTAAGGCTAAAACCAAATCATTCATTCATAATACAAAAATTATAAATAACATAAATAATACAATCCTGTGTGCCATATATCTAATATACACCATATACATGAGAAATAAAATTATGGATTCAATCTATCACACACCGATTCAACCAAGGCTCGATACCACCGCGTGGAATCATACAACTAAGAGTCAGACCGCTTATTCTCTACGTGATTGACCAAGGTGGGCGCACTGACACAAAAAGAAACTAGAAGGTTTATCTAAAACCACCAAACCTGCGTTTGTTCTCAAGGTAAAACTTAAACCCCGGAGGCCGCAGCGCGGTATTTATAGACCCGCAACCCTAATCCTCCTGTGGTTTTATAATTCGGGGCCCAATAAATGGCCTTTCTTGTATCTAATAATCACCAAATGGGCTCACATTCAATGAGCTACTGGGGATCCTATGGCCCATTATTATTAATTAAGGCTCTGATCACCTGCCTGGGATTGCTTCAAGATAAATCCAACAAATGCATCCTTAGTTATGATGGTTTGAGGTAAAAATACATTAGAACATTTTTTAAGGATTGATTGTTGTTGCTTGAGAAAGAATATCACCTGCTTAGGTGAAATCTACCATTAATATATGATTTAGGCATCTTTGAGACCAATTTGAATCTTAGCATAGGAATTTGTTAAATAAAATCAAAACCCTAGGATTAAATTTTCTCTATTCCTTACTTTAGTTTTACACTTATATTCTCCAACTGTTGCAATCCTGCACCTTACTTTGCAAGCCTTTCTACCATAGCTCAAGTTTGGCTTTAACCAAAAATTAAAATGCATTTTAACTTACATCCTCTTGAGCCATTTGTCTCGATCCACACTTCTCAAAGTTTCCTTGAAGTTGGTAGACTCCACCTCAATAAGATAACCCATCATTGCTTCCAGATATTCAAACTCTGTGGATCACCTTTTGATTTGAAGGGAGCAGAACTGCTACATGCAACTATTTTCAAACCTCAGCATTCTTACATGCGTTGTGTTGCTTAGGCTCACCAGATTTGTTTTAGGCTCCATTTGGAACTTGGAAAGTACTAAGGAAAGAAAATAGATAGGAAAAAAAATTTGGAAAAAAATAAAAAATAGGTTTAAACTTAATAAATTAATTCTATATATTTATTAAACTTGTTTTGTTTGTTTCTCTTTTTGAGAAATTTTAATTATATTTAATTTTTTTTTATATTTTTCATGGTAAAACTGAACATGAGAAAATAATTTTTCTTAGTATTTGTTTTCTTTCTCTAATACTTTCCGAGCTCCAAACGTAGCCTAAGGGTTGACAAATCTGGTGAAGGGAAGTCACTGCTGATTGATCCAACAAAATTGAATCTCTCGGTAGATCCAAATACTAAGGGACTATCTTGATTTTGTGGATGTCCAACAGAAAGAGTCAGACAAGGCTGAGGTTTGTGGTGCATGGATGATATTCATTCATTATCGCTTCCACACAAGAGTGTGGAGTGGTATTTGACCTGAGAGTTCTCCCACCCATTAGACCAGTTGTTTTGGGTTTGGCCTCCGACTGGTAGAGTGTAGAACCAATGTAGACTCATCATTGAAAGCACCAACGATAGAGCCCCATGCTTTGCAATGGAGAGCCCAACCTAAAGGATCATTCGATAGGTGGAGAACCTCAAGTTTATACCACCCACACTCTTGTGTGGAACAGATGTGGGATGGTATCATTCCATACCTCTTGAGAAATCGGACATCCTCAAGGATTCATATCTACCTGGTAGTTTTCACACTCAAGCACATCCACTCAACCCATCTCGGGCGCCTGCAAACTCTTCGTATAGCCTTTCCCAAGTAGTCCTCTCTCGCTACGTACCGGATCTCAATGAAAACATCAATGATAAGACATCGTCTAATTGGTCAAATTTAGCTCAAAAGACAGGCCCGATAGGGTGGAGAACCTCAAGCCTATACCACTCCACACTCCTCGTGTGGAATCGATGTGGGATCATATCAATGGCCTTTGCCACGTAAGTGACTACATGCAACCTCCTGCGCATGGCCTTAATTTGCTACGTATTACACATACAACAATCACGCGAGCCTCACCGCTTCACCACTCGATACCTGTGACTTCACCTCTATATATGCGCTATCACTCCATGACAACGACCATGCCTCTGCCTCTTTATTTTCAGATGTAAGAACCATAAAGAAGGCCCATCTCTTCCTCTTCCTCTATGTGAATCCAGCTGTAATCGAGCCAATATCAATACAGAGTCAAGCTCGAGTTTGACTCAATTAAAAAACTTGAAGCTTGAACTCAACTCGAACTTGATCAAGCTTTTTTTTTTAAATGCTTGAAACTTGACTCAAAAAATATTCGAGCTACTCGAACTCACCTCAGCAAAACTCGAATCAATTAAAAATAAATAAATAACAAATAAATAATTATACTCGAAACCGACTCAATTAATAAAATAGTAAAACTCGATTAAGTTCGCGAGCAGCTCAAGTTGGGTATTGTAATATATTCGAACTCGAGTTTGACAAGCTACTTGAACTCGAGCTTGACTTGAGAAACTTTGAGTCGAATTCAAATATTCTACGAGTCGGGCTTGAGTAGCTCACGAGTTACTTGATTTGTTTACACCAATAATGTGGACCAAGTAATTCAGATAAAAAGGAATAAATAAAATATTGGTATTTCTATTGTTTTATTTTTCCTATTATTTGCAGATAAACAATATCTTATAATATTTTGAAGTGATGATATAAAAACAAAATCCATGGAAGTTGCTATATTTAAAAAACTAACTTTTTGTTCGGGATTTAAATGCAAAAGTCATAAAAGGTCATAATTTTAATACTAATTTTGCCTAATTTTTAATTTCCTCCAAATTTTCCGTCCTTCCAATGTTCCTCTATTTTGTATTTTGTTACTTTCGGTTCCAAATGGAACCTAACAATTTATTTTCTTTGAATATTTTTCCTTCAACATAAACAAAACACAAAACACAAGTTTATTGATTAGATTATAATATATCAAATCCTTCAAATATCACATGCAACAAACATGTTCAATAACTATATAGGAGCGAATAAGTTCATCCCTTAGCACAAATGCTGCCTCCACTCATCATAGTCTAACCCTTAAACATCAGAAATTAAAGCCAAAGCCATTATAATGTGATGGAATGGAAGCATTATTGATCACATGACATTCTTCTTCAAATGATTTTCCCACCTATCTTTATATATATCCCTAATACCCATGGAAACTCTTTTGCAATCTCCGCCTAACTCCTTATCTCTTCCCATTGGATGCATTTTCAAAGCAGATTTTGTCAATCCTCCCGCCGGTCTCCTCGGGGTCCATGGCCTTCCCCATTATGGATTGACCCTCGCAAACAAGATTGACCAGCAAATTAGTTTATAATTACAATTAAAAAAATTAAAAACTTAAAACAAAAAAGTGCGAAGCCCCCAAAACCAAGAAGCTCTACTTGAAGAGAAGATAGATCATTCAATCTTGATCGAACAAAGGTGACGGGTTACCCAATGATTGGTTTAGTCACTTCGTTTAGAGTGTTCTTGGGTTAGTGGAAATTTATAGAAATAAGAGAGTTGGCCGCAATTGTTGGGATCGGGCTTTTGGGAAGATAAAAGGGAGGCTATCTATCTATCTATCCGATCGAGGAGCCTTTAATTCGGCCTGGGCTTTGATCATTTTTTAAAATTTCTCATTGTAGACACATTGTAATTTATAACTAGTAATTTATTAATTTATAATGAATTTCTTACGACCATGCCTCCCGATGCCCGGTTAGTTAGAGCCGCTTGAGACGATAATTAAAACCGATATGCCATCCGACTGTGTGATTTTGATCATATGCATGTGTGCATGCAGCTACAAACATTTGTTCTCAAAGTCAGATATTGAGGACATAAACTGACGCTAAAGTCGTCCGACTTAGGTGATGTTTGTATTTTTGGTTTTTGCCAAAAGTAATTTTGATTTCGGTATTCAGTCTGTTTGTTTTTTAACTTTGTTATGATTTATTGCTTGCTTTTTGAAAATTTTGACTGAATAGAAAAAACTAAAATATTTAGCTTTTTGAATTTTTCTTAATATATTTTTTTTAATGATTTTTCTATTAAGAAAAATTAGATATTATAATATAAGAAAATCATATTCTTTATGATCCAATTGAACAGAACCGCTTGTCTTTGGGACCTCAATTGAACAAATTGCCTTGACGCGACTTCCATCAACAACACATGCAGCAAAGAGTCCCAACTGATTAGTCTCACCGATGCCGCAGGGACATGAGCCACGAAATCGTCATCCGCTCTGGCCCCCATTCTAAACCTTCAACAAAAAGGAGGGAGAAGAAAGAATAAAAAGGGAAGGAATAAATTGTGTAAATTTATTTATTTATTTATTTTTGGTTCCTTAAAAATGTATGACTGTAATGTAACAAGGTAGACCATCAATGAAAAGTGACAACATCTTAATCTCAAGTGTCTCTTGCCTCTTCTTTAGAACATCTTCTTATTAAGAGTTATTTTTGCTAAAGACATAGCCAAAGGGGGGAGATTGTTGGGTTTAGAATTGTCTATATCTTTGTCTCTAGTGCATAATCTACAAGAAGATGGGTACTTCGTTGATCAAGTTTGATGAATATTTGATGGTTTGTTTTCATAAAGTCCTCGGGAAGTACTTAACTAAGGCAAACTACACAAATGCAAGGATGTGTCTCAAGCCTGGAGATTCAAGACTAGAGTTGGAACTGACTTAGGACTCTAAGCAGTTTAGGACTCTTGGAGGTCATGGTACTTGGGGAGCTAGGAAGCTATCGATGGGCCTAGGACTCCTCTATCAAGTAGATAAGGTTTAAAATAAGAGGATCCGATCAGCCAAGCTATCAAACTAGAGTTGAAACCAAATTAGGTCTCCAATCTAAAGAGGAAACTTGAGTGCCAAGTCTCCTACTCCCGCAGGGATATCTTGAAGATAAGTTTAAGAAAAAGAGGTAATGCTGGAGTCATATTAATATAATGATCCAACTTTATCAAGACTTCCAAGACTGAATTGCAAGGGCTATAAATTCATGGGTTTGGAAGATACTTATCACAGATTTCAGGAGCAGAGCTTGAAGAAGAATAAGCGAAGTCCGACGTGTTGAAGAGCTTGGAGTGCGGATACTCGATTGAGGTATTGCAAGTTAAAAGTCTTTCACCTTGTGTGAAAGATGATGTTTTAGAATTCTTCATATTATTGATGTACTGTGGGCATGGTATATGCGATGCTTTTGAGAGAGGAATTGAGAGATTTCATTTTGAATTCCATTAGAAGTGATTAGGTTAAAGAAGAGTCGTGAGCAAAGAGGGCGTCTCTACCATAGTAAACTTGAATCGGATTAGAGGAAATCCTTGCATTTGGGCACAGCCTCGCTCACATAGGCAGTTGCCAAATCGTGTAACCATATTGTGTGTGCTTTACTTTTATTGCATATATTTTATATCTGCTCTGCACACAACCCATTAAAGCGCCTCGAATCCTACTACAACAAAGTTCAAATTGACACAATCCCTACACTTGTTACTAGGGGTGAGCATGGTTCGGTTAACCTAATCATGCCACTAAAAGTAAACCGATCGTCGGTTTTCGGTTTGTTATTTATATAAACTAAAAACCTAACCATAAACATGGTTAACCGAATCTTCGGTTAACCATATATTGATTTTTGGTTAACCAAAATTAAAAAAAAAAATTATAGTTTCATAATTGTATATTAAAGTTCAAATTCCTATAATTACTATAAATACAAAATGCAAATAGAAAAATGAATAAATTAATAGAATTCATTTGTAATCCCATGACACTTGGTTCATTTATAATATATCCAAATATATGAAATGCATGTGATCAGATAATTTAATCACGATTTTTTTTAATCAACCACGTGTTTTAACAACTTCAATAAAAAAAAAAAGAAACTATATCCAAAATAATCACAACCTATATGCTTTGATTTGATGAGATTAGATAGGTCCAAAGAGTGTCTTATATTATATATTGTTACATGCTACTAATATAAGTATATAACTATGAAATCTGATGCATAATGTCTTCCTCCAGTTTCAAAAGCAAACATTATATCCAAATATTAATGTAACACGCCAACCAAAAAAATTATTATAATAATTCATCCACAAAATTTAAGAAACTATGAACATTATTAAATTGAAATTATATTAATGAAATACTAATATCACCTTTGTAACATTATTTTCATCTATATATATATTAAATTTAAATTATACAACAATGTTGACCTATATATAAATTAATTTTCATAATATATATTATATACATTATATTTTATAATTTTAGTATAATATTTGTATTTTTAAATTTTTCTTGCTATTAATCAAAACTACTTCAAGCCAGATTTTGTAAGCCTAAACCAAAACCAATAATTGTATTAAAAAAAAAAAAAAAACCTAAAAACCAACCGATTGGTTCGGTTAACCTATTTTTCGATTCTGTTTCGGTTTGGTTTCTTGGTCGGTTCAGTTTCTTAGGTTTTTTTGCCCACCCCTGCTTGGAACTATGGTCAAGAACTCACACTTAAATCTGCCAATTATCATGAAAAATATAATGAAAAACAAATGTAGAAAATTTGTTTTCTTGGCATTTTGTTGAAAGCAAATTTGCTTCCAGAATTGAGCCTATTTGTTTTTGAATTTTTTCATGACTTATTGTTGAATATTTTAAATTTTTGGCTAAATAGAAAAAGCCAAAATATTTGGCCTTTTGGCTTTTGTTAATTTTTTTTTAATGTTTTTTCTATAAAAAAAAAGATATTATAATATAAGAAAATCATATTCTTTATTATTCAATTGAAACTCTCATGATTCGTTTCATGCTAATCAAATAAAAGCATATATATTTTTAAATTTTTAAATAATAATTTTTTGTTTAAACAATTAGATAAAAAATAAAAAATATTGAGTTTTTTAGAAAAAAAAATGATGAAATACTTTATCCTATTATGACTATTCAAATAACAATGAACACCACCTTAGTTTAATCATTATATATATATATATATATATATATATATATATATATATATATATATAGTGTGTGTGTGTGTTCTTATAATAATTTCCTTTGATAGTATATTTATAATATGGATTATTTATTTATTATCTTAAGTTTATCAAATTCCACTTTATATAATTAATTAACTTTGGTTTCACCTTCAACTGTACACAGAATGAAATGAACAAGCCAGCAATTCAATGGTATTGCATTGAATGCTTTGAAATATATATATCATAAAAGTGACCAAAATGTCAAACCGAATCTCTTGGATAGCAACCACCAATAATCCCGACTTTGAGATTGGTTGTGGTACGTAGGGCTTCCCAGCCAATAATAAATCGGATTAATTTTATAAACTTTTTTACTTTCACCAACTTAAATTCGCAAACCTAGACGCTATATTTTTTATGGAATTTTGTTGTAAAAATGAGTTTTTGAAACAAAATTTTGGACTTAATGTTAATAAAAATACTGTTATTGTTGTAAGACAAGGAAAATTTGGAGAGGAATTAAAGAGATCGAGATTGAGACAAGATTGGAGAAATATAAAAGTGAGATAAAATGGGATGATAAAAGGGAGAAATATTTGTTGTACAAATAATAAAATATCTTCTTAATATTAGAGTATTTTAGTGTTTTCTTTTATCTGTTTCGCTTTTACTACTTGTCTTGTAGGTATATATATATATATATATATATATATATATATATATATATATATATACACTTTAACTCTCTCGATAATAATTATTTGTCTTTCATAATATGGTATCAGAGCGCCAGGCTTAACAGCAAAAAAAACCTAACCCTAGTCGTTGCCCATCATGCTCCGCTGATCACATGTTATTAGGCTCAATGGCCGATGAAGCCTCTTCCACCACTGCCGTCTTGCCTCCTTGTTGTCCGATAGTCTTGAATGGGACTGATTCATCTCAGAATTTAATTGTTTTCAATGACAATACTCAAGCACCGCTAAAACTCACAGCCACGAATTATTCCGTGTGGCGGCTCCACCACGTCTCCTATTCGAGCGTACGACGACGGCTTTCTCAACAAATTAAAGCAAGTCCCCTGCAATGATAACTCTGCCCGATGCCGCATCTCTCTCCCCTAATCCAGACCATAATCTCTGGTTTAGACAACACCAATTGCTTCTCAATGTAATTGTTAAGTCCGTAACTATCACCCAAGTGTAGTTCATCTCTACCTCCTCCACATCTCGTGTGGCTTGGACTCATCTCGAAAAGACGTATGCCTCTTCTTCGCGTGGATGGATCATGACCCATTGCTAGAATCTTGCCAGTCCTCAACAACGTAATCAGACTATTACCGATTATATGCAAGATGTCAAACACAATAGTGACTCTCTTGCACTTATGAATGTCTCTATTGAAATTGATGAATGAGCTCTCCATCCGTGTTTTGAACGGACTTGGCCCGACCTACTCACACATATCCCATGCCCTACAAGCTCGAGCAACTCCAGTTACTTTTGAGGAATTGTTTGAGCGAAACTAATTTAGTTACCTACCCAAAATGAAAATTTCAATTCCTTCGACACCGCTCGCCTTCAATCCGGCCACTGCCTTAGTTACTTCGGTTGGCCCTTCATCATATCGTTAGTCAAACACAGAGCGGATCGGGAAACTCGTAACCGGTCTCAATAGTCTCGACTCTACCGCCACCTAGATCTGCACACCGACCAAACCCCGACCTTATCTCCTGCGGATCCAACCCGTCGCCACATCCGGGTAAAGCTACGGGCGCACAAACTTGTAATATGACCGCACTCACCTCAGCAAAGCAGTTATCTATCCACCCTGCCTCGTCTCTTCCTTCCACTCCCCCGCCCGAGCTCACACTTCCGACTTTCACTCGCACCCTATGCCCATAATCAAGTAGCTCATTACCCTAATTCTAGTAATTCTCCAAATTAGGTCGTTGATTCAGGTGCCTCTCACCATGTGACCATGGATCTTACTGCCTTTGCCCTTCATGAGCCTCACACTGCCTCTGACAGTGTTATTATTGGTGATGGTACAAGTTTATCTATTGCTAACATTGGCTCTTTCACCCTTCCCTCTCTACCTACCCCCTTATTATTTACGCTGTCGTGTTACATGTGCCGCTTATGTGTAAGAACCTTATTTCGTTTCTTACCCTTTGTGCCAATAACCCCAAGTATCGTCTAATGTCCTATTTTTACTCTTTCTTTCTATGTGATCATCACACTGAGGTCACTACCTGTTTGCGTGGCAAAGTGTAGAGATGGTGTCTATTACTAGTCGACGCAAATCCCCCTTCTCGGTTCTACCTAGTCCCGTTCTCTCTTCACCCGGGTCCTCGCTGCATTCCATGTGGCATAGTTATCTCAGTCATTTGTCCTCACATATTTTTCACAAATTTCTAAGTGTTCTCAATATTTCCTTTCCCGATGACCATTTATGTTCCTTCTCAGACTTTTGCAATATTAATAAAAAGTCTACAAAGGGCCTTTGTTAAATCGCATTACTCTTCCTCTTCTCTTGATGTCATTTTCTCCGATGTTTAAACCTCACCTGTTTCATCTTCTAATGGTTTCACTACTATGTTATTTTTTGTCGAATTAATACACAAAGTATATCCGTTTACCTGCTATTAAAATCGAAAGTTCATTCAATCTTTGTCGCTTTCAAGCAACTTGTTGAAATTACTTTACCACCACAATTAAAACCCTTTACACATATAATGGGGGAGAATTTCTAGCCCTTTGGTCCTTTCTCGCGACCCATGGTATCACTCATCTCACTACACCTCCCCACATTCCTGAACATAATGGGTATTCTAAACGCTAACATCGGCATATTTTCGAAACGAGTCTCACTCTCCTACAACAGGCATCCATCCCTCTCACCTTCTAGTCTGAGATGCTTATGATAATGTTATCTATTAATAGACATTTGTAGTCGATATCACTTGGTTCCTTTGAAAAGTCATTCCACCAACCTCGTCGACCCATCCAACTCCCGTGTCTTCTGTTTATGTTCGCCTTTAGTCGTGTCCCTGCCTTCCCCAAACCCCAATCCCAAACCTGTCCTGTGTCTTTCTTGATTACTCCCTCACTCAAAGTGCCTTTCTCTGTTTTGACCCTATCCTCAAAAAATTTTTTGTGTCTCATCATGTTAAGTTTGTGAAAAATGTTTTCCTATTTACGTCTCCCCTTCCCTCCACCACACTAGTAGTAGACATAGGCTTTGCACTCCCCGCTTCATCGTTCACCTTGGGCGACTATCTAGCACCACCGACCTCATCTCCATCCCTCACTAGTCCTCCCGCCAAACTACATCTCCCCTAACCATTCCCGCCCACCTCGGTAGACAACAGCCCCCGGACCCACCGAGCTCATCTCCATCACCCCACCCGTCTTCCTACCGAATTACATCTCCCCCACCCATACTGTCGACCTCCCATGAACTGTCGAGCTCATCCCCATCACCCCACCCGTCCTCCCACCAAATTGCTTCTCACCCACCCATACCGCTGCCCTCGCCAAAACTGCAGAGATCATCCCCATCACCCCACCCCATCTTCCCGTCGACCTACATCCCTAACCCCACCAACACCTTTCCAATAGTCGTCTCCTTCTACTAGCTTGTTGGGTTTGACACCCTTCCTACCCTCACCTGGTCATCCTCCCGACCCCTTACCTATTCCCTCTTCCCCACTAAACCATCATCCCATGCAAACCTACTCTAAAAATGCCACCCTCAAACCTAACCCGAAATATGGCCTCACCACCATGGGTTTCTACTTTTACTAATTTTTCCTTTTTAGGTATATATATACCTCAACTCTCTCAATAATAATTAAGTCGCTTTCATAATACTTAAGACATGGACATCTTTTTCTTAATATCTATATCAGTTAATATATACTTAAATATATTGACATGGCATGGGTAAGGATGAAAAAAGAGTTGAAACAAAAATGCCTTATATGATGTGGTCAGCTTCTTTAATGTAGAATATAAGATTTATAGATATGTAAATGACTTTATTTCACTTTTCCATTTAAATAAAAACTTGAGATTAAAAATAAAAGGGGGAAATGATGTAAAGGTGGGATGATACACCAAATATAAATTTAAAATAGAACTCTACTCATCCATATTATGGAATCAGATTTCTTATACTAAATTAATGAGAGCATGCACTCTTCCCATTATAATTAAGACGAAATTGCCTTTAATGAGTTGATCAGTGGATCCCATTTATTTGATAATTAGGAGAAAGAAATTCATCCTTAATATAATTATACAGTTATTACATTAATCTAACGTGATAAGGTGCATAAAAGCCCTTGACTTTTGGTCCTATGTGCATAAATCCTTTGTGTATCAAAATGGTGAGTTGAATTTGGTTGGGGGAGCTTTGGAAGCTTAGTTTATATTTGAGATCTTAAATCCACACTTGCACTAAGTTCCTTTAGGGAAAAGTCAATTTAGAGGTTAGGGGAAAGATTGCCTAGATCACCATACCTTATAAACTTTGTTTCTTTGAAATTGTGAATACTATGTGGTCCCAGCAAAACTTATTAATTTATTAGACTCTTATCGATGCTCTTCTAATAATACTAGCACCATCCATCCCATATCTATTTTAATTTACTTGCTTGCATGTTTATTTAATTATGCATTTTAGATTTTTCATGATTGTTTTGATCAACGTATCTTTATTTTACGCTTATCCATTGCTAAGGGACTAGCAACAAGCTGGTTGGGAGTGTGATAACCACTCAAAAAGTGCATTTTCAAGCAATTAATTTTTATGAATCAAAACCCTTTTTTGTGGTGGAAACTCATACTTAACCAATTTTGTGCTATGTTAGCTCCAAAACCCACTACTGATGGTTTTATTGAGTACAAGTACACATATAAGACTTTTTAGGCACTTTTATAATGGCTGGAATCATGGGCCAAGTAACGAGGACATGTGGCGGATTCGTGCGTGTTTGAAGCTCTTGAAGCAATTTACTTGTGCTGGAGACTATGTTAACATGATCATAAAGTTAAGCATGGGGGTTTAAAGACACAAACTAGAGATTTCACACCCCACTCTAGAAATTTCGCACCGCCCCCTAGAGGGTACGAAATTTCACACTGCAATTCAATCTCCTTTGGTCAATTTTGCACTCACTTAAGGAGGGTGTGAAATTTTCACACTCTCCCCCAGTCGATGCGAAAATTGTGGGAAACAAAATTAGATTTGAGTTCCAAATCGGGGAATAAGAGTTCTAAATGGAAAAGGATCCTTTTGAATCACGAACCAAACCCACAAGATGTATTTTTTTCTCTTATAAATAGGGCTTAGGAGGATCAAGCGAATATAGCTAGTTTTAAGTTTATTTTTACTTTTGTATTTTGGGATCTCTCTGTTTTGAAAATTCATTTTTAAAAACTTTACAGTGCTTTCTTATTTATTTTGTTTCAATTCATTAATGGATCGACCTCTTATGATGATGGTCATCTCTCGAGGTGATTCTGGTTGTTCTTCTGTGGTGACGAGAAATTGCACTTCAGTAGTGGATGTTATCTTGTTTAATTTGAGTGTGGGTTTGTCATTAGGACATCCCTGTAGGATGGTAGTAGCCTTAGTTCCCAACTAACATATAAAGTCTTTCTTCTATTTAACTAGTCTTACATCTGTAATGATCTAGATGATATATTGATTGACATATTTTGTGTTTTTCAACGTAATAGCGGTTTTCTTTCGGGTACCACAGAGTTCGAGTTAAAGACATCTTCAGGACTCTCTGTTGCTGGTTTTAGGACCGCGATTACCTAAACGGTATGACTTTCATCCACATCTGCGCTCAGAACTGAAGAGCAGTTGGGAGTTAACAAATCTTTCCAGTGAATAACTGGACTAATAAGTCGCCTGGATCCTGCGTAGGTCATATTTGGTGATGTTGGTGAAAGCGAGATCTCTTTTAATATTGCTGATGTCATTAATGGCAAATCATTCTTCTTCAAAGTAAACAAAATGTTTCTTCTGTTTTTTGTTATCGTGTTAACCAAGCGCCGATCGGATTACGCAAAAACCCATCCCAATGGACCTTTAGTATAATGACGACATGACTGCCGGGGTTGAACTATGTTTATAATTACGGCGCTTTTAAAATATTAGTTTTATCGCCGACGGAAAGATCAGGACTGGGCGTGACGTATTGGTGGGCGTGCTGTGATTAAACCGAGTTACCCGGATATCTTAGATCTTCAGACTGTATCAGCAATTTGGATGACGAAGTCTACCTAGTTATATATTCGCTTTTTTGTGGATACTATGTTTGAAGTCGATACGATCTTGGTTGCGTTATCTCCGATTAGTTAAATTATAGTGGCAATAGTTAGGCTACCAAGAAAGCTATTGTGGCTTGCCAAGATTGGTCAGCGAGATGGGTGTTCAACAAGGTGGTCGGTTTGCATTATGATGCTGTCTCCATAATACGTAAAGCTGGGTGTTTCGTGGGTTAACACGCCGATAAGTTTCACAGTTCTTGGAGTTTGGCTACTCTTTTGGTAAGTCATTGTTTGACAAGATTCAAACAACGAGGTGAGATTCGGTTGCATTGGTATTCGAATATATGTTTTGGCGAAGAACCGATTATCATGCGGACCAAACGCCGATCGGATTTGCAAAATCCGTGGTTAATTACTCGCGGTGAATTAATTAGTGAAAAGATTCATAACTCGAAATCGACGGCTGCATCGTGGCGAACTTCTGCCGCACAAAGTTCGGCGCTTTGCCGGAACTTTGTTAATCTCTAGATCTTCGGTGGAGATATAACCCTGTGCCCGGTGGAGTTTCTCGATATGTTTTGAGTTTTCTTCAAGGTCCATATTCAGGATACGAAAGATTAATTATAGCGTGTAAATATCAGTCGGTTATCAGCATTAATATATTGTCTTAATGGTGAGGTTTGGTCAAATCGATCGCGGATGTAGGCTTTCTTGAATATAATTTTGTGTCTTGTTGTTCTATCTCTCACATTAACATCACCATTTGTTGCACAAATCACTTAACACCCCGCCTGCTGATAATGTTGTGCATTAGCGTTGGCTCTCACAAAACAAACTTGGTTTGATTACTTTATGATATCTTTTGGCTTTGCTGCTGCGTCTGCGGCTCATTACGACGCCTTACAAACGATTAGATTATCACGGTTTCAGTCTTAAATGAAATTCTGTGAGAGGTGGCTCGAAACGGGACATCTTCGATAACGCCATTTTGTATTCAAATTACCATCACTATAAAACAACGCCATAGGTTGGGACGTATGAATATCATAACTTTTATGACACAAAGCACAACTGCAATTTGCATTGTATAACTCATGGATTCTAATATCTCTTGTGGTTTCATTTGAATAGTCAGATGAATAATATCAAACATAATACGGATCTTGCAAAAAACAAAAAATAAAATAAATTCATATTTTCATAGTCATATCGATTAAAATATTATTTTTATTCGTGATAAATCTTCAACTTGGATTATTCTGATGAATAAGCTATTAAAGTGACTGATCCTTGATGTCATGAAACATAAACCTTATAAGCCAATGAACTGAAAGACTTGCAAGTGGTTTGATGGAAAATGATTTTTGTTCATTTCTTCTTTCTGACTCTCTCGATTATTTTTAACATGAAAAATCATTATGGGTTTTTGACCAGAGAAAATAAATTAAGATCAAGAAAAACTGTTCTCCGGTTAATTTTTCTCAAAAATGGAAACTTAAATCCTCCATTCTTGCTATCCTTTTCTTCTTCTACCTTTTCTCTTTTGATTTCAAATTCAACAAAACGGAAGTAGAGGAAGTAAAGGAGTTGTTTCTCAATTCTTGTGCCCTTCTTAATCCGCATTGGTTAATTGGTTTCAGTTGACAGCCTATTTAGAAAATGAGTTTGTCACCTCATATATCATCATCAAAATATTAGATTATTTATTTACGAATGAAATGTGGATATTTAATAATAATACATGTCTCCAATAATAATAATAATAATGTAATAGTATGTATGTATGTGTGGCATTAAACTATTCTGTAATGTAATAATATCATCATCATGAAAAATACAATGAAAAACAAATGTAGAAAATTATTTTATAATGTATCTGATGATGCTTTTGCAATTGAAACTGGGCGGAGCTTGGTGGGATTGCTAAGCGTTAGATGACTTTTGATGTAAACTCCTGACTAAGAAACAAAGGATCGGTGGGATTACTGGTACTCTAATATAATTAAGTTCATAATGGAAGAAAATCATTCTTTAGGGAATGAATTTTTTTGTAAGTAACACAATAATGGGGTGGCACGGTATTTATAATGGGTGATCTTATTAACTTTCTAATTGTATGATGATCTGAATAAGTATCTTTCCTATGTTGCGGGATGACAATATTTCTTCCGATACCGGTGAGTTTCTTTTCCTTATACGTTCTTAGATTAATAACGGATAATTGAGGGCGATAATTAGGAAATATCCTCCTGAATTAATTGGACATTGAGTGTTTTCCTTTAATATGGATTCTTTAGTTTGTTTATGTATGACTTTGCAGAGGGTGAATTGGGAGGCCTTCAGCGACTATCTTTGGGATCATGGTAGGAAAGTTCTAATTCAGGAAGGGCAGGTAATGTTTGGGTAAAATCAAATTATATAGATCTGGATGATTGAGCTGGGATTTCACTGTTGAATGGTCATGAGAAAATCAACTCTGCGATCAGTTAAATGGGATTCAAAATGGTCGGGATTGAATGGGCAGATGTTGAGATAGTGCCAAGTGTGAAAATAGTGGAAGGAAGGATAGATGTCATTTTGGAAATTTTTGTGAGGAAAGTGAAATAGCCAATAAATTCATCTCACCTTCAGTTAAGGACCAAGCGTTGGGAAGAACGGAAAACCTGCAAAGTTAAGGTTTTGAGGTTTTGGCGATTTATATGAGAAAGTACATCTATCTGGATTTCAGATCAATGGATTATGGTTCTTAGACAGAGAAGGTTGTTATCACTCTGAGGGCAAACACGTGTTTAGTTTGAGGTTTCGTTAAACTCAGCGGTGAGGAATTTCATCTACTTGTTTACACTTTATTTAAGTGTTTTGTAATGTTGGGTTGGTTTAGTAGTGAGAACCACGTTGATCTCAAAATGGACAGTCAAGAATTGTTAGACTGTGGTTGTTTGGGTTAAAATCCTATTGGGAATATGCTATTGGTATTTCTAAAAATTATGTTTTATATTGTATCAGGCCGAAATACGTGTAAATTTGGTTCACCAAGAGAACGATCTGGAGAATTGACGCCATGGATGTACCGCCCATATTTAGTTGTAACTTGATCCGGGTTTTGTAAATGGTTCAGCGTCCATGTTGGGTGCTTCAGAAATTGGTGATGAATGACGATTTGCTTCAAATGGATAGTTAATATGATTGTATTAATATAATATAAATTATGTGGATATCGTTGTGCATCGATATTGAATAATTGTGATTATCAGTGTGTGATGTCAGAAATATAACATGAATGTCAGATGAGGTTATTGTTTGCTCAGTGGAGCTGATTTGGGTGATGGTTGATATTGTTGAATTGCATGTATTATGTTGCCATTATGTAATGTATGTTCAATTATATTGCATATGTTGTATATATAAAGTAACATGCTTCATGCTGTGGGGTAGCCTACCGATGGGTACGTGCATGGCAGCATTGAAATCGACCGGTTTTGAAAGAATTTCGGTTGATTTTGAGAGAAATCGAGGTTGAAGCGGTCAGCGGATCAGCTGGATGGGGACAGCGTTATTTGGAAGGTTCTCCAGCACGCCTTCGGGGTCCATATTTTGCGTTCGCCGATGGTTCAAACGCCAATGTTTCGAAAAAGTGTTTCTCATACGCGTAAAGCAAATCGCCGAGTGGTGACTTCCGGACGTTGGTTCATTTAGACGTTGATACGGATCTGCGATTACGCGATAATAATTTGCTTTGGTATTACCATCCGCCGGAACGGGATAACGTTTGGGATTCGCTGCGACGATATCTACCACGTAGAGGATATTATTTTGGTGCTATAGAAACGATTGAGGCGGCCTCATCCTAGAAACGTTTTAGAAGAAGTGGGTTGTGGCTTTTGGTTTTGTTATGTACACATGTAGAACTCTCTAAAAGTTTGATATATGATGTAAGGATCATTTATTATCACCATGACTCTTAACATGATTACGGGATTATTGGATGATATGAGTTTTGTGTTCCAGTGCGTTTTCTCGTGGATCTCTATGTGTCAGTATTTGAGCAGGTTTGTGTTTGGTGGCTGTTCAAGAGAGCTCTTTTGTTTTATCGAGAATCTTGGATGCCGAACATTCCCAAATCTTCTCTGAGTTGTAGAGTCAACGGATACCGAAGTTTGGGGCGTCACAATATCCTTAGGGCGAGCATTGTGTTTGACATTCTTAATCTCTTAAAAAAACGACGACAGTTTTGTTTTGCAGGCTCAAAACACTCAATATTTTAAACTCAGATGATTATCTTTCAAATTCTTAAAATCTTTATATAAGAAAAACATAGATAAAGTTATATTTCAAGACTAACTCAGTTTTTCTTCGACACCACTAGTTTATCTTCATATATACCAATTTAATTTTATTTTATTTATTGATATAGGAAAGAAAGTGAGAAGAAATTTCATTATTCAGTTATTAACTGGGAATACAGAAAATATTCTGTGAAAATTCTTTGCATCATATTCTTTATATATAATATAAAATTAAAAATGATAAAGATATTATATATATTTTTTAATTGATTTATATTATCTTTTCTATGATTTCTCTCTCCCTTTTTTAATCAGTTTGGCCCCTCAATTCTCCAGATCTTAATATTGCCTTTGGCTTTGCAAGATACTCTTTAGTGGCATGTGTTTGAATGTACAGCGCTAGACACCAAGGTCACATTACAACGAGTAAAGTCAAATAAATGGGCACATAATAATGATCTGGGTGAGTTGACACATATTTGCCAAACTACGTGGATGGACTTACTTAAAAAGGGCTCAAGGTCACGTTCATGACTGTGTCTCATTCAGCCCTTCTGTGGGTTAGGCTGAATAATACTTCTTTATATTTGGTATCAGAAAATCTGGTTCATGGTTTGATGATCTGTGTTACTAATAGACTTAAACGTAATTCAAAGATTGTTTTTATGCTGGAAACGGAGAAGGGATTAATTACATTTTCTTCATGGATGTAAGGTGTAAAAGAGACTAAAATAACTGGGTAATGTATAAAATGTATTTCAGTAGAAAATTTGCCAAACATATTAATGCGATAACGTGACATATATTACCAATGTAACAGACGTTAAAACGCAATGTAGCATCTCACCAGGCGCGAAAGTTTATGTTTATCGTTTTCGGATGACAATCACAGTGAGTCTATGATTCTGATTATCATCCCTCCAGCTGTGTGTTAGATTATATGATCCTCTATGGGTTAATTCACTTTACTTCATGGCTTAAATGTCATGAAATTAAGATGGAAAACCCATAAAATTTTTGAAACGAAGAATATTACAAAATCAGCGTCAATAAAAATTGGTGGACGTAAAATAAATAAAAAAAATAAAGAAGAAGAAGAAATGGACCCGAAACGACGTGATTGTTATATATTTATAATTTTGGTCTTAATCGTTAATTTTTCTTCTTCGATACATATTAATATATCCTCATGGTCCATTGAAAATTAGGTTTGGCAACAAACGTTTTAACATCTGATATTGTGCCTTTCTTATTTGACTCTTGCTCCGTAAAGGTTTGAGCCGATTGTTTGTAATAACCATACAATGATGACTACGTAAAGTTAAATTAAACGAAAGAAAAATATTTTCAATAAATTTGTATGTATGTATTTCTTGTTTTTTGATGGTGAGTTTTTGAGTTTTTGAAAAATTAATTGCATTGACACTTTAAAGTATCGCTGTTCTTTGTTTTCTATAGGTTTTTCATGCTTACTGTGGTTATTTCAGTTTAAAGATTGTAAGATTAACGGTTTATTTAGGTTTTTCAAAAATTATGAAGTTTATTGGTTATTATTATATCATATTGAGATTTGCATCAGTTATAAGTTAAGGAAGAACAATAATAGTAGGAATTTGTATGGAACAAGTTATGGAAAATAATGAGAGATTTGTGATGTAAATTAAGGAAAATATTAATGACATAGATTTTACATGGGCATCGTTATAAGAATAATGATGAATTCAGATGGCGTTGTAGAAATAATAGCGATGAATTAATTGTATTAATTAATTGATTGTGAGGGTAAAAGATCATTCTATTAGATGCATAGGTATAAATAAGGCGAAGAAGATGTTAATATTAACGGTTTCATGGATGAGTTCAGGGCATCATTTGGATGGGTTTGAAGAATAACATTTTCTATAATTCAAAAATCATGCATATTTCTTTCAGTTCTTTGATGTGGTTGTAACAAATCTTTCTTTCAGTTTAAGACATTACCGAAGAGTTGATTATATTACCTTTAGTTTCTTTAAATAAATAAAAATAAAGATTAGTGTAGTTATCATACTGATTGCTTTGGTGTAGAATAAAAGTAAAGAAAAGAAAAAGAACATAAATTAGTTGCAGAAATTGACAATTGATGTATAAGCGTTGGTGAGTTGAAGAGATAAAATAGTATCTATTTATATGTAGTTTTGTTATTGATAAGTAAAGATAAAGATGTGTTAAAATAAAAGGTTCTTTATTATGATGATCTTAGAAAACTTAGGTGTAAATCAATTTGATTCTGTGAGATTAGCGAAAAAATGAATAATGTTTAAAATATTGTTCAGTTTATTTTAGAAAAGGAAAAACAAATGTTTAGATATAAAATTTTAGAAAATAAACATAGTAACAATGAATCGTTTGAGAAAGTCTGCGTTTTGTAAATACATATGTATTGGTAAATCATTTAAAAAGTCGCGTATGTTTCCGCGATAATCATCTTTGTTGAAATTACCACAAAATTCGAAGTTTTAAATGCGTAAGTAATGATGATGGTTTCTTTGCCAGTATCTTGAGGAAATATTGTTAAAGTTGAAATTCTTCCGGATTAGCTCTTTCAGCTTTTGATCTTAACTTTGGTAGAGGAATTTAATCAGTTTTAAAAGATATTGTTTTATATATATTATAATAAAGTTCTGTCACAACTTTTCAAAAATTATTATTACCCATATTATATCGCGATCATAGGATAAATCAATCATGGAGTTAGAAGAAATTGTTTGTTTCCTTCGTTGAGATGAAAAATTGTTTTAATTGATTATACAATCTTGGTTTGTGAAAAGTTTTGCACACCACAGTTATTGATTATCCATGGTTAAAATGTTTACATCATGTTATTACTTTGAGATTGTTTGTTAAAAAAAATGTGAATCATGATGTTTTGCTGTTTGAGCTTTTTGATGAAATATTGAAATAGTTGGTTCGGCCTTGTCAACTGGAATAATGGTTGACCTGTTGATACTTGTCAATGGGATATAATAGGTTGACCTTCGTTTCTTGGTGGGGGTAATTGGTTTGAACCCCAGCCTCTAGGGGTTTAGTTAGAGTTACTAGTACTAGTAGTGTTTGGTTAGTCCACCTTAAAAAGGAACAATTTGCGCCCAGCCACTCATTTGAAAGTCCCACATGGTAGCGCATTTGATGTTTATTGGCGAAAAATATATTTAAATGTTTGTTCAGTTGTTATGAAATTGTTTGGATGAATTTGATATGAAAGTGTTTGGATCACATTTGATATGAAACCGATTTGAAATGGATGTGAGAATGTTTTGAGTATATTGCGAACAATGTTCCAACTTATTTTTTGAATCAAAAGTTTTGATGGAAAGCATCTCCCTATTTTTATATGATTAAAAACTTTGATCCAAAAATGTATTAGTATTTCTTATTGGGCTTTACGAACTCACCCTTTATTCTTTAAAAATTTTGAAGGTACCACTTAGTTCGAAGGAGTAAAAAACGGTTGGGGAGATTGGTTTATTAGAATATTTGTTTAAACTTCTCTTGGGTTTATTGTTGATATTTAAGTTGATTCATTTTGAGATATTTGGGTTTGATTATTTGGATAAGTATACTTGGGTTGATGTTGGACTGTGGTTGATCATTTGAGGATTTAGAAAGTTCCGCATTTACTCTGAGCAATTGATTGGTAATTGTACAAAAATCCGGTTACAGGAAGGTTAGTGTCGTTTCACCTTTGACCTTGGTAGACGAGGTGTGAATTTGGCGGTCATATCACCGGTGGTTTGGTCGATAATGCTACTTATGCTATGCGTTCTAACTCTCTATGTGGGACTTAGTGTGTGCAGAGCAGATGTGATATATCTTGTAATAACATAAAGGCACACAAAATTTTACATTGTTTGGCAACCTGCCTACGACCACGGGACTATGCCCAGATGCAAGTATTTCCGCTAATTTGATTCAAGGTTTACAATTAGTTTTATGTAATTTATGGGACTTTCTGCCACGTCCCTTCATTTAATCATACCATTAGTTTCATAATGAACCTCCATTCCCTCTCTGTAGCATAGCACACTCATAACTACTTGGTATTAAGTAAGATGGAAGAAAGTAGGTATCTTATCTTTCTTTGAGGTGAAAGGTTTTTTAGTTGCAAATACCTCAAATAATTATTTGTACTCCACACATAATAGATAAGACTTCTCTTGCTCTTCTTCAAGCTCTACCCATAAAAATCCGTTCTAAGCATCTTCCAAAGTTCTAAATATATAGCTTATGTATTCGGTTTTGGAAGACTGGATAAGGTTAGATCATTATTCTAATATGACTCCAAACCTACCTTGAATTATCTGTACTTTTCTTTAAGCTATCACTGTGGAAATAGGAAACTTGCTGCCTAAGAATCCTCTTCAAAATATAATCTTTATTTGATTCCAATTATGGTTTGATAGCTTGGGTTATTTCTCTGTTTGAGTCCTTTATCAACTTGCCTAAAGATCTGAGGCCCATAGGTTATTTATACAAAATTTGCCAATACGGCTCCAAAACTAACTGCGTGGTTTTGACCCTAAGATCTGGACTCATTAGTCATAAACATCTCACGCTAGACCTTGGATGAACTTCATTATAATTTCTCTTCCATGGGCTGAGCGATCTGCTTCAAAATCTTAAATAATTGGATCTTGACCCAGTACGGGGATGAAGATATAGATAATCAAACCCAACACTTAATTATCAATTTCTAGTCAAACTACGTTTTTTATTTTTTATTTTTATTTATCTAAATATTCTGTTAATATATTATAACATAAAATTTAGCATTTCCTCAGTGTAGTCTATTATATTTCTTTATTTATTGTGACATTACTCATTTGGTCTACAGAAATGTGAGGTGTTAAGAAACCTGCTCTTTCTATTAGAAGTTTGGTTTTAGGCCTAATAAACTGGTTTGGAAACACTTTAATTTCACAGCACCTTTGGATTGTACAATTGTTGTTTTGTGTTTGTGTAATCTTGTCACTCACTTCAGTATTTGGTGTATTACTAATTAGTAAGCTAAAAAGATATTAGATTGATCCATCACCACAAATCAAATAATGTTCATTGGGTACTAATTCAACCATAAGCGATTTATATTGCTTCATTGCGAGTTTGGAATACAGTAAGAAGTTGAATCAAGTATTTATAACATTATTACAGTAAAGATTTGTATAGTCAAGAAGGAAGCGGGATTTGAGTGGAAGAAAAAATTAGAAGGATTTGTCTTACTTTATATATAAAGCTTAGAAGTTTGGTGTGATAAGGAATTCTTCGAGTTGCTATATATTTGTGCTTATATTTCAGGTTGATAGATGTGGATATACACATTAGCCATTATGCTGGATCACAGGATTGAATCTGTGCTGCAATATATATCCTAGTAATTTAAGACATGATTAAGGGTAATTAAAATGTAAAATGTGTTTTGAGATTAAAATGATTAGAATAAGGTATAATTGGAATTTCATTTAAAAAAGGATTATACTGGTGTTTCTAAGTGAGGACTTAGATGGGATTCTTTTAGAAGAGTGTTGGTGAATGTTAGAGGTAGTAAATAATTTGTTGAGTCTGAAGATCAAATGATAAGAGGTGACAAACAGAGGCATTTGTGTCTCTCTCTGAAAATCTAGAGAAGAAAAGCTAAAGGCTGGCGTAAAATAATGATAAACTGAAGGAAAAGATGAAGAAAGAGAAGTGGGTTACAGGGTTCCTCCACCATTGTTTATTTTATTGCCATATTACAAGTCTGATTTAGAAGTAGTGTGAGAAAGGAGGAACAAGGAGAAGGAGAAGCCTTTAAGGTTTGAAATTTATTTAGAAAGATTTTGATTTCAATCTTGTTGGTTTGTTTATATTTTGATTATGGTATTATTGTTTGTTAAGGTTCTTTAAATGAGGAAGCGTTGTAAAAATGGGGTTGAGGGGAATGTTGTCATTTCCCCAAACCTGATGGATATTGACCATATCTTTGCCTAGAGACCTATGAATTGGGTTATTCCAATTTTAGGAGAATCCTAATTCCCTTAGCTGCAAATGTTTTGAAGACCTCAAGGCCCGATTATCGTCATAAGACCCTTGAATTTGGTTAAGGTTTGATCTGTTAGTCCGGCCCGGTCGGACCGGAGTCTTGATGTTAGTGTGTCATATCACGGTTTTAGTGATCAAAATGGTGATTTTAATTTCTGGGTAAATATACTTCTTTTAGAATAACTATGAGTTGACTATCAGATTTGGATTTGTTTATTTTGAAATTCATCAAATTGGAGCTCTATTTTTAGTTAGTTAAGGTTCGCCCAAACTAGCCTTGAGTGTTTGAGTCATATCTTGGGATAGGTTGATCCAAATGAAGTTATTCAAATTTTGATTAAACTTCAAGTCTAGAGTAACTCATGAGAGAAGTATAAACCAATTCTTCCCATTGTTCCCGAGAAGTTTTTGCAAAATAAAGAGACAAATTACATCCCTGAAAACTATCTTGGAGTAGTGAATTAATGGGGCCATATCTCCCAATTAAAAGTCCAAGTGACATGATTTTTGTTTATGGGAAACTTGGTATGGAGCATGTGGTTAAGAATATCCTTTGTCTAATAATCATTTGCAGGTCAAATTGTATTCAAATGGACTTCAGGGCCTTATGACTGATTCGAGGCGGTGGTTATGAAGCTGGAAATTGAATAAAGGCTATATAAATTAATTGTTGTATGAATGATGCATCATAGTAAGGTGATCCTTGATAACATGTATTTATGAAAGCTAAAAGAATACACTTATATTTTGTTTATGAAGGAGTGCGTCTGATTAAATGTTTGCAAGAGATTATTAATGAATATCTCGCAGTGCCATGATTATTGATGATTATTCGCATATGAGATGTATTTTAATATCTGAAAGATTGATGAAAACATAATAAAACTGTTACTTGCCCATATTTGGATAGTTGGATAGATAGACCTTTATGGATAACGATCTTTGGTTCTGACGGTAGCCCGTTTGGGTCGATGACATGGATCCCATTTGGATCATTATAGTGGCCTTGTTCGGGTCATACAATACATTACAGTTTATAAATCACTGTCTCGTACAGTGATAGTACCTTCAGGTACATACAGTTTCGTCCCATGATCCAGTCCTTTGGAATATCTGGTGCATTCCTTAGTTGTGAATAGCACCTTGCTTTTAATTTCAATTTCTAAGTGGCGCAAAAATATAAAGTTCTTACCAAGGCGTGGTCTTTTATGTAAAGCTTTCTTTACATATATGTATCTCATATATTCAAATATAACAATCGTTTATGTGTATTATCATAAAAAAATCAGTCAATCAGTAAAACACATAAAGTAATGTATAACTTGTAGGAACCATATCTGATTAATAAATCTAACAAATCCCATCTCCAAGATCACCAAGTCACGAAATTATCTTGAACATGTCAGCGTACCATTATATGTTGATGATCATTAAATCAGCCAAACCAAAACATTAAAATAACTAATTTGTACACCAACTGTTCTCCGAACTTCATTCATCCTCCATATCAACATGTTGATTAATCATCATCCCGTTTGTAGCCTTCCCATAGTCATATCATTTCCCCAATAATCAACTTCTCCACATCTTTTTATAACTAATGAAAGAAGGCATTTGATTCTAGACTGAAGATTTGTGTCATTCCCTTGTTGATGTGGCTTGCTTGGGCTTACTGGCTCTAGTGATAAATCTAGACTATCATTTAACTTGAACCAACATCTTTATGTAGAGTCATCATCATGAACCTTTAAATCATCTTGTGTGCTGTGGTCCTTAGAGATCTTCATAGATCCATTTCTTCTTATCAACCACTTATTTAACCTTCATCAATTTCTTTCCAAGATTATTAGGTCAATGGTAATCAGCATCATCATTATCTTTCTTCAGAAACGATTATAAGCAGTGCTTTTTCAGTCGTTCAGTGTGATGGTTGCTCTAATCTATTCCCCTCGCTCTTGGTGTGGATACTGATTGTAACACAAATGCTTTGTTCTACATATTTGATATTTTTTTAACTTAAAATATTTTTTGAAAATGTTTTAAACCTTTTAATGTGCCCACATTTTCAAAGATACTCAAATTCCTTTCCTTAATGCCACTTTACATATTTAGGCTAAGGACCTTCATAAGAAAACTTAAGTTTGGGATGACTCCATTATAAATACCATTTAGGCTGTAATAAATAGATATCAGTGTCAAATGGTTGGTGAATTCAAAATAGTTCTTTGTTTCTAAGTATCTAAATATAATATAATAGTAAAAAAAAGATTAAGTAACTAACCGGTGCTTTGGTCTTTGGCACTATAATAGTGGGTCCATTTCAAATACTCCTTGTTTATCTTGTATACCGATTATTCGTTTATTTTTATATCTTGTATCTTGTCATACATCGAACCTTGTTTTGTATGTTATCTTAACAATGGCGGTCAGTAGCCAGCTCTGACTATCTTCAGAGAGGAACGGGGTTGAAGAGGTACGATAAGTCAGAAGGCACATTGAGGTGATCTCATTCCTGTCAGTGATTTTGGATATCTATTATATCTATTTTAAATTTTCATAGTGAACCTTCGCTCTAGTCATGTTTCATATATTAACCTTCCACAGGCTTTTTCCTATCAATAAGCGGAAACCATGAAGATCAGACCTTCAAAATCTTTAAACAAATAAATGTAGTTGTTAAATGAAGGCATTCATGACGAGTCTTCATTCTTCCATCTTTGCTCCTTTGCCCATTTACTTGACCAATCTACTAATTGAACATCTTCCTCAAGTGTTTTTTAGCTCCAATAAAGCTAAACCAATCAGTGTAGTAGTGCAACATCAGTGTGTGGCAGACTAAGCGGTTCCACTTCAATTTAGTAAAAATGCATCATCATGTTGAGGCGATACAGAGCGGTTATAGTAATGTTAATTGAATCTGTTTCTCCGAGATTATAGTGTTGTGGCTTCAGTATATTAATGTCAAGGATCATTCACAATGTCACAGCCATGTAATTGTCCAATGATGTTAACTTTTGCAAATTCATTCTCATTTATGTTCATATGGCCAAAATTAATACAATATTCTGATAAAAATCGTAAATTTTGCTTAATTCAAGTGTTGAATTGGCGTGTTTATTCTGCCATCTTCATAACAGGTGACTATCATGATTACTTTACAGGACGTTTTCTTCTCAACGATTCACCAGCATCATTCAGTTTTCTAAACATCTTTATATAGTCTTAATCATTTGAAGCGTTAATGGATTCCATTGACAGTTTATAAAAGTTTATAAAAAAGTTCTTTATTTCTGTGATTCCATCATCCGACATAATGAACATCAAGTTCTTTTCCATTCCATTTCATGATCCTTCATTAGATCTTTTTATTCAGCTCAAAATATTTTTATTAAGTTTGATGTGCCACCTCATAAATTCTGACATTAATCTACATATGTATTCTTGACTCAAATCATGGGTTGGAAGCTTTGGATCGATGTTGCATTAAATGGATGTGAGCATCATTCATATCACCTTGAGAATAGAGGAGCAAGGCTCTTATGGCTATTCTTGTTGAAGATCATTTTCCTAACCAGTTTTGGACCAGCTTCCAGAAGTGAGGATTGAAAAAATGGGTCACCAGACCCTTTCTCTCCTTGATCTTTTCACGCACCTCTGCCCAGTTATTTTCACTCAATGTGTATGTTAAAGGCATGACCATTGCTCAAACATGTGAATGTGTGAAATCTTCAACAGTCTGACAGCCATTTAGTTCTTTTCCATTTCATGATCCTTCCATCTCTTATCATGGATGGACATTTGTGGTGCATTGTTTATGTTACCACCAAACAGAGTCTTGTTTGCTATGTCAGTCTCATGGGTTTGCTTTGTCCACCAGATGCAAATAATTATGTTGATCTTGTTTAATTGGGTACTTGGTTGTATTTCATCCAGGTCTTTCTTTCACTTCACTGATAGCTGTCAGGCCAGCGATTCTTTTAAGGTGCATTCAAGACGATTCTTTATTATTTCAACTTTGAAAGAAATAAGCTGGCCTAATGTATTGAAAAAATACAATTGAGAGATATATTTATAAATGTTTAAAAAAAATCCAGTGGTCATGTTTCCAGTGAGGTCATATCCATTTCTTCTAAATAAAATAATTGAGATCTGAGTCATTATATTTATGCCAAATCATAGACCCAAATCAATCATCAAATTGAAGAAAAATTTAAAGTCTGAAAAGCGATAATGATGAGAGTTTTCCTTTTCCAAAAATTTTCTTGCTCATTTTGGGTGGGATTTTCCATTTCTTCTATGTGCAAGTGTTTGTTAAAGTGTACAGGTTTTTGTTTGGCAAGTGGGAGACAAATGTGTTTGAAAACCAAAATGTCAATTTAGGGGTTTGGCAAATTGTGAGTTTGGGTTCCTCATTATTAAACCGACGTGTTTTGGTTTATGACAATTCAAAATGATGTGTTTGAATGAGTTTTAAATAATATCAAAAATGACATTGTTTTAGATAGTGACTAGAAAAACTATTCAAAACAAACATTGATTTTTAGATGGGTTTTAATTGCGTATAGTTTGCTATGTCCCAAGAGATAAACGTGTTTGGCTGGTTGTCAGCAGAACTCATTCTTAATTCTCAAACCTTGAAAAGAAAAATGAAGAGGAAGAGGGAAGAAGGATCTTGGGAAAGAATGAAACACCACACAAAGCGCTTATTGGGGCTTTAGCTTCTAGGGGCGCATGCTGCCTTTTAGGTTTTGTGCACACTGCGTGAAGGACATCATGACCAAGTGAGGACCTTATGGTTGAACTACTTTCTTTATCTCATCTTTCACCATATCTGTTTGACAAGAGATCACAGTGAAGAATTTTGTATCTTTACAAAGGCGCCAAAACAGTGAAATTATGAGTAAGTATTAAGTGCCAATGAAAGGATCTTCAGACATTAAACTATTTCTGTTAAAGATTGTGGAGATCAATCATGATGTTTGGCTCGTCAATTGGTGAACGTTATGATTTATTACCTTATGTTGACATCGTAATGATGATGGTTGATCATTCTTAGCTTATATGGTTAAATGTATATCTATATATATAATTAAATGTCTTGTATATGACTTGCAAACTAGTAAGTTATAGTGGTGTGTGGGTTACTATTCATAAAACTAAACACGGGTGTTTATATGTAAGGTGTTATCAGCAGGTGAGTAGTAGGGTGACATCCCACATTGTAGAAATAACCAGTGTCAGATTTTCTCAATGATCATTTCAGTTTATTGCAGATAGATGTACATATAGTTTTTTAAACAATGGTTTTATATGTAATGAGTGGAATACTCTTGACCACTTCAATGGTGGGGTATGATACTATTTTATAATATGATAATTTATATATTTATATTTACACTTTTTTTTGTAAGTTTATATTTTCAAGTTAATTGTTTAGAATGATATAAGTTAACAGGTTTATAGTTCTCATATTTGTGACACCCTTTCTTGACATAGGGTGCCGGGTTGGGGCGTCATAGAATCAAATAGTGGATGTGCCTATGAGACTGAGATTGAATTTGGTGAAGAATCCATGGATGCATTTGAGAATTTTCTTGAATCTCAATATCAGTTCACCATTGAGTTAGCATGTGTATTGATCTTTGGTGATGAATATGGATCTCCTCCCATGTTCAGGCAAGATCTCCCTTTTGGTACCATTAGTAAATCCTACCATAATGGAGGTTCATCGTTAGAACAACAAATGTGGGTGACATTGTATCCCGAGGTTGCTATGATGGAGAGATGTACTTGCTCTAATCAATTCACGTCTCTACAAGCTTAATTTTCGGCCCCTTCAAAAAATTGGAAGGTGCCAGTGAGCTCAATGGAGTATATGCTTCACGATCATCGACTAGGGATAAGTATGTTATTTGCTTTAAGAGGAATTTGGAAGTAAGTAAGCTTTGTTTGAAGAGATTGACCCGATTGACCAACTACCTAACACTTATCACGTAATGCTTGCTAATGCAGTCGATACCTTATGTTTGCGAGACTCCAAAAACGTTGAGAGTCTTCTAACTAGCATTTGGGAGTCGAAATCCTTGAAATCTCTTTTTTTCTCTAACTGTTTGCAAATACAGTGCTTCCACTAGTCTTGACAAATATGGAAAACTTAAGGGAGCTTCACCCGGATAGAACGGCTATAGAAGAGCTACCCTCATCAATTAAACATTTAAATGGCCTTGAAATTTTGAATCTACAAGGTTGCCAAGAACTTGTGACTCTTCTAGAAAGTATTTTTAATCTATGCTTCCTTGGAGATCTCAATGTCAATTATTGTTATAAAATCGACAAATTGCCACAAAGCATGGGGAGGTGAAAGAGAAAGCGATGTTTTTAACGCTGTGAAACCAAATTCAAGGGTATTTATGAGTGTTTTCTTTGTCGGAGTTCTCTCCTTAAAGTTATAAATCTATCTAAATCAAAGCTAATGCATGGGGTAATCATGAGTGATATTTCTTTGCTTGTACTAAATTCTAGTATTAGATATGGTGTGCAAAATAGATGAAGAAAGGAATCCACTAGTGAGGGTGGCTCGTCATACATTGGTATAATTATATCTGAATGCAAATTGTTTTAGGAGCATACCTACTTGGATCAATCAAATTTCTCTGTTGAGAATCCTTAACTTGAGTCATTGCCTATGACTTGTACAAATTGCAGACCTTCCGTCCAATCTACAAGTCTTAGATGTACATGGGTGCAGATTGCTAGAAACTTCATCACCTCTACTTTCATCTTCACTATTCAAATGCTTCAAATCAGTGATTTAGGTATCGTTTTTTTTTTTTTTTTTTTTTTTGGGTGGAGAGGGGCATATGCAAACATGGGTTGGGATTTACACGTTAATTTTATTTTCTGCAGGATCTTATATGGTAAAGGAAAGAAAGCGGAGGAGTGTGGGATCCATCTTATATATGCTTCCCATGCTCATGAACACAACCCTGCCTCTGCTGGTAAATCACTTATACCAACTATTACTATTTGTTGAGAATGTTAACAAGATGAGCAATCCGGATCCTAACTAAAGCTTTGTGCACATGGAGATGCTGTCAATAAATTAAAGACTTTTGAGTGTTCCTTACAACCTGATAGCTTCTTCATGCGGGGGTGCAAAAATCTTAAGAGTCTTGAAAGTGAGTTGTCCATTACACTTCTCATCAACTTAGGCTGTTTTGGATTAAGGAGCTTCCCAGAAACCCTTGAGGATATGGAGAATTTAAAATAACTTCATTCATATGGAATTGCTATAGAAGAACTACTAGCATCAATTCAACATCTATAAGGACTTCAATTCTTGAATCTGGATTATTGCAACAACCTTGTGACTCTTCCTGAAAGCATTTGTAATTTGAAATCTCTCACAACTCTTTCTTGCTTTGGTACATTCAAATATGGGGGAGTTCCCCAATATGGAGAATATGGAAGACTTAATACAACTTGATTAGTTGGATCTTACCATACAAACCTTCTTGTCGTCAATTAAATCTCTGAGGGCTTAAATTTTTTAATGTCGAGACTTTACTGTTAGGAGTCTTCCAAGCACCATATGTGAGTTGAAATCACTTCTAGGTCTCTTATGCTCAGGCTGTTCTCAATTAAGGAGATTCCTAGATATCCTATGGGATATGGGGAATTTAAAATTGCTTTATTTAGATGGAACTGCTATAGAAGAACTACCATAATCGATTCAATGCCTACAAGGGCTTCAATATTTGGATCTTATAGGTTGCAACAACCTTGTGTGTCTTCTTGAAAGCATTGGTTATTTGAAATCTATTATAACTATCTCCTGCTCTAGCTAGCTGTTCAAACCTAAGGATGTTTCTAGAAACCTTAGAGAATGTGGGAAATTTAAGACACCTTTATTTGAGTGGAACTTCCATAAAAGAGTTGCCATCATCAATTGAACATCTACCAGGGCTTCAACATTTGTATTTGAACAATTGCAGCATACTTGGGAACATTCCAGAAAGCATTTGTAAGTTGAGCGCTCTTAAACAGTTGAATGTCTATTACTGTATAGAACTTGAGAAATTTCCTGAGAATCTAGGGGTTGCAATGTCCTGAGGCTCTAGGAGTTTAGTCTTAAATCTAAGCATATTTATTTTAATATGGCTGAGACATCATTCATCTTTCTAAACTGAGAATCATTTTCACCAAGCTCCTAAGAGTTCCAGACCTTCCACCAACCTTAAGGCTCCAGATGTCCACAACTGCACATGTGTGGAAATTTTATCTAGTCTTCCACATCTTCATGGTTTTTCTCTCTTAAACGTTTCGAATCAGCAATCAAGGTATGATGTTTCACAACATTAATTTACCCCTAACTCTCCTTCATGAAGACATTGTATTTCCCTCCTAGTACTTATGTGTAGGAGTTAGAATGTGGCTCTTATTTAAACAAGGCAATCGTAGTTATTACTCCAAGAAATAATGGAATTCCAAAGTGGATAAGCCAGGGAGAAAAAGGATATCAAATAACAGTAGAGCTCCCTCTGGATTAGCACAAAAATAATGACTTTTAGGATTTGCTATATACTCTGTTTGTATTCCTTTGGTTCCTGGTTTCTTGAACTGAAAATTGAATTTCTGTGGTGATGGTGAAGAATCTGGGTGTTGGGACGTGGATAATGTACAGTTTTCTTGTTGCCAAATTTGTGTTGGATCAAATCAAATTATGTGTGTGGCTTATTATCCCAAGCTGTTGAAGATGCTGATATAGTTCAAATAAACAAGGCTCACTCGTATCAAGAGTTTTCTCTAGTTTCAGTCGACAGATATACGACTAACTCATATGAACTTCATGTATTAGAAGAAACTAATCTATGTAACAAACTTCTTCTAGATTTTTCTACTATTTGTTTAAATACTGATCCTTCTTCAATAAAGTTTTGAGAGTTTCTCTAGAAGTTTTCTCTACAATGCTATGTTCTGCAACCTTTAACATGGTATCAAAGCTACGGTGACACATTAATGGCATCTTATCCTTCATCTAATTTTCCACTCTTACCTTTGTTACTTCATTTCCTTTTGACAGTACAAATGGTGATTCCATACTTTAGCTCATCCAATATCAAACTTAATGGTGAATTATGCGTATATTCAGGCCTTCTGCTTTGCTTGAGATCTTATGATCCCAAAGCTTTTCTTCTTGGTACAAAGTCTAAACCAAATGAAGTTATTGCCGGTTCTAGCAATCTTGTTGTTTCTATCAATAATCCAGAATATGTTTCTTAGATGAGAATTGATCAATTTGTGATGAGTTGGTTACTTTCCTCTATCTCTGAGCAAATGCTCGGTCATGTGATTCATTGTCAATCTTTAGTAGAAATATGGAATGCTCTGGAAAGATCTTTTCTACCAAGTCCAAAGCAAGAGCTCTTCAGTTGTGTTTGTCATTAGAGACAACTAAGAAAGGCGGTAGATCTATAGAAGATTATATATTAAAGATGAAATCTCTTGCCAATTCATTAATGGCTGCTAGTCAGAAAATATTAGATGATGAACTCACTTTGTATATTCTTGAAGGCTTAAGGCCTGAATTTGAAGTTGTTGTTGTCCATTTGACCTCACTTGAATCTGTCACACATCAGGAGGTTCAACATGTGTTACAAACGCATGAAATGCGTCTTGAAAGTCTGAATTCTTCTACTATGATTGGGCTATCTCCCTTCATTGCTAATTTTGCTCAGAAATTTTCCTCTCAAACCCCTGTTTCTCGTGGTGGTCAGTTCGCTTCTCGAGGATGATTCAACAGAGGCTTAAGAGGTCACTCTCATTATGGTGGAGGTCATGGTTATAATTCTTACAACAATTTGAGCTAAAAATTATGTCAAATCTGCAGCAAAAGTGGTCATACATCATCAAATGCTTCTCTCGATATGATCTAAGATATCAAAGTCAGTCTCCTCTTTAGAAATCCTTTCCTGAATGGTCCAATGATGAGCTTTCAACTTCAGTTCATCATTCTCAACTATGGTAAGTGGTTCAAATTGGTATCTAGACAGTGGAGCCACACATCATGTGACTTCCGATGGAAATTCTTTAACCAGAAAATTTGATTATCTTGGTAGTGGTAAGCTTGTTATTGGTGATGGCTCTCAACTCTCGATATCACATATTGGTGATCTTACTTTTCCTGCTTCAAAACAGCTTAAACTTAGGAATATCATATTAGTTCCTTCTCTTACTAAGATTCTTGTTAGCATCTCTAAATTTACTCTAGACAACCATGTTATAGTGGAGTTTGATTCTAATTCTTTGCATTGGGATAGAAAACGATCAAAGTGGTTCTCTGAGAGCACACTTAGGGATAGTCTTTACTCGGCTTCATTTGCCCATGCATACACAATGGTTCTTTTATCTTCTCCACAGCCAGAACAATTTGTGTAGCTCAAATCTGCAAGTTTCTTCACCAATGAGCCTTGCTTCTTAAAACAAGCATACTGTTCGAGAAAATGCCTATGAAGATGACAATTCCTATATTGCCATTTTAAATCAGCATATTATTCACAAAAATTTCTCTGACTCTTTGCAACTGCTGGTAACTCTCATCACATCTGCAGCAATTCTAAGGCCACAACTTCAGTTGGTAATTCACAGTCTTGCATGAATGTGTGGCATGATAGGCTTAGCACCCAAATAAAATTGTTCTAGAACAAGTTTTATCTCAAATTCATGATCAAGTGCCTGTTAATGCTACTCCTGAATTTTGCGAAGCTAGTCAATATGGTAAACTCCATCAGAATGGGTTTTCTTCAACTCTTTCTCTACATACCACAGGACCCTTTCAAGTGATACACATGTATGTGTGGGGGCCTACTCCCTATCTCTCTATTGAAGGCTATCGGTTCTATATTGCCTTTGTGGATGATCTTACTAGATGTACCTGGACATATCCTCTTAAGATAGATGATTTTTCTATTGGTCAAACAAATGGAGACATATTAAGGCTTTATTTCATGGGCTTGACAATTTCCAGTAGAAGTGAAAGAGTGTGGGATCCATCTTATATACACACAGGACATCCCAGGTGCGGTACTATCACGATGATAATGATAAGCTAATAGTAGAGTGTATTAATGAGCTAGCGAAGATGCTAGTGCCTGAAACCTGATTATCACCACGAGTTCATTGAGATCCTCAATGAATCTTTATTTGAGGAATTGAATGACAACGAGATGCCCACATTTACTCTTTTGGTTATACTAGATATATTTGGGAGAAGACCTTTGAACATCCTCTATCTCAGCACCTTTTTGTAAGCCATCATCTTTTCTCTTCTTATTAGTTTCAATTATATATGGCTATTATGTGATTTCGAGGGGGCTGAAAATTCTTCCAACGATTACGATCTCATGCTTTTTTTTAAATCTATTTCTTTTTTTTAGTTTTTTCCAAGCCGCTCCCTGTTTTGAAAGTCCATAGGCAAGAATTGAAATCTATTATATTCAAAAACCATTTATTTTTAATTTAGTGCAGAAAATTACATCTTTGATTTTAGAGCATATGTAGTACGAGCTTGACTGTATGTAGTATTAAACATTTTGTCAAATAAGTAGTGCATGTGCAGTAAATTACACCTTAATTAGCATGGACTTGAGGAAGGGAAATGAAGATAATGAAGGTTGGCGGGAAATTCAAATACAAAGGTATATCCATAAACGGTGCTATAGATTTATTTATATATTTTGCATTTTTTGGAGGCTTATGTTTTCTTTATGATCATAATCTTTCTCTCCGCTTGTCTTCTTCACAGGCTCTAGATTTCGCATCAGCAAAGCTCATATCTTTGTCTCTCTAGTTTCACAAACCTAGAAATCATTCAACGATTTCTCTTTCATTTCTCACTATTGTAAACACAACTTCTCGCTGATTTATCACTCCATAAAGGAGTTATTTCTCCCTAGAGGATGTGATTTCTCTTCATGTTGCAATTTTTCCAATTATTTCAATGACTGATCTCACCCTGGCAACTCTCTCTATAGGAGTGCCTTGTTCCTTTATAGTATGTCACTGAAGTCCATTTTCTTGAAGTTTTTATTGTGCCCTATTGATTTAATACATACCTAAGTGAATGAAGGTTGCCTTTGAACTTTATACATTCGAACACATGAAAGTGGAGGGTCCTATCTTAACTTTTGTTTCGATGAATTTTCTAGTGGAATTCACCAGAACATACAGAAAGCAAAAAGATTTTGGTGAATGAGCGGGCGTGCCAGGAAATTATAGTATTTTCAAATTGAAACTGTGCTGAAATCTAACTTATGTTCAAATGTAAAATGGATCCCCTAGTTCCCTTAACAGTTCCCTATATTCTAAGTGAAAAATACCTTGAAATTATATTGCATATACTAAATTGAAAGCTAAGAGAAAAACTGAATGGACTAGGTTGAAAAATAGCATATTTCATTATAGAATTGGACTAAAAATAAAATGTTGAAGCAAGAATGCTTTGAAGTGACAAAGTAATTGGAAAGAACATACAAAACTAAACTAGGAATCTGAATAAAAATGCTGCTTAAATTATAGAAGAATAAGAGAAATATTGAAATGCTTTTGTAGAGGTTTTGAGTGTTTTGAAGTCGGTCTTTTCTTCTGATGCTTTGATTTCCTTTTTATAGGCATTTATGAGCAACTTCCCCAACCCATTTTCTTCAATAACTGTCCATGTCTCCACTAAAATCTTGTTCCCCAAGTAACTTCCAACCACTGCACATGTACTCTGTCATGTCTTGACTTGGAGAAAAAGTTTCCTCCATATTTCATCTTTCAAACAAAGTCTCACTATTATTTACTGGTAGCTTTGATAAATTTAAAAATTCCATAAATGTCCTTGGACCTTTTCATGGATTGAGTATCATGGGTTTGGGCTTATCTATTTGGCCCATTCCACTACCCTCTGGGTCAAAAAAATATTTAAATACAGTTTGGACCCAAAAATTTATTTTTAGTATCAAAAACTTGTTTGGATATTGTTTAGATAATATAGTTCAATTTTCCCATTTGAATAATTTGAGTTTAGAATAATTTAGATAGTGACATTCTTTGTAAGACTGAATTTCTTGTTTCGTAGATAGTAAATTTAGTTTTAGTCGTTATATATGATGGAAAGCGGTCAAATAAATAATGTAAGTGAAAACGATCCCAGAAAATCGAAAATGTCGAGAATAATGTATTGAGTCAGCGAAAGCAGTTCAGCGAAGTCGTTTAAGGGGTTTTTGAAGTGTTCGACGATTTATGACGAAAATGCCATTTTTACGAAATAGTTGTAAGAATATTCCTTGTACCCCTAGAATTTTTCTAAAGCATGTTCATGATAGGAAATAAGTTTAATTAGAGTATTCCATGGTCAATTTTATGATTGGACAATCATAGAATATTTTCGGAATGTTTATCGGTATAGGGGTATTATTTGCAAGGAGGGCATTTAAGTCATTTGATGAGTAACCCTAATCTAAGTAAGCAAAGCAAGAACCAATAGATGATGCCATATAAAGCTTGTTGATCCATGTGATTAAAATGGACCTATGAGAGCTTTTCATAAATTTTGATATTCATCATAAATTAGTTAACTTTAATATGGTTAGTGGATGAGTTAAAGTTAACTGAAGTCAAACTTAACTTTGGTTAGTTAAAGTTAACTAAGGTTAAAATGATATTTGTGTTAGAAAACCATGAGAGTTAGTTAAGCCTAACTATGGTTCAAGTTAGTGGGATTTTATGGAGCATAAAGTTGTCTTGGTTACCTATGGACCAATGAGAATGCAAGGATGCTAACCAATGGCATGGGGTTAATTTGAGGATAATTGGAGGGCAAATTAGGCATGAAAAAGGATCATAAAAGGGCATTTGACTTGTCTTTTGGGAAGCATACGGGTGGAACAAAAATTTGGAAGGAAAAGTGGAGCAAACAAGGAAGCAAAGGGAGAAAATCGGCCAGCCCTCTCGAGCCATTAGTGATCCTCAAGTCCATTTCAAGTCTATTTCAAGTGTGCATCATGTCCATGAAGTAACCTAGTTCAAATCCTAAGTGACAACTCAAGTTCTTAAGGTGAGATCACTTACTAGTTTATGTTAAATGGAAGGTTAATGGAGGAAATAGTAATATGATGGTGTAAATGAGTTTCTTGGCATGTCTTTATGTAGATTTGAACAAGAGATTTCATTGGAATTCAAGTTAACATCAAGACACCAAAACTATCAAGGTAAGCAATTAGGGTTTTATGGATTATTCCTCTAAACCTTCATTTGAGTTATGTTAAGGCTTTAACTATTAAATTGACATGATTATAGGTTGATTTTGTTAAGAAATTGAAAAGAAAGAATGAGATTATGAGGATTGTAAATTTAGGTCAACCTTGGATGTTAATGGAAGTGATATTGTTTGATTGGTTTTAATTGATTTAATGACATTACTTGAATACTTGAAGGAATTTAGGTAATTAAAAGTTGAAAAGAAAATGAGATATATCATGGAGAGGGTTAGGCCAAGAGAGGGTTTAATTAGAAATTCATTGGTTTGATTAGTGTAATTGAATCAATGGCATTTGATGAATAGCCAAATGTAATTGTTGGAAGAAAATGGAAGAAATTGAAGAAATAAAGATGAATGGGTGACATGTAGGATTAGGCCACCCTAGGAAAAGTATGAAGAAGTTGAGTTTCAATTGATTTTAATCAATTGGAAGTGATGTGCGATGGAATGTATTAAATTAATGTTTTAAGAAAAAAGGTTGATTAAGGATAGTGTTTTGGTAAGGTGAATGGCATTATGGGTTTTCACTTTAAGCATGCTAATGGCTTGATTTAAGGCTAGCAATAGGGTTGTCATGAGCCTTGATTTAATTGGAAGTGAATTGGATAAGTTGAATTAAGTGAATAAGAAAATGTAAGGGTTGCTTTCAAATTTAATAGAAAGTATATTATAGTTAAGGGTTTAATTGCATATTGCTAAGGTATGAATGTTAATGGATTTTATGGATAACATGACTTGTAGGAGGAAAGTGATTAAGGACAAAGGTGGAGGTGAAAAGTTTTTGAAGGAGGAAAAAGGGCTTAAATAGCTAAGGTGAGGGAAAATGTAAATGCTTATGAATATATATATATATATATATATATATATATATATATATATATATATATATATATTAATGTTTACAAATGTATATGTTTTCATATCTATGTTATAAATGTTTGAATGAAAAAGGAAATGTGGTTTTCTTAACTATACTTATGTTGAGAAAATATGAAATGATTATGGTTTCCATAGTTTTAAAAAGCATGATTTATGGTTCCTTATTAAATGAAATGTTTATGAATAAATGTTTAAATGAAAAAGGAAATGTGGTTTTCTTGACTTTAAATTATGTTGAGAAAATATGAAAGGATTATGGTTTCCATAGTTTTATAAAGAATGGTTATGGTTCCGCATGAAATAAATGTTTATGAATATATTCTATATACATGTTTATATGAAAATGTTTATGATTGAATCCATGGATTTTATATTACAGATGAAGTTTAAGGAAATTAGGCTAAGGTGCTTTGTACTGTGGTGCATGGGAAAGGAATAGGATTTTTTATAGAGGGAAGGGAAGAGTGATGCATGGCATGCACGTGAAAAATACGAAAAGGTTACCAACACACGATGTGATTTTATAGCCCAGTGCAATGGTAGTACTAAAGAAAGACACATTTATGAGACTTCCTTTTAGACGTCGGTGATCATAAGGCCCATTTCATCGGAGATTCTTTCATGAGCCAATGGTGGTTAACAGTAGGTGGGTTCCATTGGATATGATGGCTTCAAAAAGGAAAATAAAGTAAAGTAAATGTTTATTGAAATGATATGTTTATTGTTGACCATTTTCTTTATAGTGATCAAATTTCTGCTACTGTTACCTAAGGACTATTATCTAATCCCTAATAAAGTTATCAAAAACTTGTTGACCAAAATTAGAACATTTATGTTCACTATAAAAATGATTTGTAATTGAATTCATTGAAGATTTAGTTTGGTCAAAATCTTTACTGAAAGTGCCACAGGTTTGTGTCCTGATAATTACAAAGTGGACTATAAGTCAAGGTATCATTCAGACAAAGATAAAAGAATTTAAAGTTTCAGCCTCTGTAACTACTCAAGTTTCCACACTATTTGAACATCCATTTTCATAGAATCTTAGGTAACAGTCTATAAATCTTTTATTTGATTTCATAACTATAACAAAACTTTAAATCTTATTAACAAAGGCCGGGCAGTTATTGCGGGTAGTAGACAAGAGATTCTTTATTTGTAAAATAATCAATTCTGTGACATAATCATTCTATTCTTTCATGGATTGGAATCACAGAAAATGTCGAAGGTAAGATAGTATAGTTTGGATTTCTCCCTTAACCATACATTTCATTAATTAGAAATTCATGTTCATTTCCGAAACATGTATCTAGCAGAATTACTTATGTCGGCTTTCTCTTGTAAGATATAGGTATTTTTTTCAATACTTCATACCCATTTCTTATGAATGCAGATTTCTTGCTTCCAAAGATAGGGCCATTTGCTAGATCTCTACAAGATGAATGACGTCTCATCCTTGAGATTTTTAAGAGTTATCTCTTTCCTTGATTAGATCTAAGCTAACAGGTCCAGATCATTCCTCGAGACCCGAGAGAAATCTACAATTGATTAAATTGATAGATCCTTCAACTAATTCTCAAACCATGGGTAAATTGTTGGTTATCTAAGTAATCTTTTAGAGCTCATTGGATTCTTTAATAATAGTCTAACATACCCACAGTAATGCATCCATTCTCTTGGAATCTCGACTTTCTCTGTGTCCACTCAAGGAGGGCCTCCCAAATCGAGCGGTATAGTCCTTATTTGGGTATAAATTCTTAATGTTGAGAGCAAATTCATTTCATGAAACAAACTTCACTCAAATAAAATCATTCACAATCCCAGAGATCTCCTTCTAATTATGCGGAAAGACCATAACTAACATCGATTTCTCCATTGAGTTGGAGTTTCTATAAAGCGAATCGTAGTAAACGAAATACGTCGGGAATTTTCCATATAGCTTGTAATCAAGCGAAGAAATAAATTCGGCTTTCATCTAGACTTCATTAAATTCAAGCCCCGTGTCGGAATTGATCTTGACAAAATAGCTCGACGAGCAGGAACAATTCTTTATTTCCAAGTCCGATTAAACAAATTGTAATCCTACTCCTAGTGTCGGCGAAAAAATAAAGAAAATAAAGAAAAATATAATGAAAAGTCCTTAGCTCTAGATGCTTTGGTTTCGCCCAGGCCTAACCTCAAGCTTTCCTCAAATGTTTCTATTTATAGAGCCCCAAAAGTTTGGGTCCTAAATTCGAGGCTACATTGTGGATCCTAAAATTCTAGCCAAGATTGCATTCTTGGTCGCGACTTGAAAGTGTTGTCACTACAGAGTGTTGATTCTTTGTTGTTGTTCTCTGTTGCAGCATGCAGCATCTTGTCACGACAATACTTGTTTCTTTAGCATGTTTACTCTATTGCGACAAAGTTTCCTCTATCGCGACAGATCTTTCTTTAGATCTTTCACACTTTGTCCTACAAGATTTGTTGTTCTGTCCATTCTATGTCGCGACCTTCACATATGCATTTACCAGAACAATTATGTTGCGACATTGTTTATGTGCAGCTTCCTCAAAATTGTGTCGCAACCTAGTTTCTATGTCACGATAGCATTTCTGTTTTTTCTTATTGCAGCAATGCTTCTTGTATTGTCAGCATTCCTGTCGCGACAGAGTCTTGTCTGCACTTAACCTGATTTCTTGTTGCAGCTTCATTTTTATGTTGCGACATAGTCTTGTGGTGTTGTATATGTTTTCTGTCACGACCCAGTTTTAATGTCGCAACCAGACTTTTTGCCTTAAGCCAATCTTTGTGTCGTGACCCAGTTCTGTTGTGTCGCGACAAGATTTCTCTTCATTGTGTTGGAATCTTTATCGTGGATGGAAAAGTCTGTCGCTACCTTGTTTATCTGTGTTCAGCTTATTTTTGTGTCGCGACCTTAATATCTCTATCGCGACATCAAAACTTCTCTTTCAGCTTGAAGTATGTCGCAACATTGAACTCTTTTGTTGCAATCAAGTCAGTTCACTAAGTCAGCATCACTTATCGTGACTTTGTTTCTCTATCAGGATAAGAAGCCTTGTCTTTTAGTGTCGCGATATTCATTACCTTGTCGTGACATAACTTCTTCATACATTGTCTCAACAGGACTTCCAAGTTGCAATAATCAGTGTCGTGACAGGAGAGTTTATGACGTGACATAGATTCTGTCTTCTATTTTTCCTTGTGTCGCAACATAAACTGATCTGTCGTAGTATTCTTCCTGTATTGCTCTTTAATTTTTATCGCGACAGAATCTCTGCTTTCTTCCTTTTTCTAGTGTCGCGACAGGAGGTTTTATGTCGCGACAGGTTCCTCCTAGTTTTGACATCTAGCATGAGAAACCTTGTTGAAACATTATTTTTCTTTTTCTCAGCTGACTTGTTACATTATTCTCATGTTCTGTCACGACACGCTGTCTTTTGTCGCGACATAGCTCTTTTATTTTCAGCCCTTTGTGTTGCGATAGAAGAAATATTGTCGTGATAGATTTCCTTAGCCATTTACTTGTCCGTTTGTCGCAACACATTGAACTCTGTCGCGACATAGACTGCCACAATTGCTCTTTTTCTCTTCTTTCTTGCTCAATTTTTCTCTTTTTTAAATTAAAACCTGCAAAACACAAAGTTGGTGAATAATCCATAATTTGGCATTAAAACAAATCTAAATATACCAAAAATAAGCCATAAAATGGATTAAAAATAGATGAGTTTAAGACTCATCAAATTCCCTTAAACTTAAAGTTTTGCTTGTCCCCAAGCAATGAAAGGAAAATTTTGTTTGTCCTCAAATAAATTCATCTTTTATTTTGAGGGACATTTTTTTGTTTTCTATTGCAATCCTTCTTGAATAAGCTTCCTAAATTGAATTAGTTAGTTGCAGCATGGTTTCAAATTTGGTTTTCAATTTAGACTTAGCGAGACTTTCCAATTACTGTCACAAAACAAACTAATATTTTGTGAAATGTAAGCAATTCAGTCAATTCATCTTGATCTATGAGTGTGTAATGGTCTTCTTTCCCTTTCTCCTTGGCTAAATTTGCTAATCTTCTTGGTCTGACACAGTTACTGTATATTATATAAGTCCCATATGCTTGTTTTTCATATTAGTCTCCACTAATGTAGACAAATACAACCTTCAAGATCAATTAGGTCTTCTAGGCTTGTAAAGTTTGGCTTAGGTTATTGGGTGGATAACTGGAGAATTTAGGCTAAAAATTACCTAGATTCCAACCTTCACTTTTTGTTGTCTCTATCCTTCATCCCTTTCTTTTTTACTGATGTCAAAAAATAAACTTTTTCCCCAAACTTGATCTTGATGTATCATACTGCATACTCTCATCTCGGTAATTTTATTTTCCACTGTCATTCTTAACAAGTCAGTTCCCTTAGATGGAAGCCCTTTTTGCTTTTCTTTTCACTTGCCAAAATTTTTTAAGAATAGTGCAATGTTTTGTCTTTTTCGGCTTTCTACCACTCTTAGAGAACTTTGGGTTACCAAATTTTCCATACCACCGTATATTGGGTACTAAAATAAAACACCCCTATGAACTTAATTGTTCAAGAGAGGAAGGCCATAAGACAAAACTTATTCCAATTTGACAATTTACAATCTTTGACTTCTTCTTTGAATTTCTTTCCTTTCCTTCATTTGTTCTTTTCTTTCTTCCATCCTTCATTCTTGTTTTTCCCTTCAATCCCAAATACTATTCCCCCAATCTCGTCAATTTCTGCCTTTTGAAGTTTTTTTCCTGAACTCTGGGCAATAAAGGGTTCTTTGCTATAAAATTACCATAGAGGAAGGATGTGAGGTTTCTAATTGTTGGTTCAATGAAGAAATTAGGCAATTTGGTTCAATTCTGGAACTAGAGTGTATGCTTATGCATATTATGAGGGTAGGCTTGAAAGGCTCAAACTTTCAAAGATGGCTTATATCACTTCCTGTTAGTGGTATTGCTTAGGATTTCGCTTTGACTAACAATCTAACAAGTTCTAGGACCTTGGACTAATTGATTGTGAATGAACCTAGAAGATGTCCCTAATTTTTCACAATTTGTTAAGGACTCATTTTGACCATGTGCATTGTTTTTCAGGATTTTTACTAACCTTACTATTTACGCAAAGGTCTCAAAAGTCTTATTTGTGTTTCCTATTGAGTACATCTTCCTAAATCCGATCATTCAACTTCATTCTGGCTAAACTACAACTTCATTTTTCAATTGGGGATGAGCCTACCACAATACATCTATCAGTGGTTATTTGGGTTTGAAATTTTTGCTGTTGTGTTATTTTAATTAAGCAAAAAAGCTTATTTGGATTATGCATTAAGCTCACAACAACAATTGTTCTCAAGTCATTTCACCCAAACATGTTGCAGCAAATAGACAATATTATCCAGGCAGTTGATTTCTTCTTTATTCAACTAAGCATATGACAAACATGAAGCAAAAGAAACTAATTAAAAACACACCAATCAAACAAAAACACAATTGAACACAAAATTTTTGCTAAAATTTTTTATTTTATTAAGAGGAACGGGCTTTGAATACAAAGAGGATGAGGAGGTGGGAAAGCTAAGGAATTGTTCATTTTTTATTCCTTGTAGCCCTCTCCTTGGCTGCTTCCATCCTTAGATATTCTTTCACCTCATCTACTGGGGTGAGTTCCTTTTTTTCTGTTGTACTATGATTTTCATTTTTTCTTGTTTCTGTACATGGTGCAGAAGGGCTGATTGGAGTGAATCATGCATACATTATAGTACAATTTCTATGTGTTTTTATAGCTCAACTTGCATGATTCACATTCATATTCACTGATATTGCGCTAATCCCCTATACTATAATGTTTCATAAAACATGGGGATATTGGAATAAAAAAGGAAGCTAACAACAGAAGAAAGAATCAAAGCAGAGAATGTAGCAAAGAAGTGCAGTAGAGATTGTCTCAGGTACGCAGCAACGAGGAGACCCATGTTGCGGTGTAGCGCTTCGTAGCAACCAAGGGAGCCTACGCCGCAGCAAACCTGAATGCTAGAGTATGGTTGCCTTGGGTGCGCCGCAGTGAAGCTCCCTTCGTCGTGGCGTAGCAAAGTCTCCCATTCCAAAATGGGAGCTTGAAAAGTTCTGATTTTCTGGGCCATTGATGGGCTCGAGTTCCAAGGTATAAAAAGGGAGCGATTTGGAGGCAAAGGGGAGGGGGATTAGAGACATACTAAAGACAAGGAGAGATGGATAGAGAGAGATTGGTGAAGACGGATTCCGGGAGATCGCGAAGACAGCTTCTTTTGTATTTCTTTCTCTAATTTGTGAGATGCTGGAAATCTTTCAGTCTGTATTGAAAATCACTATGAACTAACTTCTCTCTCTAGGGTTTTTTCAACCCACCATTATGGATTAGTATTTTAATTTTGGTTTATTTAATATCGATATGAATTTCTATGGTTGTTTTACTCTTGAATTTAATCACATGTCATTCTTTAGCCAATTGTGGCATGCTAATACTAGGAGTCCGACATCGAGAGATGATGACTTGTAGGGACATGGGTAAAGCAACACTTGGTCAATAAGGGAATAGAGATATCCCACATTCCAAGTGTAGCACTAGGGTTTGCACATTCATGCATCTCGGAGTCGAGGGGTCGAAGCAAAGATGCAATACACCCCACTAGCGAGATAGGCAGTTATATCTCGAGAGATAATATCTTGTAGACACGATTAACACACTAACATAAATCATATGGTATATTAAATAAATGCGCTATCTAGGTTAAATTCCATTAGGTGCGGTAGGTGAAGGTAAAACCCTAGGTTTTCTCATCATTACTTTAAAACGAAATTTCAATATTAGGTTTTCTTTAATTCAGTTAATTTATTCATAATTCGTTATAAGACTGGATCCAAATATTGTCTAGGTCACTAAATGAAGTACTTAGCACGCTTCTCTTTGTGGGAACGACACTTGACTCACCACTACACTGCTCGAACTCGACGCGTATACTTGCGTGCACGTGTTTGCATTTTTTACCAACTTTTACACGCTCACTTTCAGCCCATCAAGTTTTTGGCGTCGTTGCCAAGGAGAAGTTTAATGTTGATATTGACAACCGTGCCATAGATTGTACTTTAGATCAAATTTATTTATTTTAGTTCTTTTTACTTATTAATTATTTATTTTATTTTATTTTATTATCCTTCGTTCTAGGTATTGTGCCTTATTTCATCCGTATATGACTGGTCTCACTTCATACTATGATTTCCGTGAAAGCATTTAGTGTGCATGCAAAGACCACATTGGGTGGAATTACTCCATTTGATCCCGAACTGTAACTTATTATTACATTGATTGTTCAAAAGCAACCAACTCAATTCAAATCATGCGTAATCAAGAAGATGAAGGATAGTTCCAAGAAAGGAACGAACTACAGGACCCGCATCGGGACGTAATTATAGAGACTGTGCCACCCGATCATTTAGCTTAACCTTAATAACTGCATATGCTACTTGAGGAGTTCGCCTACCACCTACAATATTCAGCCAATGATATTAAGACCACTAAATTCAAGCTAACAACTTTGAACTGAAAGTTGTAACTCTACAAATGCTCCGTAATATACACTCATAGGCAGCGAGAATCCGAATGCAATATCCACCCGCTTTATTGAAGTCTCGTGACACGTCATATATTAGGATAACAGAAGCTCTCAGATTGCATCTAGTCCTTAATCGTCACTTAGCGACTGTTAAGCATTGGTCGACTAGCCAACCACCGGGATTCCATTACCTCATGGAACACTATGCAAAAGTTTATGACCTAAATTTTCCCACCCATAAAGATCACATAGCTGGTGCAAGAAATTAAATACTATCTCAGACAATTCAGGGGGAGAACTCTGGCCGAAAGGCTGGAGAGATTTCATGAGCTATTGATAGAGATGCCCACACCACATGTTTGATTACCAGGTGGACGACGTACACACGTTTTATAGTCGCTTGCTTATCTAGCTAGACAATCACCGATGCCTCACAGAGGTGCCTTGATGAAAAACTACGCATCAAAGCTTTATGAGATATTAGAGGATACAACCACTAATGGCAATTAGTGGCCTAGAGATAGATCAAAGACTCAGAAGCCCTTAATAGTGAGCAGATTACGTGGTTCCCTAATTGGGTAAACCATGTCACGCTTAACTAAACAAGCATAACTACGTAAGGATCCACACAGTTGAATGCTATTCAGATAACCTTGGGAGATCTGCGAGTCTTGTGGAGGACAACACAAGTACTATGGCTCTCAATCTGATAGATGATAAGTAGAAAGCAAGCACTGCAGGAATCAGTTATAATCAACAATAGCAAGGACAAGATGAAGTAACATACATCAGAATTGAAAATTTAATCTAATCGATCTCAGTACTGTGGTTGAGAGGTAACTGAATAATTAGAACTTAATTATGGCTGGAGAAACAACCAGAATAGCATGCCACCACTTCAAGCGAGCAAGCTGCCACTCAAGAAGAAAGTGGATTTGGAAGAAGCCTTGGCTCACCTGATGACTTCCCATAGCACATTTATGAATGAGACAAAGGCCACATTCCAAAATCAGGCTCAACAGCTATAGAACCAATCCACCCAGCTACAAAATCAAGGGGCCTAACTTAGAAACCTTGAAGTGAAAATAGGCCAAATGGCCACATTGTTGACTCAGGAGGTCACGATCACACTAGCAACTAAGAGGTGAACTCGAGACGAGAAGGTAATGAACATGTTAAAGTTGTCACATTGAGAAGTGGCAGAGATGCATGAAGACAGAACACCATCCTGAGCACGCCTGGAGCAGGACAGTAAGGGTGCGAACGGTCACCAACAGTTCAGTTATTTTTTTTCCCGCTTTAAATGATGTCCGTTGTAGGAATGTTGAGCTAACGACGTTAAGCATAGTGCTTTTTGGGAGGCAACCCAAGTATTGTGAGATCCCCTTCTCCTTCGACCTAGCATTATTTTCGATCTTTTCAATTGCCTTTCGGTATATATTTTTTTTTGGGACTTCGTACTTTTGTTTGTTTTCAATGTGTTTTTGAGTTTTTTCACTATATCATGTGCAAGTACGTCACTAAGGGACTTGTTATCATTAGAGTGTGAGGGGTAAAAAAAAAAAACCCTGTCCATTATTCTTCCGGGATGCAGTTGCACTCCTTACGCCGCCGCATAGCAAGTACAAATTTTTACTTGAGATATCTTTCTTTGTCCCTAGCTGCCGTGAGCACCTCACGCCGCTACGTGTACTCTTGCCCACTTTCTGGCACGCAGAGGTCTCTACCGCCACTGCAAACACTATTCGTAGTCGGATAGAGCCCTTCGCCGCTGAAGTGGAAAATATTTCACTCTATAAATACTCCACAAATGAATATTTTCCCTCCACACACCATTCTTGTCAGCTCCTTTCTACTTCCTCTGTTTTCACTGCAGATTTGCCCCATGTGACGACCTCCACACCTGCAAGAAGTCTACATCTGCACCAAAAGTACAAGGCCGATCCCTAAGCCCACCTTGTCGGCAAGACCACCCTTCCAAATGATCCACATCAATTAGCCTCAGTTAAGATCTATCACTTAATGCTATTCAACCGCTCGTTCGTCCTAGAGCGCAATTTTCCCTCCTCCAATGCGTTCTTCAACTTCACCATCTAAAACCGCGGATGGCAAACACGATAGTGCCTTCAGCCTGATAGCCCTGGTAGAGGTTCCACTCTAATCTTCCTTTCAAGGTCGTAAGACCACCGCCTTCGCCCAGGTAGGTGGGCCAGCTTTAGTAGCCTGTGCCATCAACCTAGATCTACCACCTAGTGGATGATCTTACAAAGGCAGAAGCTTATGGCACTATTTATTGATACAGACTATAAGCGCCTGATACAGGAGCTCACTCACAGCTAGGTGTGGTATACGCCAACCATCGCCAGGATTTCACCACTCTTCGCATGCACTCACTCATGCCCGCCAAGGTCTGATAACTTTTGTGTTAAAATCAAGCCCTCTTGCATTTGAGTACAAGCACAAGAACAAGGCGATCCTCTCAGACGCCATGACCAAGGGGTTCGGGGCTTGACTTCGGTCCGCTATCGAGCGAGGGTTGATTGAGTCGACCCAAGGTAGATGCACGTGAGCCCTGATACACCCTTCACTCAATGACACAAACAGCCGACTAGCCAAGGTCCCGATGCAGACTCGAGGGAGGCAAAGAAGGCTTACCCATACCGTTGCCTAAAGCAGTCAGGAGCCCGGGCGAGTCGGGATGAGGAGACCGGGATGAGGATGTCCCACTGCCACACCCAGGTGACCCCCAGGATCTGCGACCCCGAGGTCCCCTTCGCCCGACTCGCCCCGCCGACCGATTCATGCACTAACCACACAAATAATTCTTATCGACGAGTCTAGGGAGCACCGGGTTGCCCTGAGTTAGGATATAAATGCCTTCAGAGTTGAGATGGCCACCATATTCATGCGCCCAGACCTATCAATACAAGAGTCGGTCATCTTTTCTCTCCATAAACTACCACCACTTCACCACCACCGCAAGATCCTCCGGGGATGTATCTCTTCGCCTTTATTCGCTATTTTTCAAAGGAGGACACTATCAGTTTTAAGTTTGGGGGTATGTGTGTGGGTATATGGGTAGGCTCAGAGTTATTCTGTTTTGTTTATTTTTATTGTATTTTTTTTAAAATTTTTATCTTTGCATGTTATAGGTTTTCGACTGTTTTAGTTTGCTTTGATTGTTTTAGTGTGTTTTAGCATGTTTAAAGACCGAGCCTTGTCCTTATATTCCAACATATTTTCATTTGGCAATATTATGATATAATGACTTCTAGATTTTGTTTTAATTGTTCTGCTCTCTAGTCAATTATGATTACAAAACGGAGTTATAGTAATCGAAAGCCCTCGTGGTTCCAACGAAATGTGGAACCCAAGGTAGTTTGATAATTGGGACTGCATTGTATAACGTCTAGAATAACCATGTATGGCCGTCCCTTTTAGATCTCAAGAAATCAATTCCTGAAGTAGACTATCATGTATGCACACAAACACGTGATCTCTGGGGTATGCTTTGACTCTAGACTCACCATGTAAGAGTTCTACGAACCTTAGGAAGTTAAACACCTAAGTGATGGGACACCTTAGAAAAGGTGGATCTCCTTTGAGCCCCAAATATATATATCAAAAAAAAAAAAAAAAAAAAACAGAAACAATAATAAGTGGATTGATCATCCAATCGTAATCCCGCACATCCGATGGCTTTCGTGCTAGCCTGAGCTAACCGGATTCGGGAGCCACGACCACCGCCCGGCTACATGGGATAGAGGATGGATGATCTCCACAGTCTAGGACCTTGAGGTTTGGTTGAATGTTCGAGGTGAAGTTTTAAGGGAACTGAATGCTAGGTGCCCTTAACTAACTAGTGGGGAGTCACCAATGGATCCCCGCTATAGGAACCCTCACCTAAAACCTCTTGGTACTAGTACTCTTCCAAGTTTGTCTTAGAGTTAATCTCCTTAGGAGTAGTTGAAGTGAATAAATTGGTGCGTTCTCATCCTTCTGTGTTAAGTTATTCCAAATAGGCGAGTTAGAGTCAAGTTTGGGGGTACTACAGTCAAACTATACATTGGAGATCACACTTTAACCGCACTTAGACCCCTTGGGAAAATTATTGAGCACTAAAGATGGGGTTGACCTACTTGGTCAACCGAGATTGACCCATTGCAGATTCTTGAAAGTTGAACAACCAAGGTAGTCCGGCTCTTTGAACCGGGTTCTTTGCTGATCCCTCTTGTTGGTATCATGTGTACTGCACCCATATCGTCGTTGTTAGTTGCGCTTATCCTCATGCCTAATTAGGAGTCCTGCTTACTTGAGGACAAGCAAGAAGCTAAGTTTGGGGTGTTGATTGAGTGAATCTTACATTAGCAATATAATTTCTATGTTTTTTAAAGCTCAACTTGCATGATCTTTACATTCATATTCACTCGATATCAGGTTAATGCCCTATACTATAATGTTTACGTAATACAATATTGGAATAAAAAAGGAAGCTAAGAATAGAAGAAAGGACCAAAGTAGAGAATGCAGCAAAGAAGTGCAGTAGAGATTGTCTCGGTATCGTAGCAAAGAAGGGAGACCCACATCACGATATGTCATAGTTGAGCCAAAGGGAGCCTATGCCGCAGCGAACCTGAATGCCAAAGTATGGTTGCCTTTGGTACGCCACGGCAAAGCTCCCTTCGCCGCTGTGTAGCGAGGTCTCCTATTCAAAAACTGGAGCTCTAAAAGTTCTAATTTTATGGGCCATTGATGGGCCCGAGTTCCGAGGCATAAAAGGGAGAGATTTCGAGGCAAAGGGGAGGGGGATTGGAGACAAACTGAAGACAAGGAGAGACGGATAGAGAGAGATTGGTGAAGATGGATTCTAGGAGATCGCGAAGATGACTTCTTTTGTATTTCTTTCTCTAATTCGTGTGATGCTAGAAATCTTTCAGTCTATAATGAAAATCACTATGAACTAACTTTTCTCTTTAGGGTTTTGTCAATCTTAACCGCACCATTATGGATTAATACTTTAATTGTGGTTTATTTAATATCGATATGAATTTCTATGGTTGTTTTACTCCTGAATCTTATCACAAGTCATTCTTTGGCCAATTATGGCATGCTAATGATAAGAGTGTGACATCGAGAGATGATGACTTGTAGGGACATGGGTAAAGCAACACTTGGTTAATAAGGGAATAGAGATATCCCGCGTTCCAGGTGTAGCACTAGGGTTTGCACATTCATGCATCTCGGAGTCGAGGGGTCGAAGAAGAGATGCAATACACCACACTAATGAGATAGGCAGTTATATCTCGAGAGAGAATATCTTGTAGACACGATCAACCCGCTAACATAAATCATATGGTATATTAAATAAACGCGCTATCTAGGTTAAATTCCATCAGGTGTGGTAGGTGAAAGCAAAACCCTAGGTTTTCTCATCATTACTTTAAAATGAAATTTCAATATTAGTTTTTCTTTAATTTAGTTGATTTATTCATAATTCGCTAAAAGACCGAATCCAAATATTGTCTAGGTCACTAAATCAGTACTTAGCATGCTTCTCTTCGTGGGAACAACACTTGACTCTCCACTACACTGCGTGAACTCAACGCGTATACTTGAGCGCACGGTCTGCATTTTTTACCAACTTTTACATGCTCACTTTCAGCCCGTCAAGGGCCTGCTCCAATTGAATCTAGGTTAGTATAGGGTATAGGTGGGTCTGTAACACCCTGGGGAACTACAGTGTAGGGTTTACAGTCTGAGATTGGGATTTATGTCAAGGGTATCTTCTTCTTGCTGGAAACTGTCTTCATCGCCCAGTCTAAGATCTTGGCATTGCTCTTTGTAAGTTCTCGTTGCCTCATAGCTAGAGATTCCAAGACTATCCTGTTATTTTTAACCTCATAGCTCATCATGCGGAAACTCTTTTTGTAGTGTCCTAGACTGTTCATGCAGTTGTTATCTCTTGAATCCATGCTTGCCTTCAAGGCATTGTCTCTATCTCTCAAGATTGTTCTCCACTATGTGTCCCTTTTCGTTATTTCTATCTTCCACTCTTCATCCATTTTCTTCAGTGCATCCTCTAAATTCTAGTCCCTTCTTAAGAGCTCTGCATCAAAATACTCATCCCTGAGCTGAAGTTGTGTCTTTAGCTGATTGTCTCTTTCCTTTATTTCCTGCCGCATAGACATCAGCAATTATATCAATTCTGTATGATTGCAGTTCTGCCCTAAACTTTCAGCTTGTTCATGTTGGGTTTGTCTCAGCTCTATGGGTGCACTCCATAATTGGCTCTGACTCCTCTGACCTTCTGATTGCAATGGACATTGGTTTTCTCATCGTTCTAGCTCAATGCACCCTTCATTCCCTTTTTCTTATTCTGTTTCTTTTTCCTTGTCCTTCCCTCTATTCTTTGGTCCTTTAGTTACATCAGTTAGGGTCAGAGGGGAGGCTTTGGGATAGGTTTCCTCAATCCCCCATTCTTCTTCTACTCCCTGATGCGTAGTCCTGGGTGATTGTGGCTTGGTGTGGAATCATCCCCCTGTATTTGCTCTCAGAGTAATCCAAGATAGATTTTTCAATAATTTTTCCTACATTTATCTTGTAACCCTTCAACAACGCATAAAGGAGGATTGCTTCCTCTCTCCTCACTGTACTTAAATGCTTAGAAGGCATAAGTACAAAACTGATAAAGTAGAACTATACCTTGGCTTCTTCGGTTAGGTCTCCTCTGGCAATGGATTTAAAAATGGATTTAAAAAGGGTTTTCCTTGTCCCCTTCCATTTTCCTTTTCGAGCAGTGAGCAGGTCTACTATTTTCTGATGTTCTGGTTCATTGAGTTATTTCTTGAACTTAGAACCATCCTTTTGCCCCCTCAAATTAAAAAATCTGTTTATCCACTCTCTGTTGAACTCTACCCACTGACCTTTGACATATAGTCTTTTTCCGTCTTTTTCCACCATATTTGCAAAGAATTCTTTCACCAAAGATGCATAACTAGGTTCTCTGTGTTTACCCAGTAATTGCCATCCTCTCTTTTCAAGCATTTTAGCAAAATGAGAGATAACCTTTTTGAACCCTCTTTTGGCAATGAAGCCTTTGTCTTTCAAACTTCCTCCATTGGGAAGCCATTGCTCGAAATAAAGCCTTTGCTCTTTCTTCATCCGTTCCGCTATTTCCATAATCTCCCCTTTTTCTTTTTCTTGACTTTTCTCCCTTCTGCTGTTGCTTTTCATTTTCATCTTCTCTGTCCTCAACTTGCACGACTGCTTCAAAAGAACCTTGTTCTGTTTCATTTTCCAGATCAGTGTACTCTTCCATAAGTTCATTGAGGACGGGAATCAGGGTGGTAGAGTCAGACACGGTAGGGTCAGGTGTTTGGAGCTCTAGGGTTTTAGAGAATGAGAATGTGGAGATTTGAGTGAGTAGTTAAGAAGGTTAAGAGTTTATGAGAAAGGTGGCTCTTCAATTTTCAAAAAATTTTCTATTTATAAGCCAACTGGTTGATCTTGCCCTTCATTTAATATCGCGACAACATTGCCCTAGGGTTTTCTTTATCATTAATGCACTGTCGCGACAAGTAAAAATATTTGTCGCGACATAATTTAGAAATAGAGTCCTTCGATTGTGTTGCGACACAGAAAAAATATATTGCGACATTTTCTTTTGAATTTATGTTGCAACACTAGAAAATTGTGCTGCAACATAAACTTCCCTTTCAATTTGCTTCCCATTTCAAGTGTGTTGTGACATTAATCAAAGTCTCCTGAATTTTTTTTATCTTTATCTTTCTTCTCTCATACAACATTCAAGGCAATAGACAACTACTCTTACTCAATTGAACATAAGTATGAACACTTACTCAAACCGTCAAACTTCTTCAATTCAAGCTTAAAGACTCATTCTCAATTCTTAATTCAAAATGTATTTCCTTGATTTCCAGAATATATTTTTATTCAAACATGCTAACATTCCCACCAACTTCAGATATGCATTGTCATTAACTACAAGTTTAGGGAATTAGAATTACGCCCCCTTGTGGTAATTTTCTGCTTTTTTTTTTTTTTTTTGAACAGTGTGCTTCTTAATAAGGATCGTCTTTGAATTTTTGCTTCATTGTCCTGAAAATCAACACTAACATAAAACTACTAACAGATTAACTAAAACTTCAAATGCCTAAAATTCTACTTAATCAATTAAACTATTTAAAACTTAAAATTAAAAATTCGCTCAGTTGCCTCAAGAAGTCGGCCAATTTAATGTCCTTAGCTACCCAGTCGCAAAGTGTCTTCGCCCAAGCACTTCTTGTTTGCCCTCTAGTCTCGAGCTATTCTTCATTAAACCGCTCTGTGCATGCTTTTATCTTACACCTTCTTGCTTCCCTTGCATCATCACGTTTCTCACAGGCTGATGAGATCTTTGGATTGATCTCGCATTACTAGGGAAATGCATTTATGGATTGGCTTTGCAAATATAAGGCCAATTTCCCTACTTGAGTCTCCAAATTCTCATTGTGGCATTAGTATTTGTTTAAAACATGATTATGTTTGCTTAGAAATTTTCAAGGTCAAAAAATATATTTTCATGCAGATTCAAAATCCTCTTGTTTTCTGACATGAAATGAAGCATATGATCTTCAAAGGATTGAATCCTTTTATAACCTTGATACTCTCCTCTGCCTTCCCTCTCACTGCTGTTCTTGAACCCGGGTCGAGCATAGGCTTCGCTAGTACTCGTCTGTGTTGTGGTCTCATCAAGTTCCTCCACCATATGAAAAGTTTTCATGGTTCCTCAATGTTGGTAGAGCAGGTGTTGGCAAGTTAAAGCTAGGCCTGAAGTGATAACTTCTTTCTCATTCACATACTTAGCCTCTCAACTTGGTAAAGGTTCTCTCCAACTAGTTCCTAGCTAATCTCTATTTCTTTCCTCATCGCTTCCCACTTCATGTGCAGTGTGCATTCTTCTTTCACTGCTTCCCAGTTTGTTCATCACTGCATCCAGCTTTGCTTCTATGGCTATCATTCTATCAAGCCCAATAAGACCATTTCCTTTTACTTACTGCTGCTCCCTGAAGCTTCTGATGGAGCCTTGTAGTTTCATTTGGCTAGGTCTTCAATTAGTTCCTTTGCTTCCTATGTACTTCTTCTTTTAAAAGCTCCACAACTGGATGCATCAATTATACCCTTGGAGGCATAATTCATGGCATGATAGAAAATGTCCATCCGAGTTGTCAGATCTATTCCATGCATAAGGCATCTTTTCAGCAATCTTTTGAACCTCTCCCATGAAGTATAGAGACTCTCATCTTCCCCTTGCTTCAAGATAATTATTTCTCCTCTTCTCTTAGTAGTGAGAGCTGGAGGGAAAAATCTACTCATGTATGCCTCCACCATTCTTCCCAAGTGTTCACTGATCCCACTGGCAATGAGTCAAACCAAGTTGCTGCCATGTCTCTCAATGAAAATGGGAATAGTTGGAGTTTGATTACATCTGGTCTCACCCCATTCAGCTTGACTGTATTTTCCATCCTCATGAATCTCCCTAGGTGCTCATTGGGATCTTTAGAAGGGTGGTCTGTGAACTGATGCTACTGCACCATAGCAATCAAAGCTAGCTTCAGCTCAAAATTGTCTGCTTCAATGGAAGGTTGTCTCACAGCTGAGTACTCCTCTTTGATAATAAGCCTCCAAAATTCTTCCATAGTGTTAGGCCTATGAGGTCTCTCTGCTTCTATTTCTTCCTCTGGAATAGCCTGCAATCTTTCTCTTTGATTTGCCATATTTTTGGATTTTGCACTGTTGATTCTTCTCAGATTCTACAGGGTTCTCTCAATTTCAGTGTCCAGAGGCAGCAGATCTATTTCTGGTCTTTTAAGCATTTAATTTCTTCCTGAAAGTATAAACACACTGAGATCAAAAGGAGTTAGTGATACCAAAAATTATATATCTGTTTAGGCTTCCAAAAATATCAGTGGCTTAATTCAGCCACTGCTGTTAAAGCTGTTTTTGTTGTTTTCTTGAAATTTTTGTAAAATAAAGAAAAACGTCCAAATTAGCATTTCTCTCTTTTGTCAGAATATTGATTTTTAAATTCCTTTGATCCCTGGCAATGACGCCAAAAACTTGTTGACCATTTTTTTATAGGGATCAAATTTCTGATACTGTTACCTAAGGACTACTATCTAATCCCTAGTAAAGGTAGTAAAAACTTTTTGACCAAAATTAGAACATTTATGTTCACAATAAAAATGATTTTTAATTGAATTAATTGAATATTTAGTTTCGTCAAAATGATGCAAGTGCATATGTAACGACCCGTACCAAATAATACGAGTTTTTAACACGTTTACCAAGTTTGACCAAGTTTGGCCAACACTTAGTATGTGGGCCCAAGTTGACTTTTTTGAGGATGAATAGTTTTGGGTTAACTAAAGCACCATTTCGTAGGCCTCGTCGATACGAGTTCATAGACGGGCGGAACGTCACAATCCGACTTATGGATTAAAAGTTACGGCTATGAGAAGTTCAAACAACAGCACTTTACCAGTGTCTAAGTCTGTCTGGGGTTTTTACCTGAAAGCGACCCTAGGCCCTATATAAACATAACCTTGGGTGCCAGATGAAACCCTAGCCCCCAAAACACCATCTTGAGCTCCAAAACCCTAGGAAAAACTCTCCAAAATCGTGAACACCGAGTCAATGCCACCCATTTGGCGAGCCGTGGGAGTTTTGGACCAAAGGAGGTGATCACCACAAAACACCGCAAACGCGCGGCCGGGAAGCATGACCTCTCGACGATCACGCCAGTAAAGTTTCCCCGGCCACCGGATCTGCCCGGATCGTCGGCGGCTGCGCCACGCCACCGCGGGTCACCGCACTTTCTTGACTTTTCGACTATTTTAGGCCATTTTTGGCCAACCCATACCTCCCTCCCACCATTTTTGGACCCTCTGAACTCATTTCCGTGGCCCCTTTTTGCAGAATCCTCACCGTTTGAAAGTTACGAAAAACAGTTACTGGACTGGTTGATCGAATTTTTCTGGCCACCACAAAGAATCGTTGGACTGCACTGTACTGATGAGTTCCTGGCATCTTGTCAGACATATATGGTTTATGAATTTGACATCGCTTGGCTGGCTTTCCATTTTTGGGTCATTTCGTAATTAATGAGAAGTTTACTAAAATCGAGTACCAATTGTCAAGAAGCAAAATTGGAGTTGGATTAGTGGAATTGGATGTTTTATGAATTATTGACGGTGTTCAATTTGAGAAATTAGCTCTCGGGTGAAAAGCCCCACTTTGAGCATTCAGCCTATAGGGCACATTGTATAATTGGGCTGTCAAAAATAAATTTATGGGTTCATAGTTCTAAAATTACACCGAGGCCTTAGGGCATCCCAATGTCGCTGGTTCAAAATGGCTGGAGCCTAAGTGGTATTTGGCTTATATTGCTGTGCACTCACGCTCGAGCCTGAGACGATCTTTTAAGTGAGGACAAGACTGAAAGGTCTCAGAGTCGGTTACATTTATATGTTTTAAATACTTCTGTGTGGCTTACTATGATATATAATTGTGGTTAATTATTATACATATATACTCTTTGACCAAATGGTTAGTTACACGCAAAAATAATTATTGGTTTCATATAAAACAAGTTATCATTTCATGTGAATTTTGTCAACATTTTAAATATTTGGAAGTTGTACTGAGTTCGTGGATGAGTCTGTGGTATTTGAATATTTTGGGTACGTGGATTGAGGTTGTAAACCACCTTGAAAAACTATTGTTTTAAAAAAATGGATCTTGAGATTTTGTGGAATGACTCTGATACGGTATTGTTGGGAAAGTACATGTGAGTAAGGGAACGATTTTATTAGTCGCCACGTGATGGCCAGGTTCACCCGGAGGTTTATTAGGTGCCACGTGATGGTCAGGTTTACCCGGAGGTTTATTAGGTGTCACGTGATGGCCAGGTTTACCCGGAGGTTTATTAGTTGTCACGTGATGGCCTGGCTGACTCTGGTTTATTAGTTGTCACGTGATGGCCTGCCCACCGAGGTTTATTAGTTGCCACGTGATGGCCTGACCACCTGAGGTTTATTAGTTGCCACGTGATGGCCGGGTGTAACCACAGGTTTATTAGTTGCCACGGTGTCGTGAGGTCGGGCTTACCGACGGTTTATGATGGGTACATGGTATGGTACGATGTTGATTTCTGAATATGGTATAACTATTTTAATACTTATGGTTATGGTGCATTTCATGGTTACTTTATTACATGGTGGCTATACATGCTTTATGATTGGCTTTATGTTTGCGGTACGTCAGATTATAGTTTTCTTAACATCAGGTCAAGCAATTGTCGAAAGCATGATTTACATATGTTGGACTTGGGGTAAAGTTGGGTTTTGTGAAATGTTTCTAAACGGGGAAACTTTAAAAGAGTGGACGGGAGGTTTTGAGAGAAGAAATCTTTGCAAATAAAAAGAATGTTATTTTTCATTATAAACTATGCCACTCACTGAGATTTATTATCTCACATTATTGTTTTAAATTCGTTCCCTAGGTCCAGACAGTTCGTAGGGCTTATTTAGCACTAGATTCGACACCGCTCTTCCCGTCATCGCTGTAGTACACTATCGCATCTATCTGTTTTGTTTTTGTTGTATTGGACTTATTCATATCTACTTGTACCTCTAAATTCACAAATACTCTTAGAATGCTCTGATATTCGTATCAACTTTACGGTCCTCATTCCATATATGTAGTGGCCTTTATATATAATTAGGATATTAAATTAATGCATGTGTTTATTTCCTCCTTAGTGGAGTTCCACCGTATCATCCCTAGGATCAGACAGCTGGGACTTCACTAGATGGACAACCCGGAAATCCCGAGGTATCCCGGCCTGGGTCCCGTCACTGCATCGTAGCTCTAGGTTTCTAAATTCGTCAGACATTGCCGTGCGACTCATCCAATGTTTTGTATACCTTCCTAACCTTATCATTGGGACTGATTCTCGTTCTTTGATTCTCGGGAACGCTTCTCTTCCTGGATGGCTCGAGGTAGACGTAGGTCCCAAACAGTTTCGGTGGAAAGCCTGGCACCTAACTATGAGGAGGGAATCTTGTCGAGCGCCCGTCGACCACCGGAGAGGAGTGGGTTCACCGGTAGTACCGGATTAGGCTCGAGACTGGGAGCAAAGGGTTATGATGGTTAATGGATCCCATGGTGGCCCTATCCCGCTAGATGACACAGAAGATTCTCGACGAGGGTATGCAAAGGTCCTGATGAGGACAAGAGTCGGATAGCCGGGCTTCTCGCCTGGGGTAATGCAAGGAAGTGGTGGGTATGAGAGGACTAGGAAACGCCACACTGGGCACGCTGTTACGCTTCACACCGGAAGTTTTGTCCCCACTTTGTTGAGACCACAAGATATCGGGAGTTCGAGACACCACCGTGGTAGTATGACAGCTTCGATAATGATAATGTGTTCAGAGAGTTATCGTATTTCAAATTTGGTCAGGATGAAGTCAACAAGAAAAGGAGGTTTCTCGACGAGTTGGTTGAGACGATAGCTTTAAGCCTCTCGTGTCTCGATCATCCCACGCGACTGCTAGGATGAGAGATCGCGCCCAGAGTAGAGAGACGCACTTCGATACGCCGTACTGCGCCACATACGATGGATCGGTTTCGTGGAGCCTCGCTCATGGATCGCCCAAGAGGGTAGTTTCAGCTCGGGACTTCTCGAAGCAGAGGATCCAAGTGTATTTAATAAGCCGTGGGTAGCGGCCCAAAGAGGTGGACACGGGCTGATTTTCACCGAGCAAGGGCGTATTATTTTCAGGGTCCGCAGCATCGAGGCGGTTTTCGCTCACCTTGCGGACGTACGCGCAAGGTTCATGATGGACCCCCGCTGATTATACATGCTTCGCAAGGGCGCATGTGACATTTCAAGAGGGCCTACCCCTATCGAGGGTCCACTGCACTCAGAGTCTCGGGGACCGTGCTCGGCTCTAGCGGGCTAGTGGATATGGGGGGGACCTGATACTGCATGTGCGCACTTCTGTTCCTTCAAGACAGACGTGCCAGCCTCCGCACCCGCCGGCTAGAGTGTGGGACGTAGAGGACACTCACCTACTAGAGGCGTGGTTTGCGCGATGACCAATCAAAGACCGTCACCCCCGACGTGGTGACAGGTACATTATCTATTTTTGGTGACGATGCACGTGTACTCATCGATCCAGGGGCTACACACTCTTTTATTTCACGTGAGTATGTTACACGAGTCGAGGCGACTCCAGTTCCTTTGGGTTGTGGCTTGGAGATTGCTACACCCACAGGAGAGTCCCTATGGCCTAGCCAGATGCTTAAGGGTAGCTTGTTTTCTATTGAGGGTCAAGATATGGAAGCAGATTTGATAGTAATAGATCTCAAGGGGTTGGATGTTATTCGGATGGATCGCTTGCTTCCAAACTACGCCTGATGGATTGTTTCCGCAAGGAGGTGATACTTAGACGACCGGGACTACCAGTAGTAATCTTCTATGGAGAACGGAGGCGAGCGCCCCTCGGGTTACTCGCCATTTCTCGCTAGATGGTTACTCAAAAGGTCAGAAGGGCACTCTAGCTCACGAGCCGACGCCGTAGCGATGAAGTGAGATCGAGGATGTACCAAGAGCGAGGAATTCCTAGATGTGTTTCCGACGATCTTCCAGTTCACCTCCGTAACGAGAGACGACTTTCCCATCGACTTAGTCTCCCCGGTATAGCTCCTATCTCCTTACCACCCTATAGAATGGCACCGGCCAAGTTGAAAGAGTTGAAGGCTACAGCCACAAGAGTCAGGACGGGGATTTATTGAAGCCCAAGATTTCACCTTGGGGAGCGCCAGTGTTATTTGTGAAGAAGGATGGTACTTAGAGGTCAGGTGGACTATGCATCGCTGAATAAGGTCACCATTCGTAATAAATATCCTTTGCCTCGATCGATGATTTATTCGATCAGCTCTAGTGGTGCAAAAGTGTTCTCTAAGATTGAATTGAGGTCGTGGTACTATCAAGCATGATTAGGAATCGAACGCTCCTAAGACGGCATTCAGATCGCAGATACGGCATTATGAGTTTCTGGGTGATGTCTTTCGACTCACTAATGCCCCAAAGAAATTTTCAGCGGATTTGATGAACCGCCTTTCGTCCATACTTAGATCGGTTTATCGCCTTCATCGACGAGCCCTTGTGTACTGAGAGCGAGTTGGAGCATGAGAGACATTTGGGTTTGCGTTACAAACGCGGCGCGCATCGCTTGTATGCCAAGTTCAACAAATGTGAGTTTTGGTTGAGCCGAGTGGGATTTCTCGGGTATGTGGTGTCCGCTGATGGCATTTATGTGGACCCTCAGAAGGTTGAAGCAATGGCGAATTGGGAGCAACCCACTACGATGACAGAAGTGCGGAGTTTCCTAGGATTAGCAAGGTATTACCGCAGGTTTATAGAAGGGTTCTCAAAGATAGCAGGACCACTTCATGGGTTGACCAGGAAAGGAGTTAAGTTTGATTTGATCGACAGCGAGGGAAGCTTCCAAACACCGGGCGAAAGGTTAACATCATCCTCGTTTCGACATTGCCAGAGGACAACAAGGGGTTCGAGGTTTACAGCTATGCTTTATATCAGGGTTTAGGTGGCATGTTGATGCAACATAAGATAGTTGTGGCGTATGCTTCCGCATTGAAGAAACACGAGCCAAATTATCCTACCTATGACTCGAACCGCAAGATTTCGTATCAAGACGTGGAGGCATTACTTATACGGGGCGACGTGCCAGATATTTACTGACCATAAGAGCCTTAAATATTTGTTTACCCAGAAAAATTTAAACTTAAGGCAAAGGAGGTGGATGGAGTTACTTAAGGATTATGATTGCACTATTGACTACCATCTAGGTAAGGCGAATGTAGTGGCGACGCCTCGAAAGGTGAAGTCTACTGTGCTCTGCTTATATGTACCTTTCATATAACTTCCGTTGATGGTCGAATTGCGAGAGTTGGGTGTTGAGTTGGGGATGACAGCCAGAGCACTTTTGCTAGCTTCAACCACGACCGATACTTGTGATCAAATTTCGAGGCACAACTAGAAGATCCCTATTTGATGAGCAATAGGTTGAAGTGTCAGGTGAGTCACTGATTTTGTATTTACAGAGGACGAGAGTTCTGTATGGATTATCTGACTTGTGTTCCATATTAATACAAAGAAACAAGATCATCCACTTATTTATCAAACACTAGTAATGTTATCTAAAATCATATGAAATATATGAATCAGCACGAATAGGTCAACACAAGAAAGTGAGACAAAGCTCTCTGACTATACTCACCCATTCCAGAATGAAATGTACAAACTGCTCAATCAAAGGACATATATAAATTTATGACACTACAACAAAGGACTATGGTCTAATCCCCAAGAATAATGCCATGAAACTATTTGTCAGGTTTCTTATCTATTGTATTCATTTGGTGTTGTTTCTTAAGAGTAAATCATTTTCTTTTGGTTTTTATCCGTGATGTCAAGTAAGTGTACGTGATCGAAAAGTAGTAAATTGGATTTAAGTCAAGATATCGTACCCACAGAGATCTCAAGAATTCTCAATCAACTACCCTGACTACTCAAACTCTATACTATTTGGAATTTGATAGGCAATTGAAATATTATTAGCAAACCTTAAAATAATAAAAACTAAGAAAAGTGACTAAATAACAAAATGAATTAAAACTGAAAATCTAAAATAACAAATTAAGACTGATCAGTTATCTTTTAAAGAAAGCATTGAAAATACTACTGTTGTGAACATCAATTCCTGCAGAATACTCTGTAACTTTGCTTCATGAACCACAGATTTTAAACCTATCCAAGGGATAGGATAGTGCAGATGGATCTCTCCTTACGGCACTGTTCATCATCTAATCTTCTCTGATTCTTTCGAACACAGAGGATTAGATAACTACTTTTAATCTAGGTTGCCTTGTTTTGGATATTTTTCTTTTTCAATACTTCATATCCAGAACATGGACTGTAAACCTTAGCTCCTAAGACTTAGGTATAGCATGGGTTTACACTTTACTGGTTTCTCTTCCTCAAAATTGGAACAGTTCATCATTTCCTTGATTAGATCCTTGCTAACACAGGATTAAACTTACTGTTCGAATCGAGGTGAACTCTCTGCTTGTTTTGAATTGATAAGTCAATCAACTCATTCTCGGTTTCAAGTGAGAAGACGATTTATCGATTAAAATTCACAGAGCTCATTAGTTTCCCAATATCAGGTTTGCATACCTTAGAGAAATTGTTCACTACTCTTAGGAATGCCTTCTCCGTGTCACTCAGAGGGCCTCCTGGAAATCAGAGCATGAAACAATCCTATTGGGTGTGCATAGACACCGATCTGGTATCAAATATGTATTCGTGAATCAACAAGCAGATTTATAAATTGAAGTTCGTATTTCGATAAATTTCTATAGGAAAGATAAATTTAACAATGTAGTCTATTCAATGGAAGCTAGGTTTCTAATCATTTTACTACAATGGCTTTCGATCAAGAGAACCATCGATCTAAACCTGAACCGAATTCCAAAATTTTGGTCTGAATTGCACGATCCAGCAAAGTAATTTGAAAGAAATAGAATTCTCGTGATTCGGGCCTTCTACTTTAACAAACAACGCTCGCATCCAAAATTGAAAGAAATAACAATCTAATCTAAGAACAAAACAAAGGAAAAGAAAATTAAAATATGAGCCTTGGGGGTTACGTATCTCTCGCTCGAGTCAAGAGCCGCTTTCCTTCGCATGTACCGCCATTTATGGTTTCAGTCGGGCCCCAACTTAATGCTCCTTTGTGATTTCAGACAACCTGCCTATTTGGATGTTAATGTCGCGACTCGATTCTTTGTCGCACATCGCTTGTCTCGCCTACGTCGCAGTGCTTTTATTTGGTCACGATCATTTCTTAAAGATCCCTTGGACTGATGTCGCTGATCATAATGATGTCGCGACCTTCTTTCTTTGTAACTGATGTCAATTCACTCAATGACGCTAGACTTAGTTCCTCGAATCCATGTCGCAAATCACACGATCGCCGCTTAATTCTTCTTTCGTAACCTATGTCGCGGATCCACCGAATGACGCCGCGACCTCTTTCTTTTAAATCGATGTCGCGACCAATCGAATGACGCCGCGACCTTAGTTCTTGTAACTGATGTCGCACTAACGAACGACGCCGCGACCTTCTTCTTCGTGAATCGATGTCGCAATTATCGAATGACGTCAGCGACCTAGTTCTTTGCGTAACCGATGTCACACCAATCAATGACGCCGGATTCCACCTCAGAATCGATGTCACTTACCATCGGTCGACGCGCGACATCTTCTCGATTCAGTTATTGATGTCGCGACTTAGATGTCGCGAATTCTATGTCTCGCCTCTTGAAAATCTTATTTCGCGACTTCTATTCGATGTCACGACCTCCATGTCTACTGCTCGGCCTTCAATTCTGTCGCGACCTCAAAATAATGTTGCGACATCATATCTTGTTCTTCATTAATTTATGGTTGCCTGACTTGGAGTTTCATGACTGGCCGTTTCCTGGGCTTCAACAGTTCTTATGTCGCGATTGAGTTTTGTGGTTGCGACCTTGATGTGACTCTTCATCACCGCCATACGCCGCTACAACAGTCCTTCTTCCTCGTACTCCCTCGTTGCAACATCATTCAGCCGTGGTCATTCTCGTCACCCGGGCCATCTCTTTTATCGCTAATATCCTCTTCTTGAATTTCCTGTCGTATAGCGCTTGGTGAGTTAGTCTAACATTCGGCATTACAACCGCCCCTTTAGATAGAAATCAATCGTAAAATGGACTGAAAATGGATGACTTTAAGCTCATCAAACTCCCCAACTTAAATTTTTGCTTGTCCCTGCCAAAGAAAAGAAAGATTTGTTTGTCCTCAAACAAAAGGACATTTCTATATTGTTTTGCGCTGCAACTAATTTAATTGAAAGACTAGAATTGCATTCTTTTCAGATATCTAGCTTCAAGTCCGTATGAAGGTTAGTCACTACTCAACTGTGTACAAAACTAAATTGTTGAATTTGTTTTATAAATGCATAGTGTTGATCCTACCGAAAAGTAGGTCAGGTCTTCTTCCTTTTCTGAGTCGCTTAACCTCCAAGTCCTTCACGCTGATCCTTTCAAGATTTTTCTAAATTCCATATGCTTGTTGTTCATACACCTTACCAGTTTAATTCCAACCTTCAAGATCAATCAGTCTTTTCAGTTTAGGCACGTCGCCTGGTCGCTGGTAGGATGGATGGAACTTTTAGGTTAAGACACCTGCACTCTTTCTCCTTTTTTTACTTAACTGCTGCCCTTCTTTTCCTTGCAACTTCTTTAATTGATTCCCCCAAACTTCATCCTTAGGGTATCTTCTTGATTTCTTCTGTTTAAAATTGTTCGTTCCCATTTCTCATTTGTACTTCTCACTGTTGGAATTTTTTTATTTTTTATTTTTCAGTCACCCTTCAGGAATAATGCAATGTTCTGTCTTTTTAGGCTTTCTAACACTCTTAGCGAACTTTGGGTTAGTAGCTCTCATACCAGTTGGCATTAGGGTACTAGGTGTTGAAACACCCCTAAGAACTTAATTGTTCAAGAGAGTTAGGCCACAAGACAAAACTTCTTCCTTGTTTTCTTTCTCACATGTATCCTCCTCGTTTAAATCTTCTCTTCACCCTTTTCAGATTTCTCCCTTAGTTCTCCAAAAAAAAAACTCCCCCAAACTTTATCTCTTCCTCCTTCTTTGAATTTTTGGATAATCAGAGGTTCTTTACTGGAAGATTAATTATCTATGATGGCTGGGGATTTCCAATGGCTTGTTTTGAAGATAAGGATTGTTTTGGCTCAAATTCAGAACTAGGGTGCGTACATATAAATAAGGGGTGGCTAGAATGGCTCAAGTTGCCATGATGGCCTCGCATCATTTCTTGTTAGTTGTATCACCTAGGATTTTGCCTTGATCAATAATCTAACAAGTTCTAGAATTCTGTTTGATTAACTGTGACTAACCCTAAGGATGTCCTTGACTCACTTCAGTTGATGAGGAGTTACATGATCTAAGGTTCACTGTGTTCTTTCAAGCCATCGTTTATACTAAACTCAAAAATATATTTGCCCCTTCAATTGTATAACTTTCATCTTGGACTCATCAGCTAAATTCAAGTCACTATGCACTATGTTTCATCCACCATATGCCGCTCGCCTTATTCTGCAATTATTCAGGTTTCAAATTTATCTTCTAATCAAACTACTTCAACTAGCTCGCATTATGATATGTCCGCATTTTCATTCCCCGAAGCTAAATCCTACTGTTATTCTTCTAACAATTAAAGCAAAAAGTAACAACACAATCTAAGTTCAAACAACAATCAAACAAATTTTCTTATTTTATTCATGAGATTGTGCAAAAGTTGAGAATAACATGCTAGAAGTGAGGAAGAGATGGATAAATCAATGGGAAGATCTATTTTTTTCTTTTCGGGGGAGGAGCAAAGATGTTGGGAGGATCCAGATCAAGGGTAGCCAAATTAGGGTTGAATTTGGGAAACTTCATTTCAGTTCTCTTCTTCTTCTTGTCATTCTCCCTCTCTATCTGTTCTTCAAGGATCAATTCGTTGGTGAGATCAACCTTTGCTCGATCATCTTGTCTTTTCCCCAATGTGTTCATTATGTTCTCCATTTCAGTCATGACTTCTAAAAATTTGGAAAGATTATTGTTGATCAAATCCAAATTTTCAAGCCAGACTTTTCTTCTAAAGGCATCTTTGTCATCAAGCTCTTGATCTCTTTCCTTCATCCTTTTCTCAAAGTCCTCAACACGACATGTGCAGGAATTTAATCCCTTGATCATCCGTCCTGGGTTTTGCTTCTCGATCTGAGTCCCTTTCTTTATGAGTGTTAGGAGTTGAGAATCACGATCATACTGATTGTTGTAAAATGACCATGGCTCACTCTTCAATTCTTCTAAGATCGTGATCTCTTTCCTCCATTTCCTTCTTCTTGAATTTTTCTCGATGTTCCAGGATCTCCTTCATCCAGTCTTCCTTCTCGTTTCATTTCTTCTTCCCATTGCTGATCTCTTCTTTCAATTCTAATTCATACACTCTCTCTCTGAATTTTTGTTGATGTTCAATTCCCTTCTCATTCTTCCATTCTTCCGAAGTGGAACTGAGCATCTCCATTATTTGATTATTCCCCTGAGCTCCCATAGAGCTTTCACCAGGTTCTCTGAAATCTCTGTTCCTGATAGGGGGAGAGCTGGCCAGTGGGGTTGAGAAATTTATAGGGCTTCTATCATCTTGTTCTCTGTCCTCTGCAAACATAAAGGTGTTCCCTTCTGGATGTGCTTCTGGATCTTCTTCTTCTTTTATCCGCAACCGTGCGGTGTCCTCTTTCTTGCCTTGCATTCTCATTTTTCTTCTTGAATCGTCATTATAACCCCCTTTTTCTTTTGATTTCTCTAGGCCCTTTGCTTACCCTCACAATAGTGGTGAAACCTTGGGGCACTCTTCTTCTTCCCAAGTTCCCTTCACACCAAATGGCCAAATTAGCTCACAGATAGCTTGTCGCGAGGGATCAAACCCCTTTATTCCCTCATGGTATCTCATTATTGAGTTTTCAATATTACTCCAGTATTAAGTTTGTACCCCTTCAGCATGGCATAGAGAACATTTCGTTCTTGCTCCCGCACTGCGTACATGCTCGGCTCAACCATAACAGGCCCGAAATAAACCATACCTCGCTTCTTCACAAATCTCCCCTGCTTATGGTCTTTGCCTCCTTCGAATTCCCATTTCACTTTACCGTCTGTCAACTTTCTTGCAATCTTCTCACGGTTGGGGTTGTCCATCATCTTCTTGAATTTAGATCCATGCTTCTGCCCCTCCATTCTGTGCATTTCATTGATGGTTTCCGCTCCATTCAGCACCCAAACTCCTCTGACATAAACAGAGTTATCCTTTCTCCCCACCGTGTCGAGAATTCTCTAACTACCGTCACAGATCCGCACTTTGATGTTTGCGTGTTTCCAACCTCTTTGTTCTATTAGTTCTTGAAAGGGATATGGGCTCGTCAAACCTCTTTCTCCAACAAACTCTTACCAAAGATAAGATTTTTTCCGTGACGTGAGAAAGCTTTCGATACGACCATCTTCCTCTCCTTCTGTTAAGTCGCTGCTTAGAAATTGGTTGAACTTCTGGTTGTTCCGATGGCAGGTTCTCCCTTGTTGGTTCCGACGAATCTCCCTTTCGGCCGAGTATACCTTTCCATGATTTCGCCATTTGGACGAGGGTCAAGGTCTCTACTTCATTTGAGAAATCGGACGTTTTTAGGAAGAATTTTTGGATCTAGGGTTTGTAAGAATTGAAAACCAGAGAGTGTTTAAGATGAAGAGTTGTATTTGCTTCCAAGGAAGGAGATGGTGGTGGAGGGAGTTTCAACAATTGCAATTCAATCATTATCAGGACCTTTATTACTTCATTTATTCGCGTTGTCGCGACTTAAATTTCAGTCGCAATTGTGTGTCGGCCATTAAATTTAAGGCAAATTTAAAAGTTGCCCACTGGCATTACTTTTCTCTTATGTCGACTTAATGTTGTATGTCATGACATAAGTAAGTTTCGTGGGAGGACAATTTATCATCAAGTTGTTAATATCTAGCATTTCTAATTCTCGTCAACAAGCAATTTCATGACATAGTTGAGTTGTCGCGACCTCAATTTCTGTCGCGACATAACTTTTGGTCGCGACCTGTGCCCTTGTTCTTCCTTCAGTACTTACTAAGTTGCGACTTCAATTTCTGTCGCGACATAAAATCTGGTCGCGACTTAGTCTGCACTTGTTCTAAATTTGATGATCGATGCCTTTTCAATTCCTTATTATTAATTTGCACATTCTTAGTATCCATTAAATCATTCCCACAATAAAGAATTAATCAATATGTATTCTATTCAATTTTCATGCACTTATGTAATGGAGAAGAGTACCCTTTTCGTCGCTCTTTCGTGACGTGGGCCTGAGCCGTCCCGAGCTCTGTCTCCTTCTCACCTCGCCCATTCGAGTCTCTAAGACGCATACTCGTAACAATTTCAAAAGGATTAAATCGATCAAATATTAACCTAAGAATTCCTAACAAATCATGACTAGAACTAAAAAATTCAAAAAGAGTAATTAAAAAAAAAAAAATTTCAGTCTATATAAAGAAGCAAAAATCTATACGGGAGCCACCTCCCATGAGTCGCTCGTTTTGAGTCCTTTATCGACTAGCTATTATTTTAAGCATTCTCTCTCTCAATTCACCAGCTGGAGTTCTTCCTTTTCATTCTCCCTGCTGAGATAGTGCTTCAGTCTTTGACCATTAACCTTTAATTCTTCCCCAGCATCAGTCCTGAGTGTTACTACTCCAAAGGTAGTACTTGACACCACTGTATATGGTCCACTCCATTTTGATTTCAACTACCCTAGAAATAATCTTAATCTGGAGTTAAATAGCAGAACTCGATCCCCTGCTCTGAACTCTTTCCTCAAAATCCTTTGATCATGCCATTTCTTTTATCTTGTCCTCAGATATTCTAAAGATTTATCATAGGCTTCGCTTCGCCTCTAGCTCATTCCAATCGGAGCAATCTCTCTTCCTTTGCAATTTTGAAATCGGGTTCAGCTCTTCTTGATGGCCCACATGGCTTTGTATTCCGCCAAGAGGGAGGCGACATGGTTCGACAAAGACCACCTCAGAGTGGGGACATCCCACGGGAGTTTTGAATTGCATCCCGTAGTTTCAAAAGTGCACATCGAGCTCGAAGACCAATCTTCCCGCCAATCTCACGCCTTCAGATCCTTTAATCTCCCTATTGAAATTTCCTCTCGCTTGTCCATTAGCTCGGGGCGATACGCCAGCTCACTATAGGCGTTCGATCCCATACCGTCTATGAGCTTTCAGAACATTTTGTTTGCAAAGTGGCTCCCACACCCGATGATAGTCCCAAAAGTTCGACCACTAAAATGTTCTTTTGCAAGAAACTCAAGAAATCAGGAAAGAAGGCCATTTCTTGACAAGCTTATTTATTTCCACCCACTTGAAACATAATCCACTACCAGCAAAGATATACAAGTTTCCAAATGACGCGAAGGGTCCCATAAAATCTATCCCCATACATCAAAAAATTTGCACCACCAATATGCCTCGTAGGGGCATTTCATTTCATGTCGATATTTCCAAATCTTTTGGCATCTATCACATACTGGGCCCATCTTAAGATACTCTCCAAGATAGTGGGCCAATAAAATCCCGATTCGGTGCATCTCACAGGAGTCGCTCTTTCTCCCAAAAATGTCCCCATATGGCGATGCATGGCATTCATCTGGCCAATCTTGCATTGTTCACTGCACACTTTATAATCATGTCAGCACCTCTTTTAAATAGCAATGGGTTATCCTGTGATGTAGTACTTCATTGCCTGGCTCGAATTATCAGTAGCCAATCGTGAGGAATTACCCACAAGCCAAGTAATTCACGACACAAGATACCATGAGAGTTTGAATGACAATTGAAACAGCTTGCTCATCCGGGAAGTTCTCCTCGTTAGTCCTACCCTCATCTTCTCGCTTTGTTTCTTTCTACTCTAGGACAAGGGATCACCATCACATTGTCACAATCTTCTTACTCACCATCACCAAACTCTCAGAGTACACCCACCTTATCGCCTCGTTTCGCCTCCTTCGACATCGATATTTGATCACGCATGGTCACGAATGATAATATGGGATCCCAAAAATGTGTGTGGCCTCGACTTCACAAGCAAAACTATGGCTAGCATCCTTTTCGCAGTCGAACAGTTTTCGCTTCATGGCTCACTAGCATAAGATAGCGGCTTGAATATCTTTTCTTTCTTTCGCTCTAACATGTTCCCATTGCGAAATCATTGGCATCACACATTATTTCGAACCCGATCCCATTCCTGGTGCAAACATGATCTATGGGTTTGAACTAATCCGATCTTGATTTCTTCAAAGCTGCTCTTATAGAGTCATCAAAACTAAACTTTTCAGGTCTTTCTCCGCACCGCATAATGGTCCGCTATTTTTGGAGTAGCAAGCCTCATGAATTCCTATAGAATCCAGCGCATGTCCCCAAGAAACTCCTTATCCCTTTTGATCGTTGTGTGGCAAGAGCCTTGATAATCGAAACCTTGCTCGGCTCCACTCCTAGTCCCGTGAGCGTAAATTTTACGACCAAGAACAATACCTCTGCTACCATGAAATGTGATACTTTTCCCGCTTTAATGCTAGCCGTTTGTCCTTGCATCTTGAAGCACCGTTTCGTGTTGTTTAGACAATGTCCAAAACTGGATCCATATAATCGTGGAAGTCATCCATAAAAATTCCATGCAGACCTCAACCAAATCGAGAACACGGACATCATACACCTCCGAAAAGATAGGGCATCAGACAACCCAAATGGCATCCTTCTGAAGGCAAAGGTTCCATAAGGGCATGTGAATGTGGTTTTCTCCTGGTCCTCAGGTGCAATGGCAATCTGGTTATAGCCGGAATATCCATCTAGGAAACAAAAATGAGGGTGTCCTACTAACCTGTCCAACATCTGATCAATGAAGGGCAACGAGAAATGATCCTCTTCCGGGTCATTGTTCAGCTTCCAGAATCGATACATACTTCCATCCTCACACCAAGTATTGCTGAATTAACTCATTTTTTTTTATTTCGATTACAAAGGGAACCTCCTTTCTCGGGAACCACATGGATCGCTAACCTAAGACTGCCTCGAGATTGCATATATAAAACCAAAGATTCAACTATTCAGCACTTCCTTTTGACTACTTCTTCGCGATCGTCTCACTCTTCTCGATGTTCAACAGATGGTTTTATTTCCAAAGGCAGATTTTGTGCATGCATATTGATCTGATCGATACCCTTTAATTCATCTATGGACTGAAGCAATCGACCGATAATTTCCAAAATTTTCGCCACTGCTCTTCCAAAGATCATCGAAATCTAGCAAAGATAACAATCGGCTTACTCTTGGTATTCCAAGTAAGCATACTGTGATGACTTGGCAACTCTTTTAAAACTAGCCCTTCTGCACTGGTCTCTTCATGAAATTCCTTCTCTTCATTATTGTCTCCATTGTCCATGCTGTTTTGTTTAAGACTCAACACCTTTTTGGTAAAGTGCAAACTGATGTGCTAAAAATCAGAATTAACATCATCAAGATACTGGAAATTCATCTCATTTTCATTGATAGGAAGTTGAGCATTACAATCATAATAACAATCAGAGTTGTTGAGATAGACATCTTTTACTAACTTATAATCTTCCCTATCTTTGTCTAAATTCTTCAAACTTTGGAGCAGATTTAAGTCAGTTGCTTCTTCTCCAACTCTGAGAGTGAGAACTCTTCGTGATATCACTCAAAGCAGCCCAATTGCTAGGAATGTACTTCCTAGCAAGCGCAGGAACTCAGAATCTTCTTCCATGTCCAGATGATAAAGTCGACAGAAAAACAAATTTCTCACCTTAACAAGCACATCTTCAATGACTCCTTCCAGTTTCGCCATTGTTCTCATTCGCTATCGAGAGTAACAAAGAGTGGAGTAAGCTCCCCAAACTTAATTTAGTACGTATAATGGCATTAAGTTAATATCATGCTGAGTCACAAAGAGCCTGAATTCAAATCTCCAATGCAGTAAGGAATATGAAACTTCGTCTTTCATCGCCCTCGTAAATTCTTCTTTTATCATCGCACCGCAAGTAGGCAAATGATTCACTACTCCTTTCTACAATTCTTCTCTTCTTGCTTAAAATTTCTTTCAAGACCTCGCATAAAGTGGCATTCTCCTGAGTTACCACTCGTGAATGACATAATTTATCTCTCCAACTTTTTGGAAAGCTTTTCAAAACTTTGCGAACCGGCCTCTATCTCGACTTTGCACTCTCTCGCGGAAATGGAACCGCAGTACAGAGTTCTGGCTTTTTCTTGCTTCTTTCTTTTCCGTCGTCTTCTTCCTTTCTTCTCCGGTGACTCAAGATTTTCCCGTGATCTCTTCTCCCTCTGTTACTTCATCTTCTCGACTTTTCCTTCTCTAATTCTTTCCACTTCTAAGCCGCATCACGTTAGCCTTTCTCGGATTTTTCTTCTCGTGTCACCGAAAGCATCTTAATTTGATCACAGGTTAGAGCCGCTTGCCCTATTTTATGCCTAGTGTTCTCGAGAGGTATCGTGGTTGTCTCAAACATTCAGAATTGGTTTTGAGGCTCTAATCTCTCGCAACCTGTTCATGGAAGCTAATGTACCTTTTATTTTCCCCCCCATGAACGCAAAAGATCCGGGTCTTTCAAAGGTCCGAGTCCTTTTTGACTCGATAATTATTTTGCCCTCTCCCGTTGTCATTGAACTCGTGGAGCATACCTTGCCGAAAGTTTTGCCCATGTCTCGAACGTACAGGCTCTCCACCATAAGAGAAATTCTCACGGTTCCCACGTCGGGTATAATAATGCGGTGTTGTGTGGTTAGCTTAAATGATATGCTCTTGCCTGCTTCCAAATAGTTAGCTTCCTCTGACCGCATAGGAACCTCTTCGCGCCTCAACATTATTTACTCTTTCCTTCTTTCATCAAGCCCTATCTCATTTGCAGAGTGCATCTTTTATCCAAATGATGACCAATGCATCCAATCCCAAAGCTCAAGGGCGTACATCTGTTTCAGCCTTAATCATTCCATTTCCTTACCTCCGGCCTGCCTCCTGCGGATTCAAGGAGGTCTCATGTTGCACCTAGCAAGATCCTCAATCAGCTGTCTTACTTCTTCTGCTCTTCTTCTTCTGAATGCTCCACCGCAAGCTGCATTTATTATACCTTTTAAGGTATAATTCATGGAGTTGTAGAAAATGTCCATTTGTGTCTTCAGGTCTATCCCGTGCATGGGACATTCTTCCAACAAAATTCTCTGTATCCTCCTGCCAAAGGTACGACTCCTCATCCTCCCTGCTTGAAAGTAGCAATTTCCCCTCTTCGCTCGTATGAGGGATGGAGGAAAGAATCTGCTCAGTAAGCTTCCACGCCTCTTCCCACATGTATTAACAGATCCATATGGTAGTGAGTCAAACCATGTTGTAGCTATGTCTCTTAAAGAGAATGGAAACAACTGCAGCTTAATAACTTCTTGTCTCACACCATTCAATTTAACCCAGACAATATTCTCGTAAACCGTCCTGCAAGTGTTCGGGCTGGATCTTTGTATAGGTGATCTTCGTAATCAAGTTCATTGAACCATGGTGATTGTGGCCGGCTTCGAGCTCAAAATTGTTAGCATCTATCGTCAGTCGCTTCACCGCCGAGCATTCATCTTCGATAACTCCGGTCTCCGTAGGTCCTCCATGTTGTCTCGCCTCGGTACTTCTTGCACGCGACCGCTGACGCCCATTAATCTTTCGTCCGCCATCTCCGCTATTTCGCACTCTAACCTTTCTAGCTCCTAAGTGTCTCTTCGATCTCAGTGTCTAGTGGCAACAATTTAGCTTCCTGCTTCCTGTGCATGAATTAACTCCTGAAATTATAATATACTGAGATCAAATGGAGTCACTGATACCATAAATTGTATTTAACATGAAAGGCTTTATAAAAATTTCAGTAGCTTGCTAAACTACTACTGTTGAATCATATTTTTGCATATTTTCTATTTTCTTTTTATAAATTATGTCCAAATTAGTATTTCGCTTTTTGGTCTGAATATTAATTCACCAAATTATTTCGATCCCCGGTAACGGCGCCAAAAACTTGTTCGGGACCAAAGGACATATATAAATTTATGACACTATTACCAAAGGACTATGGTCTAATCCCCAGCAATAATGCCATGAAACTTGTTTGTTGTGTTTCTTATCTATTGTACTAATTTAAAAGCTAGCTTCCCCTTAAGAGAGTAAATCATTTTCTTTGGTTTCGATCCAGATGCCAGGCGTACGTATCGAACAAGTAGTAAATTGGATTTAAGTCCAGATATCGTACCCACAGAGATCTCAAGAATTCTCAATCAACTACCCTGACTACTCAAACTCTATACTATTTGGACTTTGATAGGCAATTGAAATATTATTAGCAAACCTTAAAATAATAAAAACTAAGAAAAGTGACTTAATAACAAAATGAATTAAAACTAAAACTAAAATAACAAAATTAAGACTGATCGCTTATCTTTTTAAAGAAAGCATTGGAAAATACTACCGCTGTGGAACATCAATCCCGCATCAGAATCCTCGTCATGAGTCCATGTGCATTTTAAACCCCGTCTGCGGGATAGTGGATAGTGCAAGATTGACTTCTCCTTACTTCAAGATCGTCATTTCTAATCTTCTCCGATTCTTTCTCGAACACGCAGGATTAGGATAACTACTTTTAATCTGGGCTGCCTTGTTCCTCGATATTTTCTTCAATACTTCATGATCTCGACATGGACTCCAGAAACCTTAGCTCCTAAGACTTGTGTGTATAGTATGTATTTACATTTCATCGTTTCTCTTCCTCAAAATTGGAACAGTTCATCATTTCCTTGATTAGATCCTTGCTAATAAAGTTACTGTTCAAATCGAGGTGAACTCTCTGCTTGTTTTGAATTGATAAGTCAATCAACTCATTCTCGGTTTCAAGTGAGAAGAGGATTTATCGATTAAAATTCACAGAGCTCATTAGATTCCCAATATCAGGTTCGCATACCTTATAGAAATTGTTCACTACTCTCAAGAATGCCTTCTCTGTGTCACTCAGAGGGCCTCTTGGAAATCAAAGCATGAAACAATCCTATTGCAGGTATAGAACACTGATCTTGGTATCAAATACAGAATATTCAGAACCAACAAGTAGATTTATAAACCTAAGTTCAGTGAGCTTCATAAATTTTTGCCAGAAAGATACCCCACACAGTCTATTCACGAAGCCGGGTTTAAACTACTTACTACAATGGCTTCTTATGTTATAACCACCTAGATCGAACCGGAAATCCGAGTTCCAAAATTCGTCTCGGGAATCTCGCACGATCCAGCAAGAATTTGAAAGTAAATAGAATTCCCGTGATTCACTACGCACGCCTAACGCTCGCATCTCAAAATTAAAGAAATAACAATCTAATCTAAGAACAAAACAAAGGAAAAGAAAATTAAAATACATTTGTGCCTTGTGCCGCACATCTCTCGCCTGAAAGCCGCCAATAGCCGCTTTCCTTTAGGCAAACACTATTTATGCGGGTTTCGTCGGGCCCACCTTAATGCCAGGGATTTCGGGACACCTGCCCATTTGGTTGTTAATGTCGCGAATTTCGATCTTTGTCACGACCGCTGTCTCGCCACGCCGCAGGTGCTTTTTATTCGTCACGATCGCTTTAGCATCCTCGATCTGATGTCGCAACCGCTAAATGATGTCGCGACCTTCTTTCTTTGTAAATCGATGTCGCAAATCCATCAATGACGCCGCGACCTTAGTTCTCGTAACCGATGTCGCCATCGGGCCGAATCACCGCCGCAACCTTCTTTCTTTGTAAATCGGCGTCGCGGACTATCGAATGACGCCGCGACCTTAGTTCTTGCGTAACCGATGTCGCGACCATCACGACGCCGCCACCTTCTTTCTTTGTAACCGATGTCGCTAATTATCACGACGCCGCTACCTTAGTTCTTTTTGCAAATCGATGTCGCGACGATCAATGACGCCGCTAATTTTAATTCGTGAATCGATGTCGCGATCACGAATGACGCCGCAACATTCTCGATATTGATGTCGCGACTCTTCCAGATGTCGCGAATTCTATGTTCAATCTCTGAAAATCTTATTTCGCGACTTCTATTCGGGTGTCACGCACTTCCATGTCTACCGCCGCTTCAATTATGTCACGTAATCTAGAAATACCACATGACATCATATCTCGTTCTTCATTAATTTATGGTTGCCTCGACTTGGAGTTTCCGCCGCGACCGCTTCGCCTTCGCCTGCCCTTTATGTCGCGATCGAGTTTTGTGGTTGCGACTCCTACGTGATTCTTCATCACCGTCAAGGTCGCTACACAGTCCTTTCTTCCTCGTGCATTTCCTCCCGTTGCAACATCATTCACCACAGCCATCCCCGCCGCCCACTCGCCTTACCGCAATATCCTCTTTCTCTTGAATTTCCTGCTGCATAGCGGTTTAGTGAGTTATTCAACATTTTCGCATTACAACCGCCTTTAGATAGAAATCAATCAGAAAAATGGACTGACAATGGATGACTTTTAAGCTCATCAATCACAACGGATTTTGTATTCAAGCTCCCTCCCACAACTCAGAGACATGACGGCATTTGGGTAGTAGTTGATCGACTCACCAAGTCCGCACATTTCCTACCTATTTCGAAGTTTTCCCTTAAACTAGCGAAATCCTTCATGAATCATATAGTGAGCCTGCCGTGTGGTGCGTTGTCGATCATCTCCGATAGATCCATGATTTACCAAGGTTTTGGAAGAGATTGATGAAGGAGCTTAGGTGTCAAAGTTAAATTGAGTACCTTTTCACCTCGCACTGGCGGGCACCTGAGAGGACTATCTCGCACTCCAGAGGAGAGCAGCGAGGTCATGCGCATCGCAATTCAAGGGACATTGAATGAATATCTACCTCAAATAGTTCACTTATAACAACAAACTATCACTCAAGCATCGATGTCACCTTTATGAGGCATTGTATGGGAAATAAATGTCGCACTCCATTATGTCAACGACTCCGCGAAAGGGAAGATAGCCCAGATTGTACAAACGATACTGACAAGGTTAATATTATACGTGCCAGTCGAAAAGTAAATTTCAAGATAGCAAAGAGCCGGGTTTTACGTCGGGCGAAAGATCTTGAGCCTGAGGCTGAAGATCGAGTGTTTTCAAGCCTTCCTGAAGGGCATGGTACGCCAGAAGCGAGGTGCTGTCCTCGCTACATTGGACCTTTGAGATCAACATGAGAGGACAGTTCGCGGCTTATAGATTAGACTTGCTCTGGCGAGCTCGAGTCCATAATGTTTTCCACATTCCATGATGCGCAAGTATATCCCAAGACTTCACACATGTGGGCCGGGTGACGCCAGACTCCGAGGGATGACTTATCCTACGAGGAGCAATCCAAATAAGCATTCCGTAGAAGAGAAGGAGCTTCGCAACAAGACAATATCCTTAGTGAAGATTTTATGGAGAAACCACCTAGTCGAGGAGGCGACCGTGATGTGGAGGACCAATGCGGAGCCGCACTCATCTCTTCCATGACACGTACGAATTTCAGGACAAAATTTCTAAGTGGGGTAGGTCAGGAATTTAATTGCACTAAATAATACGAGTTTTTAACACGCTTGACCGTGTTCACCAACACTTAGTATGTGGGCCCAAGCTGATTTTTTCGAGATTAGAATAGTTTTGGGTTAATCTAAAGTACCATTTCAGAGGCCTGCCGATACGAGTTCATAGACTACGAACGTCACAATCCAACTTGGCATGATAAAAAGTTACTTGCTATGAGAATCAAACAAAGAAGACTTTACTAAAGGTCTCAAGTCCTGGTCTCAGTTTTTACCTGAAAGCAACCCTAGGCCCTATATAAACATAACCTTGGGTGCTAAATAAAACCCTAGCCCCCAAAACACCAACTTGAGCTCCAAAACCCTAGGAAAAACTCTCCAAAATCGCACCGAGTCAGGGTCGTTAATTCCACGGTGCCGTGGAGTTTTGGACCAAAGGAGGCACTACCGCCAGCCACCTACAGCACGATGGCTGGGGAAGTATCGACCTTCCGGGACGACTCACGCCAAGACAGTCAACACCGCCGACGCTTGGACGGCCGGCGAGTTGGGCCAAGCATACACGCCACTCATGGGTCACCGACTCTTCCGACTTTTCCGCGATAAGGCCATTTCCGCCAACTCCATACTTCTCCCACTCATTTTGACCCCTCCCGACCTACTCGCGGGCCCTTGCATTCCTCACCGCTTGAAAGTTACGCACGAAAAATAAAGTTGGCCAATCATTGATCGAAGCCGCCACCACAAAGAATCGTTGACCAAGGTAATGGTACTGATGAGTTCTGCCCTCGGGCTTCCATTGATATATGGTCAGGGAATTTTTGGACATCGCTTGGTTGGTTTTCCATTTTGGGTCATTTCGTAATTACCGAGAAGTTTGACTAAAATCGAGTACCAATTGGCTGCTTAATAAAATCGAGTCGATTAGTGGAATTGACGTTTTTATGAATTATCGATTCGCCTAATTTCGAGAAATTAGCCTTGGGAAAAAAAGCCCTAATTCTTGAGATCGTCATAGGGTACACCGTATAATCGGGTCTCGTCAGTGGTCAAATTTAGCTGGTTCATAGTTCTAAAATTACACTAAGGCCTTGTGGCATCCCAATGTCGCCGTTCAATTCATTTGTTCGGGCGGTATTTTATTTATATTGTTGCACTCACGCCGAGCCGGAGACGATCCTGCTGAGACAAGACCGAGCATTCAGAGTTGGTGAGTGGTTTATATGTTTTAAATACCTGGGGTATTACTTATGATATAATCGTATAATTATTATACATATATACTATTTGACTAAATGGTTAGTTACACGCAAAATAATTATTGGTTTCATATAAAACAAGTTATCATTTCCTCATGAATTTTGTCAACATTTTAAATATTTAAAGTTGTACCAGTTCGTGGATGAGTCCGTGGTATTTGAATATTTTCATGTATGTGGATTGAGGCTAAACCACCTTGAACAACTATTGTTTTAAAAAAATGGATCTTGGAGGATTTTATGGAATGACTGACACGCATTGTTGGGAAAGTACATGTGAGTAAGGGAACGATTTTATTAGTCGCCACGTGATGGCCAGGTTCACTCGGAGGTTTATTAGGTGCCACGTGATGGCCAGGTTTACCCTGAGGTTTATTAGGTGCCACGTGATTTCCAGGTTTACCCGGATGTTTATTAGTTGCCACGTAATGGCCGGGTTTACCCAGAGGTTTATTAGTTGCCACGTGATGGCCTGGCCCACCGGTTTATTCGCCGTCACGTGATGGCCTGCCCACGTGGAGTGTTTGATAGTTGCCACGTGATGGCCGTGTAATCACTGTGTTTATTAGCTGTCGCCACTGTCGCGAGGCCCGCCATCGACTCGCGCCATGACGGGTACATGGTACGGTATCTGCTGATTTTTGAATATGGTATAAACTATTTTAATACTTAAGGTTATGGCGCATTTCATGGTTACGCTTATGCATGGTGGCTATGCATGCTTTATGATTGGCTTTATGTTGTGTACACAATTTGTATTATAGTTTTCTTAACATCGTATTTCATTAAATTGTCGAGCATGATTTATACATGTTTGACTAAGTTATTTTGTGAAATGTTTCTAAACGGGGAAAACTTTTAAAAGAGTGGATCGAGGTTTGAGAGAAGAAATCTGCAAATAAAAAGAATGTTATTTTTCATTATAAACTATGCCACTTACTGAGATTTATTATCTCACATTATTGTCTAAACTGCTCCCAGGTCCGCAAGCCAGAGGGCTTATTTCGCGCCGCATTCGACACCGCTCTTCTCACATCACGCAAGACACTCATCGTATTCATCCGTTTTGTTTTTGTTGTATTGACTTATTCATTTCTACTTGTACTCTAAATTCACAAATACTCTTAGAATGCTCGATATTCGTACGAACTTTATGGGTCCTTATCTATATATGTAAATGGCCTTTATATATAATTGGGATATTAAATTAATGTATGTTTTACTTCCCTCCTTAGAAGTGGAGTTCCACCGTATCTTCCCTGGGTGGATCGCATGCTGGGATTCACTTGTATGGACCACCCGGAATTTCGATGGTATCCTGCCTAGTCCTCACAAGATAGGTCATACAAGTAATAAAAGTGGACTTATAAGTCCGGATATCATTCCCACATAAATAAAAAAGAATTTAAAGTTTCAACTACTTTAACTACTCAAGTTCCACACTATTTCAACTTTCATTTCATAGAATTTGTAGTAACTTATCTATAAATCTACTGTTTAAATTTCTGCAACTATAACAAAAGAAACTTTAAAATCTTAGAGCTAACTGGACTGAACTTGATTATTGCTGGTAGTAGACACTAGGATTTAACTGCTGTGAAATAATAAATTCGTGAAATATAGAAACTATAAGTTTTATAACATATGTTGAAACTTTATAACATGTGCTGAAATTGAAGGCATACTTATACTTGTAAGAAAAACTAACTGAGAGTAAGTCATTCAACTGCACAAAAGGACTTGCTCAAAACAAAAACATAACAATAACATAAAAAGCCACTTCCTTCATTAATTCTCCTCCAACCAAATATCGCATTGCCCATAATGGGGTATGGAGAGGAAATTTAAAGAAGGAAGTGATACCTCCTCACATATTAGCGGAGAGTGGAATGTCATCCTCATCCTGGGTAGGATGAGCAGCTGCTGGTGAGACTGTAGGGGAATGGGCAGCTGGGGAAGGTACTGCTGCTACAAGGAGGTCTAATAGACACTACAAGAAAAAGGGCTTATGTTCACAGTTTTTCACTGTCAAGATAAGGTATATCTGTTAAGATAGGTTACTTTTCATATATGTCATCTATGCCAGTGTCAAGAAAAGTTTAAAGCAAGCTTTACATTTATATAAGTCAAAGTTGTTTATATTTTATATCAAGGTTAAATCAAGTTGATAGACATGTATGGTCAAGTACAAGATTTCGTTTGATTTTGTGTCAAGGTTAACTAACTCTATGTTATCATTACTTTTCAAATGTTAAGATGAAGAAAACTCTGCATCTCTCCATCTTCTCATCATCCCCACTGCGCTTAAAAGATGAAAATACTTAGAAAATAAAGCACTAAAATAATAGCCAAATTATACATCAAAATGAAGATTTTCGAGATGGCAATGAAAGGCCGAAGATTTTTTCACCCTCATTTTGTCTAGAAGAGGTAAAAACCCATTCAAAGCCATGAAAATGCCAAGGAAATGAGAACCCATTTGACATGAAACCTAACAAGAAGATAATTCCAAAACAAAGATTGTGAGAATCCAGAACCCTAACCTACCTAGTCCTATAACTTGAAAAAGAGTTATTCTAAACCCTAACATACCCATTTCAAGAAGATATATAGGAAACTTAAAATCCAATTTCATACCTTTGAGGTCTCACACAAAAATTCCCTACAATAAGAGTTGGATTATACACCAAAATGGAAGGAAGATTTTGATTAGGTAGGATTCAGAGCAAAGAGTCACATACCCTAAGCTCCCAAAACGACCCTGGGTTTTGAGAAGATATGGATTGTTTCTGCAAATACAAGAAATCTTGATAGATAATTATAAATAATGATATCTTAACTTATAATACATAGTGTCAAGCTCTAGATCATTATATTAAAATCAGAATGACATATATTTCTAAAATCATATATCGACTTATCATTTAGTCAAGCTAGCTAAATGATAAATGATTTTCACCATTTTTATTTACATATGCTAGCTGTAGCTTTTACACACAAATTATAAAAGCTCATTGTTTTCATTAAAACAATATATAATGACATATAGCGCTTAAGTCAACAAAAAAATATGTCAATGTGACCTTTCTTCAGAGGAGAGCCTCATAGGAGGGTCCGAGTTCATTTCATATGGGTACCCCCGTCTGGGCGTCAATAAGATAGAGAAATTGTTGCTGGTGGACTGGGAGGGATCTAAGGTAGGTCTAAGTGACTCTGAATCTGCACAAGAATGGAATTATTCTAAGCAAGGATGGCATTGGTCTGAGCAAGGGCGGCAATGGTTTGAGCAAGGGTGGCTTCGATGCTTGCCATCCACTTGGCCAAGGTAGCATGGGCAGTAGCAAAAGAAGTAGATGTAGCTACGAAAGTGCAGACTAAAGTCATAATGGCCAGAAAATCACGGGGAGAAATGGGAATAGTCTCCATAGGTGTTGCAGAAGTACTAGGCCCAGCTAAATCGATAGGGACCGGAGGCATTGAAGGCTCAGCTAATGCAGGCAGTGGACTAGTGGCAGTGGGAACTATGGATACTAGGAAGTGGGACTCCTCAGCAAGAATTGCAGGTGGTGGCTGGTCCTCTAATGGATCTCTGAGTGGGGGAGGAGGAGCACCCGACATAAATTGACACTTTTCCACTATGAAAATAGCCTCGCAAACCCGATGACGCCTATAACAAAGGCTCACGAGTTCAGCGTTGCAACACCCGAGATAGCAAAATGCGAAAATAGTAAGGGAATGGCTTCCGCCCTGGTGACGTTCTTACAATGTATCTTCTTCTCAAAGTGGAAAAGAGAAGTCATGATGTTCCGCAGGGTCAACCAAACCTCCAAATGCTAGAGTGCTTCTAGTATGGCCTTCCTAACCCAAATGCTGAAGCGGGGAATAGGTTTGACTCATGACATGATCACTAAACAAAGATCCCTCGCTGGGAGATTCCTTCAATGTGCATCGACCAGCTGAGGTGTCTCGTGAAAGGATGGACCCATCTCCTGTGAGGATGGCCACTAATTAGTCCGGGCAGAGTCAAGCAAAGTGATAGGAAGATTGAATGTGGCGGCTATGTCAGATGCTCGAAGAATTCCCTCACGGCCATCAATGGAAAAGTGCATCGTAGTAGGATTGCGATTCCTCCTGGAAGTTATAGTTTGGTAGAATTCGACTACCACACACGAATAGAGGAACTGACATGGAGTCATAAAGGGCCTTGTGGTAGCACCAACAAGCCAAGATGGAGTCCCAAAGATCGTGGTGGGCCTGGCTACCGGAACGTCACAGTGCTCTACTGCAGGTCTTTACAATACAATCAAAATTACCTAAGCAATCGGGGGCCACAATGAAAAAGGGCCTGATCATGGGATCTCTAAAGTGGACCTACACCATCAATAGCCAGTACCCAAGGAGGTGGAGACTAAGGGGGCTTCTGCACCTGCGAACTGGAGGATTCTCCGAGGCTCAGGTCCCCAGCCCTCTCGAGTGAGGAGGGTGCGCACACCGCCGTGGATATGGAGAAGAGGGAGATATGGCCCTAGTCCTTGTCTCGTATCTGTGCAAGGTAGGAGGGGTAGGAGTAGCCAACTAGGGTGGCTTAACAGGGTCGACAGCAGGGGCGGCAACAGGAGTAGGGGCCGGGCGGCGCTGAGGGTGGCCTTGTGCCCTAGGTTGGAGGTGAGGGCCTCACTCGAGGTCTGTAGGATGCACTATGCCCACCTCTGGTCTTTTCCATGGCCGAAGACTGAAGGAGTTGGTGGTTTTACAAAGAGAATTAGGTTTTTGGAAGGAGCTACATTACTGTGGGAGGGGCTTCGCTTAGATGGAAGGTCCGTAGGCGAGGGTTCCTTATTTACAGATGAAGCGGTAGCACGAAGGGTTTCTGGCGGGGGAGGATAAAAAACCCGAGGGGGATCTTAGGAAATTGAGTAAATTCCACGCCAAGCAGGTCTTCTGCCGGCCGACGCTGCAAATTCGCTTAAAATCGAGTTCATGCATTAAAGGGAACTTGCACCGTACAAGTTCGAAGGCCCGAAAGGAAATGCAGAAAGAGTTCGCAAAGGAAGGTCGAGGGTTGCACTTTGCAAAATGATCATGCGAATTTTACCTGCTCTACGAAAATGCCCTTTCCTGGGAAAATTGCCTGCGAAATTTCTCACACTGTGAAAATGACTTGTTATGCGAAAATGACCTACGAAATTTCGCATTGCCAAACACTCTACGAAATGACTAAGGTGTACTGCATCCTTTGCGAAAATGTTATCCTTTAAAAAAATTTCATCGCACCACCCTACTAAGAATCAACAATTTCGCAAAATAAACACAATAAAGATTACCCTGTGAAGGAGACCACATCGATGTATATGTGAAAATATGGCCAAGGGAGTGAATGTGGTAAATACTCAAAATCGATTTGAAACAAAGTGGCATACTCGAAACCTGGAACAGCACACAACACTCAACCCTTTCCGCAAGTGCACGTCATACAAGCATTAAAGTGGACTCTGTGGAGTCCTGATATCAGACTCCACGAGGACTGGAGGCCCTTCTCACTGGAATTTGATCACCCCGATTACAAGGGCTCTTCACTATTTAGGCGACCAAGTAGGATGTTGAATAAAATCAATTTAATTGAAACAAAAACTGATTTAAAACTAATCCTAAAATTTACCAAATAAACTACTACTTAATTCCAAAGGTACAAAGAGAGTCACAGGATGGGATACTTATTTACAAAAACAACTACATTTCCTTTGAAAGTAAATATTTGTGAGTTGAATGTTGGATTTGTCCAAGAGCAATGTAGTATATTCATTTCTCCATACACGCTACATTTCACTATCTAATACACCATACCCTTTTCAGACAAATGGGTCTAAACAGCTACTGTAAAATTTGGTACCTTAAGATTTGATTGTTTTCTTTCAATACTTCACAACCATTTCTTAGATCAAGAATTCTCGCTCTAGATGATAATGCAAGCCTTTATCTCATGCCTTCAAATCTAATAAAATTTTTCTATCTCCTTGATTAGATCTTTGCTAACACTGATCAAGATCCTTTCATCGACTAAGGAGAAACCTTTGATCAACTAAATTGATACATATCTAATTAATCCTCACACCATGAGTAAATTAGTGATCTATCAAAGTAATTTTTCGTATTCATTAGCTTCCAAGATATTAGTCTAATATACCCCTAAGTGTCGCTTCATTTCTCAGAATCTCCATCTCTATGTCACTGAGCTCCGAAATCGTGAGCAAAGATAGCAAATTTCTTTGGGTATAAGTTACTAATATTCGAATACATTATATGAACAAAGATCAATTATATAAATTCAGTATTCAAACCCACAAAATAACTGAAAAACTGCAAATCTGAATGTTCAACAATTAATCCCCAACCCTAGAGGGTGTTAATGTTCCATTACTGGATTCCAATCATCACTAATCAAGCAAAAAGTAAGAAAATGAAGAAAGAAATCAAGAGACAAGAAGAGCAAAATCCAAATTTGAGCTTAAATCTTCGCCTCAACAGTTAATAAATTGAATATCTGAGTACAACACCGAAATCCCTTCAATAGAAATAAAAATCTGCTTTAAAACTACTCTAAGATCTATTAAAAATAAAAATCTACAGCAAAAACTAAGAAAATGGGCAGTTTAGAGAGAAAACCCATGAGAGAGAGAAAATCCAGATTTTTAACTTCAATCTTTGTCTGAACATTAGTGAAATCTGAATCTCTGATGTACAGCACCAAAATCTCTTCAATAGAAATAAAATCAAGCAAAAAAATTAATACCAAGATCTAAAACAAATCAAATCAGAGAAAAACTCGAAAATGGGCGCCTAGAGAAACCCCATGAGAGTAGGCTCTCCACCCTCCCGCTTGCCTCTTACCTAAAAACGAGTATATATATATGGTCCGGTGAAATGGGCTTGAAATTAGGTCAAAACTCAATTTTCTACTTTTCGTGTTTCATATTTTTGGTCATAATTAAGTTTTTCTGTCGCGACATTCATATCCTGGCGACATCTATTTTCTCTTGTCGCGACACATTTCCCCCTCGTCACACACCATTTCCCGTCGCGACTAATTTTCTTCGGATGAAAGAACTCGGTTTTTCTCTCTTAACTTGTCGACCATAACTTCTTCGCTTTAACTCTGATTTGGGCGTGTGGAGTACTGCTTGAAAGCTCTTTGAATGTGAATGCAGCCATGAGGAATTTGAACCATTTGATGTTCCAGATGGTACATAAAAATTCATCTTTCCAAGCAAAGGCATGAGACTCTCACGATCGTTTTGGAAATATATTGCTCTATTTCTTGCAAATCACTAAGCCATCAATAATCCTATAAAACCAAGTTTAGAGAAAATATTATGAGTTTTACATGAATATGGATATAAAATGCACAAAATAGCATGTGAAATGAACTCAAAACATAGATGAGTTTTACACTCATCAAACACTCCCTTAAATCTCTGAAGTTTTGAGCTGTCTCAAGCAAAGAAAAGAAAGAAGTTGCTTCATTCTCAAGCAAAATGAAAGAGAAGAGTTCATTTCACCCTTTTAGTTTAACCAAACCGAGTAATCAAGCTTTGCAAGGGGTATGTGATATGTGTCTCAAGAATCACCCTTACATGAATATGTAAAATATGATCAAGATAATTTATTCATTTTATTAGTGAATTAATCTCATAATGCATAAATTTAGATCATGGTTCTACTAAAGGTGTGTGTGTGTGGTCTTCCCCCATCCAAACAATTTGCAAGCTGTGATGAGGGCGAGAATTGAGATAAGTATGTGTATCTCCCAAGATAATTTATTTAGGTTCCATAGGCTTGTTGTTCTTATCACTTCACTAATGTAGGCACACACAACTCTCAAGATCAAGTAGGTCTTATGTTTGTAATGTAAGGTCAGTAAGGGGTAGTTTGAGTAGTCATTTTAGGCCAAAACTACCCAAACGCATATTTTCCCATTAACAAATCTTACCCATCCCGATTCTCCTACCATCAAAGATAGTGACACTCAAACAACCCAAAACTGCTTAGGTGCATCCTCTTCCATACTCCTCAAGATCCGCTCTTTTCGCACAAATTCTCGCATTCTTTCAACAAACATCAAGAAGCCTTTTCTTAAGACAAGGTTATAGATACAAATGTCAAAACTCCCCTAAGCTTCTACCAACCCTTAGCGAGCTTTAAATCAATAGCTTCCTGTAAATCACTGGGCTTTAGGTATTAGGGTGTTGAGACACCCCCTTAGGATTTACTTGCTCTCGCTACGAGGCTGTACTCACTCTTCCTTGACTTTTATTGTATTTCGTTCTTACACTTGATATATATATATATATATATATATATATATATATATATATATATATATATATATATATATATATATTTTATTTTTTATTTTATTTTATTTTATTTTTTTTTTTGACAATCTCTTTTGATTCAACTTAACTCATTTCACTAATTTGGAGTTATTTTCCTATGGAAAATAACTCCCAAACTCGTCTCACCACATTTCAATTATGTTCAAATCCTCATGTTATGGGTGAGTTTGGTTCTTTATTGAGGGATAAGAATATAGGAATATCAGCAGCTTCAAACTTGGTTTTTTTTATAAATGTAATTTTGGCTTTTAAGGCTCAAATATCTTGAGACTAGAGGAATATGCATGTATTATTAATAAGGTTAGCTTGAAGGCATAATCTTTCCAAGGATGCACTATATCATTTGTCAATTGTTAAAGCTGGTTTTGCATTTCGCCGTTTATAATTAAACAAGTTCTAGAACCTATGGAGATCAAAATTAGATGGATTCACAGTCCTTCTAACCCAAGCAAAATCGCTTGCTGGTACTTAGTGACCACGTGCATGGATTTTGAGAAACCAATGACTAAATAGCCTATTAAAGAGATAACTCATTAAGCATTAAGTCCTATTATCTCTAATATTGTCCATATGCCAAGGGTTCATTATGGTCCTTATCAGACATCACAACAACTCCAAGCAAAACTCAATTAACTCAATAAACTCTAACTAAAAAAATATACTCAAACTAAGATGTGTTAGGGAAGCATCAAACAAAAGTCATTATCCAAAAAAAAAGACCAGAAAATTTCATCCTCAAAGTTGTCATTTGCAACATGGGGTGTGACATGATAAACTAACCAAAAAATAAACACCCCTAAACTTTGAGATGAACGTTGTCCTAAATGTTCAGCAATGAGCAAAAGGAAGCAATAAAGTAAAGAGTAATAAAGAGAGTTGGGAAAAGTGAACCCTTGTAGTCTCGCCACTTTGAATAGAAACTTGATGATTTTCAAACATTGACATCGGGCGTATTTCACTTTCGAGCATACTCTTTTGCTTCTTCTGAGCCATGAAAGTGGCTTTGCATTTTCAAACACTTGGTGTGCACCAACTCTTCACCTCAAATGGAGGAGTTTTGATTCTTCAAAACCTCCTTCACATGCAAATCACTCCACAATCAACAATGATCCACAAAGAACCCAAAAACAAACAACCAAGCACAAAAAATTTTCTTCCATTGTAACTCCTCTTGATGCTTGAATAGATGTGGGATGGAAAATTGAAGTTCAAATAGCAGCCAGTGGTTTGTATGTGTTTCAAGCTCAAGATGATGGAGATGACTGGGAGGAATGTGATTTAGATCTATGGATGAGAGATGAATTTAAAAGTGGTCAAGTTACAAGGGTTGGAGGGAAAGAGGTATGAAGATAGAGTATAAAGTAGAAGAAGAAAATGGGCTTAAAGGGCTAAAAAGCCTTTGAGCTTTCGTGGGACTGCAGGTCAATACTGCCAAGAATTTCCGCCAAAGACTCTGGCTTTATCCAACTTTTATACTCATATCTCCTTCATTTTAGCGAATTGGATGTGTAAGGACTCGTTGGAAAGCTCTTTTCAATGTAGAATGTGCTCATGGGATGAGGTGAACCATTTGGATTTCAATCAATACAGAAAATCAGAATGTTCAATGCTGTCCAAGGTGATGATTTCTTGACTCCCTTAGGTTCTCCTTGCTTTGTCTCTTGCCCATATCAATTTGCTATCCTTCTCAAAAGTCCTTCATGCTTATATAGTTCTCAAAATTCCTCCAATAGAAACCCTTAATGCTTTCATTCATGCTTAAACTCATCTCTTGTCTTCAATTCTCTCAAGTACAGATCATGAACCTTCTAACTTTATATTTCGCCTCAATTTGGTTTTTTCATCTCAAAACCTGAAATTTGATGAACATCTCCACTCCATTTTTTTACACACTTCAAGCACTATAATTACATCAACCACTTTCCAACTTTGACTTTGCTCTGTAAACTAGTCATGACAACATGTTGAGCTTCCAAACTTATCTTATTCTCAAAACACTAACAACAAAAGTTAAACACCGCTGTGACTTTTCATCCCACCGCAAAAACAAAGAACAAATAAAATAACTAAAAATAGAAAAAGAAAAGAGAATGGATAGAATCCTTATTACCTAGCTTAGGTTGCCTCCCAAGAAGTTGCTCCGCTTTTTAGAGTCCAAATTTAGACTCATTTGAAAAGTACTAGTGCTTCCATTTGACCCTAATCATTCATCTTGAAAGCACTTCCTCTTCATAACCATTCGTACCAAGGATGTTTTCTTCTCGACTTTGAAGAGGGTAAAGAAATCAAAATCCCCTTTAATTATGGCTGGTGGTTCAGCCAATACCTTTCAAAACAAATTCCTCTATGTGAAGCAGATGTAAACACATTTATGCTTAAGGGGACTGCTCAAACATGTGCCCTTTGATTGAAGCAAGCCGCAGAATTTTCGACATGGCTCTTCTCGTTCCATCAGTTGTGTAATGGGTTGGTGAAGATTGAACTTGCTTTCTCCTCACCCACAAGCAAGGTGAGCTCCCTTGTTGATGTCAATCCATGCTTCGGGTTTCGAGGAAAGAAGTGGTCTTCTTAGTATATGAGAATTTGTAGATCCCTTCAATGCCCCAAGTCACAAAAATCCATGGGAAGGTAAATGTAACACCTTCACAAAAATGTTTTCAATAGCCATTACTTGACTTCTTCAAATTTCAATTTATCCAATAATGACTCTTCATCATCTAAGTTGTTAGAGTGCCTGGTTTCACACCATTTTCACCTTCTTCCACGTATTTCAGGATAGGAATGCGACACCGTTCAAAGGAGTATCAATGCATTCATTGGGATTTGGCAAAGTGTTACTAGGGAGAGGTCCTAGGAGAATTTTTCCTTGAATGCTGGACCAAGTGTCCTATTTGAGCTTCTACATTTTTCAATCTAGCACTGTTGACTCTAAGGCATCTAAATCTGAAATTTATGCTCATGAAGATTAATCATCTTCGTTCTCCATGTAAATAAAAATATGCCCTCTTAACAAGAGAGCCACTCTTCTTCCTCCCGAAATGTGGGATTTGAACTCCCTTGATAAGGCAATAATTCTTGTTCCATGAGTGAGTCATCGTAAATTCTTTCGTCCAATTTATGAAGAAGTAGTCTGCTTCGCTTCTATGGAGGCAAATCTATCTTCTATCGAACGCTCCTCCATGCTAATTCAACAAATAAGCAGTTAAAACAAAGAAAATAAAGTACAAAATACTAATAAAAAAAATTAACTAAGAAACAAATCACAACCAAAAGATAAAAATAAAAATAAAAATTGCCTAAATTAGCAAATTACCCGTTCTTCAAAATGTCAACTTCCAATGAGAGAAAGTGAACCGCGCCAATCCCCGGCAACGACACCAAAAAACTTGTTGATTGGACAAAAAGACATATACAAATTTATGACATTATTACCAAAGGACTATTGTTGAATCCCCAGCAATAATGCCAACAACTTGTACATTGTATTCCTTAGCTATTATATTCATTAAGAGTATTTTTATTAAGAGTAAATCATTTTTAGAGGTTTTGATCCATTATGCTGCAAGTGCACAGGTCAAACAAGTAGTAAATTAGATTTAAGTCCAGATATCGATCCCACATAGATCTCAAGAATTTTCAATCAACTACCCTGACTACTCAAGCTCTATACTATTCGACTATGATGTGCATAATTTGAATCAGCCTAAAGCCTTAAAATAATGAAAACTTAAAAATAATTTAATTAATAACAAACAAATGGAATACATCGAAATAACAAATTTACAAATTTAGGCCGAACAGCTTATCTCAAAGGAGCATTGAAAATACGAAATCTATTGTGGAACATCAATTCGGCAGATCAGATCGCACGCTTGCTTAATGAACTGATTTAAAACTAGTCCAAGGAATATGATAGTAGCTTGATTCTCCAAACCCCACCTTCATTATTCTAATCTTCACTGCTTTCCTCGAAGACGAGTGTTAGATAACTACTTAATCCGGCTGCCTTGTTTTTGGGTATTTTTTTTTCTCAGTACTTCATACCCACAACATGGACTGTAAACTTTAGCTCCTTAGATTTTAGTCATCGTGATAGGTTTACACTATACGTTTCTCTTTCCCTCAAAAATTAGAATAGTTCATCCTTTCCTTGATTAGATCCTTGCTAACACCGGATCAAATCTACTATTCGAATCGAGGTGGACTCGCATTTCTAAATTGATAAATCGCTCAACTCATTCTCGCTCCAAGTGAAAGAGGATTTATCGACAACTTTACGCAGAAATATTAGATCAACAATATCGTTAACATACCTTCGAAAATTGTTCATCACTCTCGTGAATGCCTTCTCTCAGGTCACTCGTAGGGCCTTCGAAATCAGAGCTTGAGACAATCCTTTTAATGGGTATGACACCGAAATTTGGGATCAATAACAAAAAATACACAAGACCAAAGAAGTAGATTTACAAACTCGGTTCAAAGATTAATGAATAAAATTCGCAGAAAGATAATTTCGACGATAGCTAATTCAATGGAAGTTGGTTTCTAAATCACTGATTACACTTATACAATAGCTTACCGATCAAGAAAGCAATCGTAAATAGGCAATCGGTAGTTCGAATTCCAAAATTTGTCCGAAATTCAAACAACCAGACAAGCACTAAGGAAATTAGAATTTCAGATTCGGGCTTAAAACTTTAATGTGCCTAACGCTCAGATCCAAATTTGAAATAAAGAACAAACTAATCTAAAAAAAATAAAAATAAAGAAAAGAAAATTAAAATATGAGCCTTCAAAGAACCCGCATCTCTTCAAGTCACGAGCTACGCTCCTCCAAAGAGCAACTACTTTATTTATGTGGTTCTCAAGTCAGCCCTAATTTCGATGCAATCACAGGATTTCGTTAACCGCCCATTTCACCATACCGCCGCGACCTTTCTAATGACGCCGCTACATCCGTTGTCTCGCTTATGTCACAGATGCCTTTGTTCGGGTCGACATGCCTTTAGCGTGAGGGCGTATGTCACGATGTTGCAAATGTTGTCGCGACCTTCGCTATTTGGTTCGATGTCGCTGACAACCGATTGGCATCGCCGCATCCACTATTAACGATTGATGTCGCGACCGCTAATGATGTCGCGACCGCTTTTCTAGCTTTCCGTGTCGCGACCGCTTCTTGTTGTCGCGGATCTTAACTTCTTTGTATTTGATGTCGCGACTAACGTATGATGTCGCTAATCTTCCGTCCGCGGCAATGATGTCGCGACTTTGGATCGTTGTCGCGACTCGCTCCTTGCTTCGTCGCGATCGCTTAATGATGTCGCGACTCAAGTCTTCTAATTGATGTCGCGATAGCTAGGTGTCACGCTATTCTTCTTTCGCGCAACCGACGCCGCGTTATTGATCGATGTCGCAATTAATCTTTCAGTCGATGTCGCTGACCGCTTCTCGATTCTCGCGGTTGACGCCGCGACTTTGTCCATCAGATCATCGGCACTTACGACCTCGCCGGGATGTCGCTGGATCGCGAATTCTTCTTCTTCATCAATTCATTGTTGCCCGACTTGGAGTTTTTGTCGCCTAACTCTTTTGCCTTCCATTACTCTTTCTCGCACCGGGCTTTGGTGGTCGTGACCTTGATATGAATTTTCATCAAGCATCAAAGACTACCACATCGCATTCTTTGATCCTCAGGCGCCTTTCGCAAACTCCTTTCCAGCCGCTTATAATCATTAATACCCATCCACCTTCTCGCTTCCTTTTAATTAAAATTTCTCTTTCTCTTGAATTCCTCACGTATCACAGCTTGTTATTATTCCATATTTCAACATAACCGCTTTTTATATAAAATCAATCGTAAAACGGATTGAAATGGATGACTTTTAAGCTCATCAATTGTGAAATAATAAATTTCGCAATCCTTGCGAAAATGATATCCTTTAAAAAAAATTTCTACTGCACCACCCTACTTTAGTAATTGAACAATTCCTGCAAAATAAACACAACAGTATCAATTAAAAACACCTGAAAATGAAAAATCAATCTACTATTAAGGTTGAATTAAGGGAAAGACGAGGGAAAATAAATAAAAATAAAATAAATAGCATAAAATAAAATAAAATAGAATAAAATATAGAACAAAAAGAAGTGGACTTTGCAGTCTCAGGAGAGACTAAGTCCACCCAAACCAACTATTTAAACGTTTGGAGGCTCAAGGAGGGAAAGTTCCTCCTTGTCTAGTGTGAATGGGACTGCATATGGCTTGAGTCTTTGGCCATTCACTTTGAATAGTTGGTTTTCCTTTGAGTCGAAAGCAATTCCAATTACTCCATTACTAACAGTTTGATGGATAATTATGGACCAAATTCAATTTCGATTTGAGTTTGCCCAGAAAAATATGAAGCTTGGAATCATAGAGTAACACTTGATCTCCTTTTTGGAAATTCTTCCAAGCTACCATCTCGTCATGCCATTTTTTCGATCTTTCTTTTGCAATTTTGGAATTTAGGTAGGCATCATTTCGTAGTTCCTCTAACTCACTGAGGTCAAGGAACCTCTTGGAGATTCATTCTTTCTAAATCCAAATTCAAATTTCTGACGCCCACCATGCCTTGTATTCTATTTTCACAGGGAGGTGGCATGCTTTGCCATACACCAGGCGATAGGGGGACATCCCAAGAATTGTCTTGAAGGTCATCCCGTATGCCCATAATGAATCCAACAACTTGAGGGACCAGTCCTTCCTGTTGGAATTCACTACCTTAATCAGAATAGTCTTGATTTCCATGTTGGCAAGCTCAACTTGTCCACTGGTTAAAGGATGGTAAGGAGTAGCTAATTTATGTTTCACTCCATATTTATCTAGGAGGGTTTCAAAAGGTTTGTCGCATAAGTGTGAACCCCCATCACTAATTATGGCCTTAGGCACCCCAAACATGGAGAAGATATTCTCTTTCAAAAACTTCAGTACCACCCTGTGATCATTTGCTTTGCAAGGAATTGCTTCGACCCATTTGGACACATAATCAACCCCCACCAAATTGTACGAATATTTGAAAAATGTAAGGAATGGTCCCATGAAATCAATGCCCCAAACATCAAATAAGTCAACTACTAAGATTGGGTTTAAGGGTATCATATGACGGTAGGAAAGCTTCCCGAGTCTTTGGCATCGATCGCAACCTCGGCACATCTTGTGAGCATCCTTAAAGAGGGAAGGTCAGTAGAACCCAAATTGGAGCACCTTCATAACTGTGTTTTGTGAAGCAAATTGACCTCCACAAGCATTTTCATGCTAGTGATTGAAAATCCCCTGTTGTTTTTCTTCAGGTACACACCTTCAAATGATCTGGTCTACACAATATTTGAACAGAAATGGCTCTTCCCAATAATAGGAATGAATTTTGGTGAAGACGTATTTCTTATCCCGTGCCTTCAATTCAGCTGGGACCTCCCTTGTTGCTAAGAAATTAGCAACATGAGCATACCAGGGAGCACTCTATAAGCAAAGAGCGATTCCTCGTGTGGAATTCATCACTGACAATGGAGGATCAGGTGTGTCAGGGACTATGGTCGCCTAGAGAGAGATCTACCACATTTCTACCCCTTTCTTATCTTTGATCTGAAGATTAAATTCCTGGAGTAGGAGAACCCATTTAATAAGCCTTGCCTTAGCATCTTGCTTGGTTAGGAGGTACTTCAAAATGGAGTGGTCTGTGAAAATAACAATGCCCGACCCCACCAAGTATGCTCGAAATTTGTGTAAGGCATAGACCACTGCCAGCAGTTCCTTCTCTGTGGTAGTGTAGTTTCTCTGAGCTTCATTCAGAGTTTTGCTTGCATAATAAACCACATAGGGCTTTCCATCTTCTATTTGCCCAAGGACTGCCCCGATAGCAAGATCACTGGCATCACACGTGACTTCAAAAGGTTGATGCTGCCAGGTGCTCTACTCATAGGTGCAAAGGGGTCGTGATTCGAGCTCTTTGAAGCTCTTTTAACAATTTTCATCCCATGCAAACTTAGTATCCATTTCCAGCAGCTTATAAAGGGGTTTTGCAATTTTCGAAAAATCTTTGATGAACCTCCTGTAGAAGCCACCATGGCCAAGGAACTGTCTTAATGTCTTGACATTTGTGGGGGGTGGTAGTTTAGAGATAAGCTCAACTTTGGCCTTATCAATCTCAATCCCCTTGTTGGAGATAACGGTCCCAGACAATTCCTCGATGCACACAAATAGCATTTCTCCCAATCGAGCACCGTGCTCTTTTCAATGCATCTATGCAAAGACGCTTCTGTCAAGGCTAACCTCAAAGTACTCCCCATATATGGTGATATCATCCATATACACTACCATTATGCACTCCACCATATCACTAAAAATGCTGAGCATACATCTTTGGAATGTGGCAGGTGCATTGCAGAGGCCAAAAGGCATTCGCCTATAAGCATAAGTCCCAAATGGACAAGTGAAGGTGGTCTTCTCCTGGTCCTCTGCCGTAATCTCTATCTGAAAATATCCAGAATATCCAAGAAGCATTAGAATGGGTGCTCGGAAACTCTCTCAAGAAGTTGATCGATGAAGGGTAAAGGAAAGTAGTCCTTTCTTATCACTGCATTTAGTCTCATGTAGTCTATGCATACCCTCAAACCTATGGTAAGGCGGGTAGGCACATCCTCTCCTTTTTCATTATGCACAGTGGTCACCCTTGACTTCTTTGGCAGCACCTGAGTTGGACTCACCTAGGGACTATCAGAAATAGGATAAATAATGTCGGCCTACAACAATTTGAGAACTTCTGTACGCATTACCTCTTGCAAATGAGGATTCAATTGCTTTTGTGGTTGTCTCACTGGCTTGGATTCCTCCTCCATATAGATGTGATGAGTGTACACTGTGCTGACTAACTTTAGATCTAAATTTTTCATCCAATGGTTTTCGCTTGCATTTCCCGAGTGGATGTCTTAAGACGCTTCTCCCGAGGCATTTAGCAATGAAGAAATCACAACTGGACACTGCTCACCCTCTTCCAAATATGCATATTTTAATTCTACAGGGAGAGGCTTGAGGTAAAAAATGATGACACTTGTAATGAGTGTCATTATTCTAAAAGCAAAACATATAAAAATCAATGACACTCAAATAAGTGTCATAGTTAAGTTATTAGATTGAAATATTATGAGTAGAGAATGATGCTTTAAATGAATGTCATAGTTTTAATTCATAAAGATGACACTCAAAATAAGTGTCATTGTGTGTAAACTTATACACGACAATGGCACTTCATGAAACTTTAGGAAGCTATTGTAACTTCAATGACGCACTAAACGGCCAACATTAACTTTTTCCTTGTAGTGAGCTTTTGGTGCTTTATGCTTCTTTCTTTTCACTATCCTCCCCAGTCAATAAGGGGAGGATTTCTTCTTTTCTTCTCCAAGGATCATAAACGGTACATAAATTTAGGGCTTCCTGCAGCTCTTCAAAAATTTCTTCTGGTTCCTCAATCAATTCTTCCTGTAGTTACCGCAGTTGAGACTATTCATCCAAAATGGTGTCAATCAGGCAAACCTCTTTTGGATCCTCCTCCATTGGGTGCATATGCTTTTTGCTCAAGTGGAAAATGTTAAGTTATAGTGTCATGTTCCCAAATGTCAGCTACATAACTCCATTTCGGTAATTAATAATCACATTTTAGGTAGCCAAGAATGGCTTCCTAAGGATGATGGGTACATAATTGGCTCCCTCAGCAACTGGTTCGGTGTCAAGGACAACGAAGTCCATCGGGTAATAGAATTTGTCCACCTGCACCAACACATCTTCAATAGTGCCTTTGGGGATTTTAACTAACATGTCTGCTAAAGACAAGGTGATGGTGGTAGGTTTTAATTCTCCCAGCCCCAACTGCTTGTAAACTGAGTAGGGTAGTAGGTTGACACTAGCCCCTAAGTCTAATAATGCCTTCTCCACACAAGTTCCTTCAATATTCATTGAGATGATAGGATAACCTGTGTCTCAGATTTCACTCAGTGGTTTCGCACTGGGATGATGCAGACCGACTCGTCTGGTCAAGAAGGCCATCTTGTCGATATTCAACCCTCTTACAAAGCACAAGTCTTTAAGAACTTTGGCATGCTGGGACTTGCTTAATCATATCCAAAAGAGGGATGCCACCTCTCACCCGCCTTTAACACCTGCACTGGGCCATTGTTCACCTTCTTTCGCTCTTAAAGGTTTTGAGAACTGAAGGGCATGCTCTTCTCTTTCATCATATCTTAATCACAATTCTTTCTGGTTCCTCATCATTTTCTTCTTTAGCCTCTTCAATAGGTTTTGGCATTGGTTGCTTAACCTATTTACCACTCCTCAAAGTGATAACTGCCTTAAACTCATCTATCTTCGGAGTAGGTTCACTGGCAGAGGCTATTTCATGAACTCCCCTAGGGTTTGGTAGTGTCTTTGAAGGAAATTTGCCCTTTTTCCTGCTGATAGGTGTATTTTGTGATGTGTATTAAAAATATGCTATAAAATATGTGATGAGTGCCTATTCTGTGCAAGTATACGCTTGTCAAGTAATAAAGTGTACCTAAGTACGGATATCGATCCACAGGGAAAATGGGGATGCTAAGTACCAAAATTAGAACGCTTCTATAATATTCAAACGGTCAAAGATTGTTTAAGTAGAATTTAAATTAAACTAAACTAAAGAAAAATTAATAGACTAAAAAACTGTGTAACTATGGGACACCAAGAGATAACATATTTCTTAGTTATTTGGTGCAATTGGACATTTCTATTATATCTAGATCAATATTCCACTCTATTTGTCTTCATGAATGCATCTCAAGGCAATTCTTATCTAATGTACTAAAGCCTTCAGTATCAATAACCTACCATTTATCACTAGGTTTCTTGCTTCTTAGCTCAACCCCAAGTGTTAAAGGTGCATTACAATCAAAGAACTACCAAGCCTCCTAATTATTGATAATCCTATATTATCAAGTTTGTTAGGTTAACTCATCTATGTCTAATTTCTCACTCACTTCTTAGATCTCATGAGAAACCACTCTCCATATTGAGATTAGCTAGAAATCAATATGTAAATATCAACCAAGAATGAATTAATAGATATACAATCACAAAAGATAATAGAAATAGGAAAATCAACCATTAGATATAAGATCCATGTCAAAAATACAACCAAAACCTAGAAAATGAAAACCAGTCCATCAATTGGAAAGATACAACCATAATGATAAGAGAAAACATGAAAAGGGAGAGGAAATAGCCTAATGTGATGAATGAAGCCCAAATCTCCTCTTCAATCTTCATCTTCTTCAATCCATCTTCTCCTCCAGAGAGAACTATGCCCTAGGGTGTTTCCCCCCTTCCAAACCTCCTAAAAACGTTCTTCCCTATCTCCTTCAGGTTTGAGATTTAAAACCCACAATTATGGGCTCAAAATGGGCTAAAAATCGACCAAAATCAACCCCAAATGTCACAACATTGGGATGCTCTGTTTCTGCACTCTTTGCAACATCGCGACGTTGGTTCTCAACGTCACGACGTTGCTGCAGCTCCCTTGTTTTTACACCAACTTCGTAAGGCCATAACTTTGTCATCCGAACTTTGATTTGGGTGTTCTTGGTGCCGTTGGAAATGCCTTTAAGTTTAGAATCTAGATGTATCCAGGAAAAAAACTTTAGAGATGATTATAAATACTGAATTTACAAAATTCTCCAACGGGTCACTTTTTAGCTCTCTTCTCTTCTTCCTTCAACTACCAAGAGTCATAACTTGATCATTTGAAGTCCAAATGGAGTGAATAAGGTCTCTTTGGAAAGAATGAGAAGTCTCCTATCCATCCATATCAATATTGTAGCCATTGGGGGATCATTGTGTAGCTTAAAACATCATAACACAGTAGCTACTTCTGCATGTGTATTTTGCTGATTTTTAGGCTTTATCCCTTTGTTTTTGCTCCATATTGGCTCATGGTTGACCTAATCACAAATTGAATATTTACATCATTAGATCCTTTATTTATATAATAAAACAACTAAAAATATAAGTAAAACATAGGGATAAAATGAGTATATAGTATACTCATCACCTGCTAATGTGACCAAAACATATATATAAAAATTTATGACACCATTACCACAGGACTATATGCTAATCCCTAGTAAAGGCACTAGAAACTTGTTTAGACCAAAAATAACTTGTATGCTCCCTAGAAAAATGGATTTGTAAATGAATTCATTAAAGATTTAGTTTGGTCTTAATATTGCAAGTGCCACAATTAAATATAGTAATAAAGTGGACCTCTGGTCGGGATATCGTTCCTTTGAGATTGAAAAGAATTTAAAATTCAATTACCCCAACTACTCAAGTTCCATACTATTTGAACTTTCATTTCATAGAAATTGCAGTAATTGAACTAAGAATTCTACTATCTGAAATTCTACATCTATAATAAAGGAAAATTTTAAACTCCTAAACATAAACTGGACTGAACCAAATTATTGTTGGAAGTGGACACTGGGATTTCACTGCTGTGAAATTATCAATTCCTGCATCATAATCTAATTCGACTCTATCATAAATTGGAATTTGAAATTGTCAAAGAGATAAGGTATTATAGTTTAGATTTCTCCTTTAACTATACTTTTCACTGATTAGAGAGTCATGTTCATTTCTTATTCATGTTTCTAATCAATTAATTGTAATCAGAATTTCTTTATAAGATCTAGGTATTTTTCTTTTCCAATACATCATACCCATTTCTTATGAATACAGATTTCTTGCTTTCCAAGATAGGGTCATTGCTAGATTTCTACAAGATGAATGATGTCTCATCCTTGAGATCTTAAGGAGTTCTCCCTTTCCTTGATTAGATCTAAGCTAACGGAATTCGAGATCATTCCTCGGACCAAGGAGAGATCTCTAATTGATTAATTTTGATATATCTCAACTAATTTATAAACATAATTGTTGATAGTTTATCTAAGTAACCTTTAGAGCTCCTTGGTTCTTCAATATTAGTCTAGCATACCCTCAAGTAATACTCATATCCTTAGAATCTCACGCTACTAATAATCACTGGAGGCTGTGATCGAGAGTTAGAAAAGCGTCGCTATGGGTGAGTAGTTACTAATATTGGGAACAATTCACTTCTTGAACGTCACCATTCAAATAAATTCAAGATTCTCAACCCAAGAAATTTCATTCTAATTGTGTAGAAAAGACCATAACTAACATCAAATCTTTCCCAATGGAAGTTGTGTTTCTCGAAAAATGGATCACAGTGAACACTAAAATACTGATTAGGAAAATTCCACTATAACTGCAATCAATTGAAAGAAATCAATTCCAGCTTTTGTCTAGATTTCATTGGATTCAAACAGTAATCGGAAATGAATTTCAACAATTTAATTCAACTTCTAAACTTCTGAATAATTCACTATTTCAGATCCAATAAACAGTGGAATTCTCATGTTAGTCTACGAAGAAAAGAAAAGAAAGAAAAGAAAAATATAATACAAAAGAGTCCTCAGCTCCCCAGATGCCCTCGTATTTCCTCTGACTATACTTCTTTACTTTCCTCCAATTGTTTCTATTTATAGAGCCCCAAAAGTTTAGGCCCTAAATTCGAGACTACATTGTGGATCTCTAAAATTTTAGCCCAAATAGCATTCTCTGTCGCGACCTGGAAGTTTTGTTGTGACAGAGTTTTCAATCTTCATCGTAGGTCTCTATTGCAGCATGCAGTCGTCTGTCGCGACCTATTCCCTGTGCTCCTTCTTGGATTCTGTCGCGATAGAGTTTCCTTAGTTGTGACAGTATTCTTTTCTTTAGCATATTTATTATGTCGCGATAGAGTTTCCTCTGTTGTGGCAGATCTTTCTTTGGCTCCTTAACAATTTGTCTTGCAAGTCTGTTGTTCTACCTGTTCTATGTCATGACAATCTTATGTGTGGTTCCTTGAATAGTTATGTCGTGACGCCATTAATTTTATTTAAACGAGTTTCGCAAACTTCTTCAAATTGGTGTGTAGGTTTTATGTCGCGACAACATTTACATTTCGTTCTTATTACAACTTGTTTCTTGTATTGTTAGAATTTGTTCGCGACGAAAGTTTGTCGCTCACGAGTTTCCTCGCCCTGCTTGATTTCTTATTGCAACCGTTTGATGTTGCGACATGGCCTCTTGGTGTTGTCGATGTTTGTTGTTGCGACCCAGTTTGTTATGTCGCGACAGGACTTTTCTATATTCAGCTTATCTTTGTGTCGCGACCTAGTTTGTTATGTGTGACTAAACTCTCTTCCGCAATAATTTGAGGATCTTTATTCGCTGACATAGAAAAGTTTGTCGCGACCTTGTTTATACGTGTTTTTAGCCCCAATCTACGTGGCCGGAGACATGATCTATTCAGCTTGAAGTATGTCGCAACATTGGATTCTTTTGTTGCAACTAGGCCGGTTCACTAAGTAAGCATCACATGTCGCGACCTTGTTTATCTGTCATAACCAGAGTTCTTCTTCTTTCGGTGTCGCGACTTATGTCATCTTGTCGTGACAAAAATCTTTATTCGAAGCTCTTCTTCTGTCTTAACAAGCTTTTCCATGTTGCCATAATTAGTGTCACCACAAAAGAGGATTCTGTCACGACAAAGATTTTTCCTTATGTTCTTCATTATGTTTCAACATAAACTTATATGTCGAAGTATTCTTCCTGTATTGCTTTTTAATTTCTTGTCGTGACAGAAGATACCTTGTCGCGACAGAATTTCTGCCTTCTTCCTGTTTCATTTGTAGTGACAGGAGCTTCTTTGTTGCGATAATTTCTTCCTTGTGTTGACATCCTACTAAAAACTTTGTCTCAAACATAAACTTTCTTTGTCTTAACTGACTGGTTATATTCTTCCCATTTTCTATCGTGATAAAGCTCATCTGTCAATACTTAGACCTTTGTGTTGCATTTTAGAGTATGTGACGTGTTCAGCCCTTTCCATTTACTTGGAGGTTTGTTGCGACACACACAAGAATGCATGCGATAGGGGCTGCTGCAGTGCTCTTTTTTCTCTTCTTTCCTGTTGTAATTTTCTCCTTTTTGAATTAAAACCTACAAAACACAAAGTTAATAAATATTCCAAAATTTGGCATTAAAACAGATTTGAAGATACTAAAAATAAGCCAGAAAAATGGATTAAAAATAGATGAGTTTAAGACTCATCACCTGCACTTGCTGTTGGTTGGTTAGCCTAGAAATTGAATACTGTAAGTTGTCAAATTTTTGAGCAATTTCGCTCTGGAACCCATCTATTCTCTTGTTTAAATTTCTCTCCACGCTATCAATTCTACGATTTAGCGGACATTACTTCACTTCTTCTCCTACAAAGTTACTGCACCACTTTGCTCAAAATTTAAAGATGCATCGTAAGCAGAAAGTTGATGGTTGATATTGAGAAGTTGAAGCATACTGTGGAGGAGCAGGGGGTGCATACTTTGGGGGCTTCGGCTTCCAAGAGAGGTTTGGGTGATTTCTCCATTTAGGGTTGTAGGTGTTGCCATATGGTGCATTGGTTGATGATTTAAATTGTCCAACAACATTGGCTTGTTCCACTAACATCTCCCTCATTATTTGGAATGGTGGCGTTGCTCTCGGATGTTTCCTGGTAATGGTGACTTTTGTGGTTTCTCATTTATAGTTCTGCCAACCTTCTAGCTAAGGTTAAAAGTTTGGCCTTCGTGTCCAAGTCCTCCGGAATGGAATATATGCCACCCCGTGTGCTGGGTTGAGGTTTCACTCTTTCCATTTCCCTTGGGTTAGGCTCATCCCAACCCTTTGAAGCTTCAGCTACATACCCCAGGAAATCCAAAGCCTCCTATGGATTTTTGCTCAAGAGATCTCCTCCACACATAGTCTCCAGCAACTGATTCATGGCAGGAGAAATCCCATCATAAAAATAGCTGACTAGCGACCAAGTATCTAAATGGTGGATAGACATCGAGTGCTTCCACATATCTGTCCTAGCATGCATAGAATTTTTCGTTCTCATGAGCCGAGAAGGTGGAGATTTCCCTCTTCAGACTGTTGGTCCTGTGAGTGGACAAAATTTTCTTTAAGAACTCACCCTGCATCTCGGTCCAGTTTCAGATGGTCCTTAGCCTCAGGGAGTTGAGCCAAATCTTGGCTTTATCCTTCAATGTGAAAGGAAAAAGCTTAAGTCTCATTAAGTCCACTGTGGTCATATCCTCCTTGAAGGTGTTCAGCCTCTTCAATTCACGATATGTGTATAGGGGTTCTCACTCTCCACACCATGAAAAGTGGGATGGAGTGGCACCAGGTAAGGCCTAGCAGCCATTTCCTCAGTCTGAGGTACAATGCAGGAGGGTGCCCTCAGTTGTGGAGGGTGTATGTGGTCCCTCATGGACCTAAATGCATTGAGGTTCCTCTCCACTCCCTATTGACTTTGCTGCTATTCATGTGGGGGTTCCATTAGATCAAAATTCAGGCTCAATCTAGGATCTATTTCCTGCGATTCCTGTGGGATATTGATTTTAACCAATCTGCCTTTTGAATTCCTAAACCACTGGAACATAAACTCCTACATGAAAAACAAGGCAACACCAACAAGAAACAAAGAAAACTCTACCAACAACGGTTAGTGTGATTAGTAACCAAAAAGTGCTATTTTGAACCCTATTTACACTACTAGAAAAATTGATTTTAGCTACTACAAAAAAGTAGTAGCTAAACTATTTATTTTAGTAGCTAAATATCTTTAGCTACTAAATAGCTACTATAGGACGTAGTAGCAAAATTCTTAGCTAAGCTAATTTTAGCTACTAGTAGTAGCCTGTCCAACTCTTTGCTTTAGCTACTACAAAATGTATAGCTAATTAACTACTAAAAATAAAAAGTAGCTAAAATGAAAAATGTAGTAGCTAATTTAGGTAAGGAGGAGACTATATGTAGCTACTACTTGTACTATATTCTGTGTAGAGTAGCTACCAACAATAGTAGTAGTTAATGTAAGGAATTTAATAGCTAACATAGTGAATATAATGATTATTTATAACAGCTACTAATAAGCTACTCACAATAATAGTAGCTATATTGAGAATACAATAGTTTACTAAAACAATATATAGCTACTACTTAGCTGCATGAGCGTAGTAGCTGTTTAGTGGCTTAGATAGTAGTAGCTATTTAGCGAATAATTTTTGTGTAGTAGTTATGTAATTATAGCTATTTAACTCTTTTGAATTAGTAGCTAAATGTGTAAGCTAGTTAGTGACTAAACTAAGGTAGTAACTAGAATTTATAATTAAAATTAATTATTAAGTTATTAGAATGCAAACAAATAATAAAAAAATTAAAATGAAATAAAAATTATAAAAATTACCGCAAAAACTAACGTCCACCAAATAACATAAACCAAAATAACGTGTACTAAATCCCATGTTCTAGATAACTATACAATATACCAAAAAAGTTCAACAACAGGAATGTTCACATATCACAGATAGGGGGATCATTTGTGGTGGGGTCATTTGTAGGAGAGTCATCCACATATGGAGTTGGGCGTGAGGAGACTGTGTCGATTGAGCTAAAGCCCTCAGTAAAGCCTTAACCTCATCAAGTTGATCTTGTAGCACTTTAACCTTAGTATCCACTTCCTCTCGCACCTCTTGTCGAACCTCGTCCTTGAGCTGCTCACGTAGCTCAAGATCATTCTTGGATGAGCATGCAGTGGAATGGTAAGATGGGCCACTCGTGTATACTGAAGATTGGTCACCTAATCCGTATATGAGTCGCTGGCGTTTTTTATCAGCTACCACAACTCGTAAGTATGCTGCATCTTCGTCGATAGATGCTGTGTTCTCTCCTGAAACTTCATCTTTTTGTACCATCCGTTGCATTTCTTGATGCATAGCTTCCTACAAAATTTGAATAGATATTGAACTGATATATGAATGTATAATAAAAAAAAACTTGAATTAATATAATATACTTTTAATTTATTTGATTTGGCAGAGCCCTCTGTCAACCCGTAAACTAGTGGTCTTAGAAGTGTACGGTTGTTGATGGATTTGGATAAGGATGGCTTCTTCGGTCTTTCTCTATATAGAAATATTAGTAATTAGAAGATATATTTATTTAAGATCTTACAAATCAAAATAGAATTAAAGTAAGAGTTCTAAGTACTTACAATCCTCCTAACATGCTCTGAGAATGAAATGGAACCCCCAATGTGTCTTGAAGGTCCTGTGCCTGGTCCGGCCTTCTCGGTTCGACGATTCAGAGACATTCGTTCTGATCGAGCCCGAAACTCTGCAGTACCCCATGCTTCATTCCACATTGCCTAGATGGACTCGTGGCATGCACGGTCTCCCCATGTTTCCTCCTTATTCCAAGAATTATACGTATGCCTAGACAGCGAGCACCTCCCGAGTTGCTTTGATGATACTCTCCATCTCGACGTCCATGAAATATTTCTATAAAAAAGTTAATAGTTACTCATATAAGTCTGAAATAAATGTTAAAATAATTAATAATGATATTTCTAGAAATTTCGACGAGGAGTTTCCTCGTACTAATCAACCTCTTAAAACAAACATTTAAGTACTTGTAATATAATAAGACATATATAATACTCCTCAGCTAATCCAACAACATCTGACAAAGCAAACACAACATCTCAACCAACAAACACATCACTTCATATATTCAATTTGTCATATACACATTTTACATATAAAGACTATAAGTGAATGAGTTATACCTTGAACTCTTCCCAATAAAAGCATTTTATCTCTTTTGTGATGGTGCTCCATTTATACCCTTCAATGTCAACCCGTTCCTTGAAAATGGAGGTGATGCGAGACGCGCATCGGTAAGACTCGACAAACATAAAACCTTGCAAATATCAATTTTCACGCATAAAATTTTTTTTAAGAACAATAATCTAAAATATTTCAATATATTATGTTCATTTACCTCCCATTCTCCACAATCGTGAGTCCTACGGATCTTTGAGGTCTAAAGTGAACATGGTCGATGGTATAGACCCAGGCGGTAGTGGCGGCGGCGTAGTGCGCAGCTTGTGTCCCGATGAAATTCGAATGCACGAAGATGATTCCGTAGATGGCTGTATGGAGGTATGCAATTCCTCGAGTGGGTAGTACTACCTAGATATACGCATGGGATATGGTATGCCCCATGGCGTCCACCGAATCCTCTAGCGACCTCCCCTCATTTGATCCTTATTTTCGCGTATGCAGTAGTAGAATATATAAACATGTTAGCACAAGTTTATGAAATAAATAAATAAATAAAACATATGTGAAATATTATGGTGCGATCATGCGATCACCGACAATATTTATCATTATCATGAACATGAATCAGTCAGCTGGATTCAAGTGAGCTTTTAATTCCATTTCGATTCAGGCTACGAATCAATTTGTATTATTTGCTCCATGGGATCGACCAAAGACATTGGTTCATCAGAGGCCACCTCTGTGTATGGAGAATTGCATAGCATCCTCTTGGAATGGTTGGGCTTGGTGGTGGATGTATTATTCCGGATGATTGAAATTTCCACGACAACCCAGCACTTTTATTTTATTAACAACCCGCAATCGTACCATAGCATCTCAAGCTAGGATATGGACAATAATACACCTGAGTTGCTTGTTGAGCCAAAACAAAAGGTTCATACTTGTTAAATCTACGTCGGTGGTTTACCTCTACAATGTTATATTTAGGATGAACCCTTGTCCCGATATTCAATGTTGGATCAAACCATTCACACTTGAACAATCTTTATTAACTTGATTAGCTGACAGGATATTCCAACTGCAACTACGAAAAGTGACGCGTGATGTTCTCTGATAGTCACTATAGTTAGACCCTTTGATGAATGCCACTTATTCATTGTGCCTCTTACGGTTCCATGTCCCCATTAGTGGAATTTATATCCATTTACAAAAATACCACGGATATGTTCTTACAGTCCTCAAAAGGTAGATTTAGCAAGATCCTTGAGTTGTGTGTTCGCGTGTATTTGAAGGATTGTTCACCTATATAAAACATAGTGAATATGGTTAATATAAGTATGGGTATACTATATATATATATATGAAAAGTAATTTTAAGTGGCATACTACCGTACTTACATATGTATTTGAACCAGGCGAATTCCTTTTCTAGTAGTGCATCTATTTCGGTATCAGTTATGTCCACTCGACTTTTGCATAGCTCACCAGTATAAATCCTTATAAACCAAATAATTTACATAGTCATATTATGGATAACTACATAAAAAAAATGCAAAATTTGATTAGTTACACACATTATCTAATCAACAAGGAATACTTACTTATTATATGGATCCACTTCTAAGCAATTCAACATTATATAGGCGTGTGCAGCATGAAACTCTTCCAATGATAGTTGCCTCGATGTGGCCTGTCCAAATGCTCGTCCAGGATATTTGAAAATAGACAATGTCTCCTCGTTTTCCTCCCAATTCTCTCCATAAACATCATTATTTCGGGGCACCCTTGATTTGCCTTATTATCTATGCTCCTCAAATAGTATGAACAAAATAATGAAGCTTCTTTAACTAAATAGGCATTGCATATTGAACCTTCAACGTGAGCCTTATTTTTCACATTATTTTTTAGCTTACGAAGGTACCTACATTATAGGTCTTGATTGGTCATTTGCATAAGTGAAAAGTAAGTAATAATAGTAATAAAGAATTACCTTTCGAAAGGATACATCCGCAGATATTGCAGCGACAAGTCGCGCTTCATGAGACGAGTGTGCGAAATGATGCTCGTCAGTCGAAAAAGAAGCTAGGAGGGAATATGGCTCAAGCACACGGAATAGCGGATCTCTTCCTCTAATTCGAGCCATGTCATCATTTTGATAATTTAGTAGAAGTTAGATCCTTGAAAGAACATGCTTAACTCTGTTAGTGCCTTCCGCGTGCATGTAGCAGCAATTCCACGGAAAGCAATTGGCAACAACCTGCATAATGACAATCATGTCTCTTCATCCCAAACAACTTAGAAAGCTTTTGCATGTCACATCAGGCCAAATTTAGTGCATATCCATGCGGGTATCTTAGATTTTTTAACCCATTCACATAACACCTGTTTTCCGATCTTATCAAGCGTGTAGCAAGCTTTAGGGTGCTTGGTCATTCTCTGCTTTCTCGACTCGGCGTCGACCGATTGCTCATTCAGCTCTATCTAGACTTAGAGGTGTCTTCGTTTTACACAGCACATTTCATAACTGTATTGACACGTTTATCAAAGACATTTTCTCAATGTGCATGACATCTAGAGATTTATGTCGAATGAGTAGCGTGCTCCAAATATGGAAAATCAAGAGTGCTCTCTTGCTTTCCATCGCCAGGCTTTGCATGGATCATTAATATCAGAGGCTCCAACTTCAGTTACCTTTTTCAATCCAAGGTTAGTAATTAGGTGTAAAATTTCGGCTTTCCACTCAATATAGGAAGTGTAAATGGCTGTTACCATCATATTTTTGCAACATATCTATTCCTTCGAAATATGTGGTGCAGGTAAAAACTTACGGTGGGTGTCAAACCAAGATTGCTTTCCACTCTTTGAAAGTGTGAATGCCTCTGAGTGACCCATGCAATATGGACATGCCAACCGACCAGCTGTGCTCCACCCTGACAACATTGCATAACAGAAGTGCGATGGTCCACATTAATGCCGCTCTTAGCGGAAATTTTGTTTAGTTGATGTCATATGCTAAATTCGACATCCCATAACTCTTTTAACTCGGCTATAAGTGGCTGCAAAAAAACATCTAGCTTCTGTTTTGGATTCCTAGGACCAGCACTATACAGGTTAGAAACACGATGTCCTCTTCCATACGACCATAGCGAAATTAAATTATAAACCGTTAAAATCACTTGACCCATGATGAATATTGTTGTCTGACGCGAATGGTTGGAACCCATCGGTACAACATACTAGTCTCACATTTCTATTCTCATTGCCAAAATCGGGGTGTCTTGTATTGAAAATGCTTCAAGCAATGGAATCGGAGCAATGTTGCATTTCTCCTTCTGGCCACCGTTAATAGCATGCCACCTCATATCATTAGCGGTAGCCTTCGAAGCATACAACCTTAGTAGTCGAGGAATGAAGGAAAGTAGTACATTTTCTTGTAGGGTACATTTGTTTTCTTCTTGTATTTGTTTCTGCTGGTGAGTCTCTTCATACCTTCGTTGATGGCCACAAATCTTACAAATTGTGAGGTCAGCGTCTTCTCCCGAAACAACATACAACCATTGTTGTGTGGATCTTCTGTGAAGTAGCCCTAAAGCCTCTAACTGACCTTTTAGTGGCTGTAAAAGTTCATAGGTCTACGATTCTCATCTAGTACAACCTCCTTTATCAATTGAGCAATATCATCAAACTCCCTTTGAGACATGTGGTGTTCTGCCTTCATAATCAACATTCTAGCAACCAGTGATAGCTGCAAATGTCTTTGGCAACCAGGCCACAATTCTTTATTCACAGCACTTAGCATGTCTAAAACTACGTATACGGATTGGGAGGTTCATACGATGGCTTCATTAGGATTGAAAATCGGGCCCGGCGGCATCCATAGCCATACTATGGTATGCATTTTTCAATTGTATCTCGGATCTTTGGTTGGGCATCACGGAAATTTTGAATTGAATGCAGTTCCATTTCCCAATATTACTAATATAATACCAGTATAAAGCCATTCTTCATCAAGTGATACTTTACAGTATCAATTTGATGATAACTACGATTTCGGCACTTCGTAAGTGTACATGGACACTTTATCTTGTTACCATCCATCCATTTGGGTTTACTACATGCGAATTCTATAAATTCACCGACAACCAAAAACTCACAGGTTTAGGGCCATTTATGAGCCTAGAATACATCAGACTTCGATTTGAAGCCATTTTAAATGTTGAGGCTTCACAGGTATGAACAACATGAGGAATAAGAACAAAATTATGTCGTTGAACTTCTTAAATGTAGCTGCAAACAAAACAAAAAACTCAAACACAAAGAACTTCTTAAAAACAAAAAACCGGGGTTATGATTATGTGAATGAAATATACAAGAAAAATAAAAGGAAAAGGAAAACAAATCACTCTGAAAGATAAAAACTTGTTCCTACATTTATAGTTTCCATATTTCTCCTAAATTCACTTCATTATAAATAACTCAATTATTTTCCAAAAAAAAAAAAAAAAAACAAAACTTGAATTTTAAGAAACTTCTTTTTTGGCCGGTGGAGAGATGAATACAACTCGAAGCTTGGAAGTAGGAAGGAAAACAAATATGTGTTTCTCTGTCTAGCATAAAGGAAAATGAATCATGTATTTGGACAAAAAATGGATAGACATAAAAAACAGAAAAACATGTTAAATTATGTTTGTTTCAAACGGAAAAGAAAACTGTATCCACCCGTAAAAGTAGTGTCCAGAGAAGATTATCATTGCTCTTAATACAAAAATAATTAAAATTAATATATCTTAAATTTAATAATCTTTTCTTACCCCATCATTGGTCTTCATCCAACCCATGATACAAATGAAGATAAAAAAGAAGTTGAACTTAAATCCCAAACCTTCAATCATGATGAGAAGATTATCTTTTTTTACAACATAAACACTTTGTAATAACATAGTAAATAAAAAATATTATTATTATTATTATTATTAATAAAAGAAAATTAAAATTTACCTTCAATAAGGATTATGGTTAATACATGGCAATCATGCTCACAATAAAAGATAAGATTTGATGCCCCATAAAAACTAATCAATACATGGCAAACACAAGGAATATGCCTAAAGTTAAAATATTCCTTTGCTTTCTCTTACATAACACGGCACCCAACTCAATCTAAATTCCCTCTTTCATTAACTTTAAAGAAAATAAAATTTATGATTATATGCTTGATATTTTCAACTTTCAAGTGATGGTTTTCAACTTTTCACAATGATGATTTTGGTTGGTAGAAGTAGTCGTACGAATTGAATATAACAAAATGCAGTCAAAGCTTAATATCTTTTACTTAGAGGTTACGTTGAGATGAAACTTTTCTTTCTCTTTTTTGATATGTGAACACTCTTTATGAGTAAAATTATCCTCTAACTGTAAAGTGTGTACTGTCTCCTATTTATAATGATGTGATTAAGAGTCCGATAAGAACTCTAATCCTTATCTTTAGAAAAATAGTTATTTCATTTATTTTAAAATTACTTACAGTAATTTTCTTTGTATAATTGGGCCTGAAAAACAACCCAAAAAATAAAATAATACAAATTCTTTCCCTCCCTCTCCCTCTCTCTCTCTCGTCGCATTCTCTCCCTTCACGAGTCACACACATACACAAAGGAACAAAAACCAAACACAAAGACCTTCTTCAAAAACCAAAAACCCAGAAAAAATAACAAAAAAATCCATTCAAAATCATCACAGAAAATCAGAACTGTATCAAACACAAAACAAAAAAGAAGATCCATGTCTTACAAACCCTCAAAACCAAAGATACAGTAAGTACCATTGTCAATAAGAACAAAATTCCACAAACCCTAGTAAAAAAAACCCCATCAAACCCCTAAAAAAAGGCATCAAAAGTGATAAAAAGTGATGATTTCGTAATATTAACTGTAAAAATGTAACAAAAATTTGATGATTATTTGCATAGATTCGTACAGGAACATAGATTCAACACACATTAAAAATAAGGTAAAAATTGATACTGGCAATATACAATTGATTTCGTAAAATTACAAAAAAAAAAAAAAGATTCTTTCAAAAGCAGTTTTAAGGTAAATTCAATTTCTTTAATGTGTAATGAGTAATTACGACATTACGATAATTGTGAGAAGAAAAAAAAACTTAATTAAACTCAATTTTTAAAACAATTTTCCTGTAGTGAAGAAGGCACGTTGCCGGAAGAAGGAGGAAAGGAGGCTGCGCCGCTGCAGGAGACTCGGCTCTTTTCAGTTTTCTTTTCTCGGTCTCCAAACAAAGGATATATATATATATATAATAAATAGTAGGATAGAGTCCTTATAAGAATAGAGTAAATATTGATTGATTTACAAAAATAAGGATAGAGTCCTTATTACAAAAATAAACAAAATATGTCTTCATTCGCCATTGATGAAATCTTGTGCAAATATTGATTGATTTCTTATCTATGTTTTATGACAGGAATTATCTAAAACATTGATGAGATAAATGGCTTAAATTCCTTAAAAATACTAAAAAAAAGAAAATAGCAAAATATTTTTTCATTTAAATCTTGAAATATATACCATATATATATATATATATATATATATATATATATATTTAAATATATGAAATTTAGTTTTTATCACTTTTGATTATGATTATATTAAATAAATATTATATATTTTCAAAATAAATTATTAAAAATTTATGAAAGATAATAAAAATAGATGGATGGACATGATGAAAGATTGGATTAAAGAAGAAAAAATTTATGATTAGCGGGGAAAAAATAAGATATGAACTTATTGTTTTTATTGTGGAACTAATAAATAATAAGTGTAAATTTTTCAGTATTTGATGTTACGACAAGACACATTATCAGGATATCAGACTGCTCTTATGGGATTATGTTAGGATTACCTCAAACAGATTGGTCGGACCATCGACCAATTACCTTTTCGCTCCCGATTTCTTTTGGTTTGACAATCGGTTTGATTCCTAAGCCGTGAATCAGTAACTTTTTTGGTTCAGTCATTGGTCTTATTTTTAAAATATTGATATTTTCAAAAATACCATCGAACATGTATGTATGCAGATGGTTAATTATCTAACAACTAGAGGTACTTTTAGTGTGATGATTTTGAATCCATGAGCCTAGGTTCTTTTTTGTTCTAACTTATCCAACCCAAATGTTTGGCCCATAATAGAAGACCACGTGTCCGTAATTTAACTGATATATTTTCCTTGAGAAACAATTTATTCCGTCCCGGTTGAAGCTCAAATTATTTTTAAATTAAATTTACTTAAATTATTTTCCAAAAACAAGATTTTTCCTCAAAAATCCTGTTTTTGATGTCCACCCGGCACTTGTTGCCCCAAAAATGGTAAAAATTCCGACTGTCTCGGAATTCAATGAAATTTTTTTGGGTAACTAGATTTCGTGAGACGAATCCAACGGTGAGGTCCGTTTCGTCATCCGAGATCTAGAAAAATTTCAGGTTTGCAATTTGTACTATTACGGCAATTTATCGTTTTTCCCTTTTTAGTAAATTTCAAATTTTCCCAGGATTTACAACTTAAATATTTTTAGTTTATAAAATTTATTATAAAATGTAAAATTAAATAATCGTACTAAATCTAATTACTTTATTAAGCATTGATTTGTTATTAAAATAATTTAATATTTATATTTGCCAAACACTTAAATATTATATTTTTTATAGTTGAATTTATCATTTAATTAAATAGTAATTTAAAATTATAATTCAATATATAGTGACTTATTTTTAAATTTTCCATTATTGATTTTTTTTAGAAAGTTATAAATCTTTTAAAAGTTGAATCCAAACTTGTCATAATTCAAGAGAAGTTACAATTTTGAATTACATTTTAAAAGTTATAAATCTTTTGAAAATGAATCAAACATATTTTTAAAATTTTTATGACTGAATTTTGAAAAATTTACAAATTTAGCTACTATCAACAATGTAGTAGCTATTCAGCTACTACAGATCTACTACTTAGTAGCCAAGTTAATATGTTAGCTACTAAATAGTAGTTAAATCGTAGCTATTTAGCTACTACCAACAATGTAGTGGCAATTTAGCTACTACAGAACTAATACTTAGTAGCTACGGTTTTGGGTTAGTAATTGTTACCAAATTTGATGAAATAAGAAATTTGTGTAGTAGCTATTTAGCTACTAACATCAGTGTAGTAGTTATATAGTAGCTATTTAGCGACTTAAACAAATGTAGTAGCTATATAGTAGCTCTTAGCTACTACATAGCTACTACTTAGTAGCTAAATTAGTATGTTAGCTATTAAGTAGTAGCTATATAGTGGCTATTTAGCTACTACCGACAATGTTGTAGCTATTCAGCTACTACATAGCTATTGCTTAATAGCTATAGTTTTGACTTGTTAGTGTTTTAGCTTCTAAATAGTAGCTATGTAGTAGCTATTTGGTGACTAACAACAATTCAATAGCTATATAGTAGCTATTTAGTAACTAAAACAGTAGTAGCGATGTAGTAGCTAAATAGCTACCACATAGCTACTACTTAGTAGCCAAATTGGTATGTTTAGCTACTAAATAGTAGCTAAAAAGTAGCTATTTAGCTACTACCAATAATGTAGTAGCTACCCAGCACCACATAGCTACTACCTAGTAGCAAAGGTTTTGGCTTGGTAGTATTTTAGCTTGTAAATAGTAGCTGTGTCGTAGCTATTTAGCAATTAACATCTATTTATTAGCTATGTAGTAGCTATGTAGCTACTATTTAGCTACTACGATTAGTAGCTAACATCGGTGAAGCCACTTTTTGCTACTACATAGTAGCTATTTAGTAGCTAAGCCTAACACCTGTTATACTAATAGCTATTTAGTAGCTATGTAGTAGTTAAATAGCTACGAAGTGACAGTAGTAGCTATTTTTAATAGCTATTTCAGGATTTTCTAGTAGTGTTATTATAGGTTTTGAGTGCTTTTTGTGTACTAATCATTCTAATTAACCTGATTTGCACATTAATGTCTCTACTATTCTACTAATTGCATTTTGTGGCTAATTTTATAGTTTTTGCAAGCTATTTATGCCGAAATTGTTGAGTCGATCCAAGAACGAAGAATTCGAGTCAAACTCAACATTGTCGATCAGAGACCAGAAGGAAAGAAGAGCAGAAAATGCAACAAAATGGAGCATAGCCAAAATTTCGCACGTTTGATGCTCTTGCACCGCCCTTCATTCTCCCGACCACTATTCATCCTCTAGCATGTTCTCCTGCTACTTCACACTTTTTATTGTTTTGTTACCATTTTTGTTTCTTCCCATTTTGTCTTTGTAATGGCTTTTTTTTAGTTTCCAGTTTTTTTTGTAATTTCCTTGCTCACGAGCGTATATAAATTTGGGTCGAGGTTGGAACAATCGATAAAGTGTGAGGGCTTTCGACTCCCGCTTTGCTTCTTCTCTCTTTGCTCCTTTTCTCCTCATTTTCTTGGCACTTTACGGGCGTGACACCATGGGACAACTTGGAGGATGAGCGGCTAAAACCGGTTCCTCCTTGAAAGCGAAGAGGCGTGGGCGCCGCGATCACGGAGGCTCGCGGAAGTCCCTGTTTTCTTATTAGGCATTTATTTTCATTTATGTTCCTATCCTTCACTCTAGGGTTAAATCTCCTAGATACATCTTGATTGACCAGTATTTGGCAATCTTTTAGGGTTCATTGGATGCTTATTGTTAGATTAAGTGATATTCATTAGTTGCCTTCTCTTTGTTACTATAAGATGGGTCCAGGAGGTAGGTTTTCACTGTCTGGGACCATGAATGTTCGTTAAATGTCATCTTTCAAAAGGAAATATTATTAGGGTTCGGTTTTTATAGCTAAACAAAGATCCGGTTCGGGAAATGACTATAGGTCATTCTCCCCAATGCGAAGGACGAGGACCTCTCGGTGCTTCAGAACTTTAAACCCCGGTGTGATCTTGAGGAGTTCTTTTTATATTTTATTTCACCTTATTTTCAGTTTGCAAACCATCAACTCCCCTGTTTATACCAAAACCCCAAAATCCAAAGTGAAATTCATCATTTTCAATATCTACAAATCATTTTGTACGAAAAAAACTCATCCCTGAGTTCAACCACAGAAACCACTATCTTACTTGTGATGGCACTACGATAGTAGGATAATTTAGGTTTATAAATATTGTTGATTCGGCACCCTTGCTGTACGAATCAAATGCCGTTGCGGGGATGGTGCCTAAGTGCGAGATGATGACGCTGTTGGTGCCTTGATCCCTGCGTCACAAGTTCTAGTAGATTTTCTTGTATATATATCTTTTTGTGTTTTAGGTGTGTTTAATTTTGTTTAATTTGTTTTGTTTAGCTAGCACCCCTTTTGGTAGAGTTGTTTTTTCCTTGTTTGGTGTTTGCTTTGTTCTTGTTACGGGGGTTCGTGTTCGGTGGGATAGAGTTTAACTTAATCGAGTTGAATTTGAACCCTAATGGAAGAGGACGGTCACAGGTCGATGTGGCGAGGGGGTAACCCTAGTGCATATATGTCCATGAGGGTTAGAAACCAGCCATGGCAAAATTACGACAACTTAGTGGAAGGAGTCAAATGAATATATGTCCATGAGGGACTATAGAAACCCTGATGGATGAGTTCACCATATGAGTACTTGAAACCATAGTTGGGGGAATCGCATAAATTCCTCATGGGAACCAAGACCTCCACAGTATGCACCTCCTGAACCTCCATGTGTGCTTCAACTCCTCAGTCACCTCAGTCACCACAGTCAATCCCTCCATTTGAACAAGCCATTTTGGATGGCCTTACCCGGATGAGTGGATGACTTTGTGGCGGAAGCGAGAAGAGGGATTAATGCCCATTGGTCCAGAGGAATTGTCCTTTGTGGAAGACAATTTGAACAAGAAATTAGATGGGCTGAAAAATGACTTTGAGCATAAATGGGACAACCTGCCAAACTCCATTGAAAACCTAATCGATCAACAGCAATGTCCATTAGAGGAAGAGTGCCAAAGTGACACCATGGCAGAGGAGCAGTGTCAACAACAGCCACACCAGGGGCTTATAGAGGATTTTATTGGTGTACGAAGGGTTGTGAGATCTCCACTTATATGTGTCTTCATTGTTTTCAGGGAGAAAGAAAGAAGAAATCCTTGCTATAAAGGAGGGGCGGTGGAAAGACGCAGGTGGAAGAGCCCAGGCTTGTTTGGATCCATTTCCCACCCATGACCCACTACAGTGGCCCCCTCCAGACCAAGTGTGCATTTTGCTACACCGACACAGGTCCACCAAAAACACCTACCACAAAGGCCACCAATTTTACTATGCACCATACGCAAAACTTAAGAGACATTGAAGTGGCCACTTTATCACGAGCCCTGCCACTACATCAAGACTTTGGTAGTTCTTGATGTTGCATGCCTGTGAATGGTTCGAGTCTTCGGATTCGGATTTGGAGCACCGGCTGGCATTCCCGAGCTCAACCAGTTCAACTGACCTCAGGCTTAAAGGAATTGGTTTGGGAATTCTGATCTCCCCACATTTTGTTTTCATCTTTTCTTATTTATTTTGTTTTATTTTAGTTTATTTTGATTTCTTGGTACTTTTAGATTTTCTCTAATTTTAAGTTAATCTTTGTTCGACTTGTTTCACTTTTCTACAATTTTTCTTAATTTTTTCTTGTATTAATTTTTCACCGGTTTGAGTGAAAAATTTGACGAGAAAAAGAGGAAATTTTCGCTGCGTGGCGATTTTATTCTTGTGGCATTCATCTCTATGTGCCTCTGATTTTGACTTTGAGCATAAATTTTACATCTGATATCGGTTTTGGGTGATTTTCATCTCGTTGAAAATCTTATAGAGTGTAGAATCTAAATATGGCCAGAAAGAACACATTTGAAATTTTGAAAAATGAGTAATATTCAAAATATTCCAACTGGTCCCTTTTTTTCCTCTCTTTTCTTCTCTTGCTTGTTAAGTACTTAGAAGCTGAATGGAGTGAATAAGGTCTCTCTGGAAAGCTTGCGACCTCTCCTATCCAAAATCGAGTACATTTCATCAAGGAGGTATCACTTCCTCCCTTAAACTTCCACTCCATGGCCACATTAAGGACAATGTCGAATTTGGTTGGGGGGAGAGTTAAGGAAGGAAGTGTTGTTTATAAGAGAAAAATTGGCTAAGGTAGAAATGTCGCGACATAATTTCAAGACAACCAGCAGAGCTATGTGGCAACAAGAAATGATATGTGGCAACAAAGAAAAAGCTGAACTCATGTTATAAGTGAAGATTGTCGCGACATTTCACAACTTTGTCGCGATATAATATGAGAAGAACTGAATGACAAATGTTGTAACAAAGAAGTGAATGTTGCGACATAGTGGGAATCAGAAGACAGAACTTTGTCGCAACATTCGTTACTCTGTCGTGACATTGATCCAAGCAAATGGCAGTAGAGAAATGTCGTGACATTTTACAACTATGTCATGACATAGAGAGCTGAAGAGGGAAGAAAGAATGTCACAACGAAAGAAAACTACGTCGCGACAAAAAATGGAAGAGTAATGAGACAAGTCAAGACAAGTTGGTCGTGACAAAGGTTTTTATGTTGCAACAAACAATTCAGCAAATGAAAAAGATCAAGGCAACAAGAGTATGTCGCGACAGAGAAGTTTTATGTAGCGACAACAACAACATACGGATATGAGAAACTTTATCGCGACATGGGAAAATATTGTTGCAACAAAGGTTGAGAAGAACCACAGAAAGAATGTCGTAACACAATAATTTATGTCGTAACAAAGATGAAGAGCTGAAGGCAAAATATCTGTCGCGACAACGGAAAGCTATGTCATGACATAAGTTGAAGAGAAGCGCCTAGAAGAGAACAGAAGACTGTCGCGACATAATATGAGTAAAAGAGTAATTTATGTCGCGACATTTCAAAATTATGTCGTGACATAAAACAAAGCTAAAGGGTGAGAATCTCTATCACGACAAAGAAATTTTATGTCGTGACACAATCAAGAGCAGCAAGAAGGAAACATTGTTGCAACAAAGCTTTTATGTCGCGACATACCATTCAAGTATTCAAGTTGCAAGACACTAAAGAAATGTTGCGACACAAGACACTCATGTCGTGACAATAACAAGACAACTTCAGTAGAACTATGTCGTGACAAAAAACTGCAAGCCACAACAAAGCTGGAGAACAAAGATGGTAGCTATGTCGCGACAAAGAAACCTACTGGGCTGATTTTTGGGAATCCACAATTTCAGCCTCGAAATGCGGTCCATCATTTGAAAATCTATATATAGAAGCACCTAAGGCATTGTGCACAATTTCCGCCAAACCTGGAACTTCTTAGTAGCTGGAAAATCCTTTATATATATATATATATATATATTCTTTAATTTTCTTTTTCATCAATTTAGTTAGAGCTTAGTGTTGAATACATAAAAATGCAACATTTATATAGGATTTTAATACTCCCAGCTCATGTTTTGCTCTTATTTTGTGTAAGGATAGGTGCCTTTGATCGTTTCTCTTGTTTTGTGTATTGTGGTTTTTCAGGTTAAATGCATTTTTGTGGTATCAGGAGAACAAATGTAGATCATCGTAGTTGATGATGCTTGTCGAAACCAGAGTAGTCTTCACGGTGAAGAGGAGTAATTGCGAGGGCGTTGAATGCAGGTACCACACTTGTCTGGAGTACCCACATGCAATGAGGCAGTGGTACCGGTACTAAATAAACTAATTACCCGGTACCTAAGGCGTTGGAGCACCGGTACTTTTAGTGATGCCCGCGCCATTGAATCTTTGTTTTGACATGCAATCTTTCTGCGAGGATTTGAGCGAGAATTCCAATCTTGGTGCGAAGTGCGTAAGTCTTTTCGCCCACCATTTCGAGATCACTAAGGAGAATGGTATTTAAGCCCATTGGAGGGCAGAGGAGTAGTTTTTGATTCTAGGGTTTGGTTTTGGACGGTTGGAGTGTCTCTCTCATATTTTGCTAGGGTTTATAGAGTAAAGTACTTATCTTTTCTTCGGATTCTGAGTTTTTAAGTACTTGTAATCTGGTTGGTTCTTAACGGTATTTTCTTCTGAGTTACATTGCTTTTGATATCAATTTACGCGAATTGAAGTGTTATTTCTCAAGCCACATTTATGCATAGTTTCTTATCAAACATGAATCGATTTTCAGTTTCAATGGAGTTCTAAACCTCCATGATAGGGTTCTAATGGTGGAAACTCACCTCCGTCAAGGTAATAACCCTCAATTCCTCTTTTATGCTTCAACTGGATTGTACGATGCTAAGCACTTGCGGAAAATCTTATAAAACCTTAGTTTGGTTCTTGACAACGTGTGAACGAGAGACCCTCGGTACACCTTGTGCTTGATCGCAAATGCAGGCTAAGAGTCTAAGCAAATTGTTTGAACAAGTGTTTGCCATCGCTCAATCATTCTTTGTTTTAAAAGAGCCTTTAATGTTACATCTTCTATCGAAGACCATTCATCAATGGCTCCTAGATGAGATTGTGAATAATAGGTGGGTATTACCTGATCGGCGGTGAGTGGAAACTTAAGAACCCTATCATTCACCCTTTTTGTTTAAAATAGTTAAGAACAATGGTTATTTAATCCAGTGATACCTTTGAATTTTTACTTTTGAATGCACATTCTTTGGAGAGCAATCCTAAGGATCACCCTGAGAGCCACTCTGTGGACTCCAGATAATATAATGTGACCTTAGTTCCTACGTAGATAATTTTAGCATACGAAATAGACAAAGCACTTATCATTTTAGTTAGTTTTCTTGGGATGGAACAGTGATCTGGTGCGAAGTTTCGAGTTAGGTTCATTGTAAAATTTTAGTTTTCATTACTGTCTGATTTGAATGATTTGGAAATTTTCTAGAGTTCATGTATTTCAGTTCGTTTGCAATTTCAATGAATTTTCTTGATCAGTTAGTCATTGTCATTTGTGATCTAGTTTTGAAAGACTAAGCTCCCTCTGGGAATTGATCGATGTTAATTATTGTTTCCTGCACAATTTGAAAGAACGTCATAGTTTGAAATCTTGAATTTATTTAATTGGTGTTATTTAAGAAATTAATTGTTCATAATATTAGCAGTGTGTACCCAGAAAAGGACTGTATCTTGGTCTGATTTCCAAGTGGCCCTCTAAGTGACATAAAGATGGAGAATCCTAAGAGTATGGAGTAGTTGCTTGGGGTATGTTAGACTAATATTTTGGAACTAATGAACTCTGAAAGACTACTTCGATAGATCCCTAATTTACTGATGGTGTGAGGATTAGTTGAATGATGTATCAATTTAGTTAATCAAAGGTTTCTTCTCTATCTGATGAAAGGCCCTTGATCACTTGTTAGGAGAGATCTAATCAAGGAGATAGAGAATTTTATTAGATTTAATGGATGAGATACCAATTAGATGGGAAGGCACATTATCTGCCTATAAAGGGACAGGAATTCTTCAATCCTAAGATTTGGGTGTGAAGTACTGAAAATGAAAAATATATCTTAGAAAGATGATTATATTCTACAAGTAACTGATTAGACTCATGTATCTTGAAGGAACACGGATATCTAATTATTGAAATGTATAGTGTGTGGAGAAATCCAAACTACACTACTTTGGATCTTTGACAAGTTCAGATTTCAAACTGATAGCTAAACCATGTTATAAAATGATGTAGAAATTGATAGTTGTACATTGAATTATTTCCCAGTGTTAACTTTACTTAGTAAACTTTTAATCCAATTTATTTTGAATCCTTTATATACAGTTGCAAATTTTAATTAGTCTTACTTTCACTGTGAGTTTGGGACAATCCACTATTAAACTTTGGAGTTCAAATAGTAAGGATCTTCAGTAGATGGGTAGTTGATCTTTAAATTTTTCATCAATCTTCATGGGAACGATATCTGGACTTAAATCCCCTTTTATTACTTGTACGACTTATGCACTTGTAGTGATCTAGATCAAAACAAATTTTCAAACGAAGCCTTCTCATACAAGGTAGACACTTATTTTATATCTTTGGTCTTTACAAGTTTTTGGCATCGTTGCCGGGGACTCTAGTTAGTCTTTGGTAGCAATGTTAATTACTTGGTCAGAAGTTTAGTACACACACTGATTTCATCATATTTTGGTCTTAACAAGTTTTTGGTGTCATTGCCGAGGACTCTAGTTAGTCTTTGGTAGTAGTGCGAATTAGTTGGTCAGAAGTTTAGTACACACACACTGATTTCATCATATTTTGGTCTTAACAGTCGCCCCTATCTCAAAGGCGGGATGCATAGGAGGCATCGGAGGGATCATACCATTGGGCAACACTGAAGCTTTTCAAGGGGCTTGTAGCAGCTGGTTCTGTCTCCTATCAGCTTGCTCCCTAGCCAGACGAGAAGTGCCACTAATAGCATTGCACTATCTGAGCTCAAGGGAACTGCCGAATAATAGAGCCGAAGCCCACAAGGTCCAGGTCTAGGCGGACCCGCTTCTTCTACAGGAAGAGCCTCATTCGCAACCTCATCCTCTCCGGCTAGAGCCCCATCCTCCAGTTACGCACAAGCCTCCTGGGAGGTACCCTGGGTGTCACTCTCCAAAGCCGGTAGGGCACTAGGAGCTGGTTATGGAGAATCAATGGATATCACTGTCGGGTTGATCTGAGCCTCCCCAATAGGACCAGACTGTTTAAAGCGTTTGTCGTCTAGACCCTCAGAGTCATGGGTAGTCTCCCCCCATGCGCTGGCAGCTCGCTTGCACATCCTCATAGCAAATCCTGCGGTGGGGCTAGACATCTCAGCCTCCCTTTCTTCAGTCGACTTGCTAATTGTCGGATCCGTCTAGTCCACAAACCCCTCCAATCCTGTGCCAAGGGGGTAGGTTATGAATCTCACTCGACCAAATGTAATTGTGTAGGCTTGGGATCTTGCACGGACATTGGTAAACAATCCGACTTAACAAGGGGTTATGGAGAAGAATCTACTTGCGAAGAGCTCCTTGGTATTAGCTTTATGAGATCCGTAAGGACGAAGTGCACACCCTTCACAAGCTCGGAGAGTAGTGGACAGGGAAGAACATGCCCTGTGTATGGGAAAGGACTGGTGCCCAGCTCTTGAAGATTCTTCACAGACAAAAGGAGCTTGTGGTTATGCTCCCTCTATGTGATCTCAAGCAGCCGACTAATGTGGTCCGGTCTTGTCTTCTATACCCAGTTGACCAGCCGGCCTCGCTTGTGCTTGCCTACAAATCATCAAGAAAACAGAGACATGTCAATAGAGGAGACTGCTTAGACAAATATGAGCTACATCAAAAACTAAAACAAACATGGGAACGAGAAGGACTGATTCATATCAAAAGGATGCCGGAGACGGCGTCGGTGCGATGTGCCCTATTAACGGGAACAACCCCTTCTCCTCCGTGGGAGGAGTCGGATAGCTGGTTACATTGCAGCAGGGACTATGGGCCAGGCATGAAACAAGACCCCCAATCCCAGCTTGAAGTGTAAATGAAACAAATCTCTACCAGAGATGTCAAGCGTAGAGGATTTATATAACACAACACAGTAGAATCCGAAAAACATTCGGTGTATGTCTGATGCGAGTGCCAGATAAGCATAGAAATTGCTACCAGCATGGGGTGGGAGTGAAGCCTTGCAATGAATTGCTCTCATGTTAAATAGATGGCGTTATTTGCCTCCTCTACAGTTGAGGTAGTCGGGTCGTCTGACATCTCAAAACTGATTTTGGTTGGAACGGCTTCTCTGACCTGGTTCTCTGCGAGACATAAGTAACAACTAGACTTCTTGTGGTGAAGTTTCCTAGAAGAGTCACCCTACGATGCAGCGCTGGAAACCTCTTCATAACCTCTTGTCATTCTACAGGCAAATTAAAAAGAAAAAAAGACAGAATAATGCGTCAGCTTAAGGTCCATTAAGCAAATGTGGAAACGAAACCCTCGAAAGATAAAAGAAATCCCCCCAGAGGTTTTACATCCCGCGATGAAAAAACTGGAAGCGATGAAGCAAAAGCATCGCGGAGACCTAGTAGACCTCTGACCATAAAAACACTCCAAACAGCCTTTGATAAGAAGGTTTGAGATGAGAGCACTAACCAGAAAATCGACAGTCGTCGAAGAGTCAAGAGTCTCTGGTGGCTCCTTTGAAAGGAAAGTTCACGGAAGCACAAAAAAGGCAAAATCACAAGAATCAGAAAACTTAGAGCGTCGTAAGCACGCATATCGCCAAGCATTACCGTATTTTTTAGGGTAGGCGTCGACAAGCGCATTAAATGCGACATTAGCATGTGCCGTATATATTATGGGAAGCGTGCGTTTCCCACACGCTTTGAACCCACGAGACCATCGCCTCCTTACATTCTACTCTCCACATTCAACATTTAATACTACAGTATTTTCCCTAAATGGAAAAGCATAAAATTCCCGCCAAGGAAAAAGGGGGCATTGTGAGTACCATGGTTTTTAAACTCACTACTCGATGGGCCCAGGTCCAAGCTTGCTCGGTCCATGGTCCGCCTGGTCTATGATGTGAAGCTTCCCAAGCCCACCTTCCATATTAAAACCGGTAGACACTACCTAGACGGGAAATCCGGAGGCCCATCTATGAAAGTCGGGGTGTCCTCCTAGAGGCTAGCCTCAAGGTAGCCCATCTAGAATTCCAAGTCCCCCAACCGACTGTCCTCCTACTTATTGCAAGTTTGCTATGGATGAATAGATAAAGGCAAGAAATACACAGAAGGTATTTATCCACGAATTTCCCAGTTTTCAAATCTCTTACTTCTTGGAAGATTAATCCTTGATAAGGAAGAATTAGTCTTTGATAAGGAAAGAGGTTGTTTCCTAAGAAGGAGATTCTTTCCGAGAAGAAAGGGAGGATTCATGAACTACTCTGCGATGATTGTGCGATCTTCTTTCTTTTTCTTCTTCTCCATATTTTCTTTGACTTAATCTTGGAGAGGCGACGACATAGTCGCGGATCGCCCTTTGCAGAAGTTTACATTCTTATTTGCGATACCAGAAGGTCAGACAATCAACGTAACAACAAATAGGAGGAACTCAACAAACTTCAATAGCTGAAATAGCTGCTTCTCGGCAGATTAATGAATCAGCCCCAGTATAACCTTCAGGAAAGCTGAAGCTCCGTCGCGACATTAGGCGAGATGGGATTATACTGATGGTCCTGAATTTATGGAGTAACTCTCATTTGGGGTCCGATATATGACGTTCAAAACATCCTATCCAATTTTTCTTCTGTCAAATACTTGGAAGATTATTAAATTTATGTAACTGATAAAAGGATTTTGGAACTCAAATGCAATGGATATAAAGGTGCTGACTTTACAGACACACACGGGCAGAAAGAGAAAGCATTTGGTCTTAGAAGAGTTGGATCAATCTTGTTTGGCCTATTTGTAGCAGCAATTACAGTAACATCAACTCATTGGTGCAAACCTAAGTTGAAAAAAACAAAATATTGATTCATATTCCTCCTAGAGATGCTTAAGCATTATGCAATGATGTATAGCAAATCATTAAAAAGGGAAAATTTGTACTTGTGGACTCAAGACTCAAATCAATACTTACCATCTAATTCAATAAGAAGTTGACTCATAACCACATCATGACCAAAGCGCCATTCTTTCCTTCCGAGCAGCAGTTTGCCGTCCAAAAATATAATAGATGGAGCATTACGTCTAGCCTTTGCAACGAGAGACCTTCTGACTTTCTTAGATTCACCAGCCCATTTCTTTGAAAAGTTCTAGGCCCATAACAACGGGGAAATTCGGACACACTTACTCGAAGCTATTATGCGAGCCATAAGGGTTTCTTTGCAACTTCAGGTCGAACAACAATACACATGTTGGCGGGCGAGTTCCAATCCTCTTGAAAGCCCCTAGTGTTTTTGAGGCTGATGAATACACATTTGAGTGATAATTATAAGAGAATCGAACACATTTAAACCACAATGTACTCACATTTGGCATAAGAACATGTACTTCTAATCTCTTCTGTTTTTTAGATTTGTGCGGGTTTTTCGGGTTTTTAAAAGCGTAAGTGCACAAGAATGGCTTTCCGGAAAGCCAATGAAGCAATGTGGAGGTGGATGAGCAATTGCAGCGAAGTCTCGGGAACCCAGAAGCAGGAAAGCACCGGAGGGACAAGTCCTCTGGGGTAGGGCAAGTCCTACCGGGTAGAACCTCTTGAAAAATTGGCGGGTGGACAAGTCCCTCTTAGAGTAGGACTTAAAGTCCTCACGGTAGCACTAGCTGGAAAAGTGGCGGTGAGCAACTCTCTGGTAGAACTTAAGAATCCCACGGTGGGCGAGACTAACTCTTGAGGAATTGTCAAGAATTCGCTCCATACGAGGCACTCTCGGGAAGCAAACCAAAATGGGAGGATCACTTTGGAAGGGACTATAAAAGGGAAGGATACAAGTATTTTAGGGATCTTCTTTTACGTAGGAAGTTTTTGGCCTTCTTTTAGTTCTTCAATTCTAGGGTTTTAAGTAATAGTTTTCTCCATCTTTTCTCAGTGGTACTTTGTAGATCCAATTTCAGATTTTCCTTTCTTTTTAGAAGTTTCGGATTAGAAGAGTTTGCAATCTTCCGGCACAAATATTTGTTCTAAATCTTAGTATTATATATTCCTCATTCTCGATTTTACACAAGTTGCTTTGATTTCTTCAAGATCCTGTTTTTATATGATTAATTGTTCTTCAACTTTAATCATTCATATAAATTTTATGGAGTTCTAAACCCCTACTGCTGGGATCATACGGGGGAAACTCACCCGATCAAGGTAAAGTCCCTCAATTCCTCTGTGATTTTAAGCGGATTGTGTAATGTCAGTCACTTGTGTAGAAAGGTTTAAACCATTAGTTGGGCAAATTCTTGACAACGTGTTAGCGAGATATTTCATTTACCACGTTGGTAGCGATCATAATGCCAACTAAGGGTTCGTTTTAATTAATTTCGTGTTTAGTATTTCTTGATCATCTTTATTTTTCCAAAGGCATTCAAAGATAAATCCTCGTCGGCGGCCCAGTTTCTCAATGGTTTCCTAGATGAGTTTATAAAATAAGAGGTGGGACTTACTACGATCCAAAGTAAAGGTGGAACCCTAAAAATCAGCAATTGTCTTTCTATTTTAAAACATTCAAACCAATCAACCATTCAATCAACAAACACAACATTAGTTTCTTTAAACCGTACTTTTAATTGGAGAATGGCTCCTATTGATCAACAGAATCAGACCACTCCCTGTGGAGATGACCTGTGGATTCCCACAGTATTACAATGCTAGACGACGCTATAATTCTCGGCTTGCAGGAATAAATTAGGCATACTAATCGGGGCGAGCGAGAGGCGTTCTACGGTTTCCATTAAGCGTACCTTAACTTCGTATAGCCACCAACATCTTCCCACTTCACCCTTGGAACCTCAAGTATTACCTATAAATAAAGAAGAGAAAAGACTATAAGCGTATAGTAAGCAGGACTAGTTAGTTCCTTCTTTGCAAATGATCTCAAGGTTACAACATGGGTTAAACACAGCATTGAAGGCTGAAAAAGGATGGGGCCATTAGATTGACAAAGGGGACTTAAAAATCTCCAATGCTGTGTTAAATGGCCAATTCTCCTAAAAGCTCAAATTTGTAGGATTTTGGTTTAATATGAATATCATGTCTTTAACACCCTTTCTCATGTGCAGCCCCATACCTGCATTTGGAGAGTCAAACAAACCAAATAGAGTCCTCCATGAACTTCCAAATCAACAAATGGGGAATAAATTATAAGATGTGGTTCTAACCCTGGACCTCCTGCCAAACTAAACTCTGATATAATTTTAAACAACCAACTCTCCTAAAAGCTCAAGCTTATAAGATTTTGGGTTTAATATAAATATCATGCCTTTAACAGACTGCACTTAGTAGACACCATCAATGTGTGCCAACAAGCAACACCCTGAATACCATAGTAAGTTTTGGGGGTGGAGGGAAAAGGTGGCAAATTTATATCATGATGTTGGTTCATTGTCCTTGCTGCAAGAAGCTTAACCTAAATCAAGGCCCACTATCCTAGATAACATCTACCACTCTTCTCTTAAATTTGCTATTGCTGCAAATTTAAAGAACTCTAATATGCAGTACACTTTTCTCACCATTGATTTTCTTTTGAAGGCTAACAAGTTACTTCTTAAAATATAGATAAAGGAGCGACCTTCATGACACAAACCAATGTCTTGAGTAACATAATTCAACTTGCTTTTATAAAGGAAATAAAAGCGGCTGGAAAAATGTAGGTTCATGAATTGCTTGTCCTTTTAAATCCAAGGTTTTAAGACAGAGAGAACGAAATAAAGTCCTGGGTAGCCCACTGTATGATGTTTCTAAACTATATAATGGTTAATATATACTACAAGAAATTTGGGATATGGTAGCATATGTTTTTGGTTCCAATTAGCAAAAACTTCGTTCGTATTTGCGACAGGCTTTACCTTTAAGATTATTGTTTAAATATGAGATCTGAGAGCTTTCATATCATGTGTTTTTTTTGAATTGATGTAGAACTCAGATCTGAAAGTAAATAAGGTAATATGAATGTAAGTTATCTGTGGCTTTTAGGCCCAGACCTTATTTTTCATAAGGGTCAAAAAATTTAATGTTTAAAAAATTACATATAGACGCGGTTTTCTAATTCATAGGGCTGAAGGAATTTCTGGCCAACATTTAGCCAAAAAAATTAATAGACCGCTGATGTATTGTATTGTGACCCAAAAGACACGTATACATGGTGACCGCCACTATATCTTAAGCATATACTCTCTCAACCTAGATTTTCAGCTCATCAAAGAAATGATTCTGTGAAGTCCATTTGAAGATCGTGCTGGTTTGATTGATCGGTCCTCGGCCCGTGATGGCTAGGGTTTAGTGACGAGAAGCTGGGGTTCGATCGGCGCAGGGCAAAGGTAGTGATTTGATCTCCTTCATCACCCCGCCTCCATTGCTACATCGTTTTATTTGTGATCTGATCTTATTTGGATTTGTGCGTTTGGTTATTTGGAGTGGAAGAGGCGCATAAGGAGGTTGAAGGAAGCGAAAGAGCGAGCAGAGTAGAACAATCTTCTGGTTTTCTTGTTCTAGGGTTTTAGTTACATTTCATACGTAAGCAATCCGAGTTGTTGGATTCGGTTAGTAGTTTTTTGTTTTACTTGATTTAGTCGACCTCCGTTTGGTTCTCGGGAAAATTTCGGGAGAATAGAAAATGCTTGAAAGAGTATTCGATAGAGGATTGTAAGGATTTTCTATATTTTTCTCGTGTCTTTGGAAGGGAACGGTTGAGTAGATTTTGTTGTTTTTGTGTTAGGGTTTCGTTTGAATGGCAACTCAATTCAGTGTTATGTGGATTTCGAGTCAAGTGATTTCTTTCTTTTCTGAGAAGATGATTGGTTAAATTCATAGGCGAATCTCATCCTTATCCTTTGATCTTAGAGATTGACATTGGGGACATGGCAATAGGCTTATCAAGTATATCATGGTAAATGGCCCTTCAAAGCGGCGTGCTTATAGGTTCCAGGTATGTCTCATTCCTTATTTAAGATTTTTTCTATATAATTATCCCAAAGTGCTCTTATTACTTCGAGGTTGATGCATTTTAGTGATTTAGATTTTACACTTCCGGGAACTGCCATGGCCACTTACGCTCTCGAGCTTTGCAATGGTTCCATGGTTGCATTTGTCTTTCTTGATCCTTCGAACTACAGCTTGCCACTAAAGTCAAGTTTATGCCCCATCAATGAACTCCCGGTTGGAGTCTTTGTGTTCCACCGGTCGGTAGGCTTCAGTTTATATTTGCTGAATTTTTTAATGTATTTCCACAATTGCCCATATCTTGTTTGATGTGAAGACGGTGGATAGGGATGGATTTTGTTATTTGTGTTTTTCCCTCCTTGGCCGCTATGGGAAAAGATTTGGGTACCCTCTTTGTTTCTATTTTGTATTTGGATTGGTAAGTGAGGTTTGATCGAGGTCTTATTTTTGTTAAATGGGTTTGGATTCGATTAGAATGATTTGCACTTACCTTTTGGTGCAATATACCTATTATAGACTTATGTGATTGGGTTGGCATTAGTTTGTCATGCAGCAAGGTGTCTGAACCAGTGAGGGAAAAAAACGGATGGTCCGTGTCTAATGAAGACGGATAGTCTATGAATCCACATCAACATGGTTAAGATGTGCCATGAGAAAGAAGGAACAACAGGACTTCTCATGATAATAGGGTCTATAATTTTGCATGTACTAATAGATGCTAATGTTGTTGACTTGTTTTGTATGATGCAATTTGTTTTGAATTGCTTGACTGCATTTTGAATTGATTAAATGATTTTTGTTAATTTGTTTTTAACTTTTATTGCTCAATCATTTTCTTGAGAGGTAAAACCAAGAAAGTAGAAATATAAAAGACTATTATTGGATAATTTTAGTGAGTTATCTCTCAACAACTTTTCTATTTAGGTACATTATATGGTTGGTGAAATTCTTCTACATAGACTACAAACCATATGAACTATATTTATATGAAATATAATGGATTCAGCTAAAATACCCATAGATGCTATTGCAATGCCTTGTATTAGTCGGGAATCGAGAATTTCAAGAAGCACTTAGAGTTTTGGATATCCTTTGGGAAGATGATTCCCAAGCAGTGAGTTCAGCATGCTCGAGAAATTTTACTATTTGATTTTATTAATATCTAATTGTATCTGTCTATTACAGGGGTTACCTCTTTGTTCACCAATCCTTACCTTTGGTAGATGTCTTCACCGACTCTAAGATCGGAGATGATGCTCTGGAGAAGCATGGCACATGGTCTCGTGCCGAGTAACACTCTTCAAGCATTATCCATGAACTGTGTTGGAATCTTGAGTCTTTTACTGTGCAGTAGAAATTTTGATTGGTCAGTTGGGGTGGTATAGGAGAGACATGACGATCAATGATTGATTTTATTTATTTATGAGCTTAAAGTGAAAGGAAAGAAAAATTGGAAGAAAATATAAAATAGGTTTAAATTTAATAAATTAATTATAGATGTTTATTCCACTACAAGAAAAATTGAGATATAGTAGCATAATTTTAGCAGGGGTCAATGAATTTCATGACTAAAAATACATATAGCTGCGTTTCTCGATCCAAATGCGACAAAAGTTCTCCCAAACCTTTAGTCGGGAAATTAATTAAATATTACCTTATAAATTTACCTCTTTGTACTCCTTTGGATTGCCGAGCTTAAGTAGAATGTGTTGCTGTTAACTGTTGTTTTGTCTTTGGTTGAAACTTTCTTATCAGAAGTGGGTTGAGGACATTTTTGGTGATGTTATGCAATCGGTGTTGGTGATAGGGGTAGTCCACTTAGAGATTTTCCTTTACCACTTCCTTGGGTGAAGAAGCCATGTAAAGCGAATTAAGGTGCAAATAAATGATGGAAACATGAAAAACAAGTTTGTCATTTCTCTGTGAAACGTTTGGTATGGGGAAAAATATTTCTTCAGGAGATAAGTCATATTTTTTTTCATGTTCTTTCTATCTGGGAGAAAGATGATATCATTATCAATGCTATGGAGAGATGTCATTGTGTTTGAAGTTTATAGTGTTAGTCAAATAATGGGTGGCCAAAATCCCACGTAGAGCTACAAACCCAAGAATAATAGCAGTTATCGATTTCCTTGTTTACAGAGCCAAAACAGACTACGTATCAATATTCTTGTCACATAAAAGTTTCATCTGAGCATACTAACCCCACTATCTTCGATTAATGAACTCGAGGATCTCTCTCTCTTAAATGATAAGAGTAATTCCATTGTTGAGTTGTTAAATATATAAAAAGAAAGAATGGAAAAGAAAAGTAGGAGCCCTTGAACAACTATTACAACCCTAGATGACTAAAAGTTCCCCATGAAGTGTAAGTGAGGAAGATATACCATGTCATACAAAGGAACCTTTTTCACAAATTCTAAGAGATATTCATTACAAACTATTCAGCAAAAGGATATCACGATTACTGTTTCCTCTTTTTTCTTTCTATCCATCCTTTTTTGTGTGTTGTTGTTGTTGTTTCCTCCTTATGATCCCTGCTTTGAAACTACTGCTGCTAGCATCTGTCCACTTCCTCTCTTTACATCCTTATGCTTCCCCTTGTGTCACAGTTGGTTATGCAGATGTAGGATAAATTATGAGCTATAGGCTAGTTGGCACTTTGCACTTTATTTTTACTTTTGTTATGGGTGTTAATGAGAAGGAATACAAGTCAAACATTGACATTGTTTCTAATGCTAGCTGCAATACTACTACCAACTGTCTTGCTCCATTGGCAAAGGTAAGATTTCATAAAATAGTTCAAATAAATTTGGGGCGATCTTGAATCTCGTGATCTTTGAGATTATCGAAAAACGTAGCGATGTGGATAAAGTCGTTTGGGTAGATGTTGGGGACTGTGTCCCAAGAGAGCGGTAGGGATCCTGTAGTATAGTCTGATCAGGAAATGGGAAACAAAACCGGCGTCCTGTCCATCAACGAAGGAGTTGGAGGCCTAGTCTAGAATTATTTGGAGGTTAAAGGGTTGTACTAGCGAGGGATCCTTTGTTTACGGGTTTAGATTCTAAGTTTGAGTAAGAGGGGTCAGCAGACGGGGAGGAGGAACTGATGGAATTTTACAATTCGGTTGAGTTAGACGAAGTAGAGTTCTTATAAAGGCGCAGACAGTGAAAGAAGCCTGGATCATAGTATTTGGGCTTCCACTTCACCTGTGGACTCTCGAGAGTCAGAAAAGAATAGGAGATGCCTGTGGAGGTTTTATAACCCTAGATAAATTTATAGTGATGAGAATGAAGGTGTTGTGGGCCAGATTATTGATAAAATTGACAAGGAATCCCAGGCCAAGCGTTTTCAGTATATTAGAAGGAGGAAGATCATTTCAATTGTAGATCTAGTGGGAGATCCCTCCATGGTTAGCAGAAGGTTACCCAGTGAGTGGTAAGGCTAAAGCAAAAATTCAAAAGGAAGAAAAACAGGGTGGGGCACGCATGATTCAATGCGTGGCAGAAAGGGCCACCTTAAGGACATCAAAGAAAGGGGCGGCCAAACCTGAGTATTTGTCACGTAGGTGGGGGTCTATTTTGGCTTGATAAAAGTCGGGTTGCGGAATGGAGAAGCAGGTTGTTTCTTTTGGTAGCCCAGTAGGTGGAAGCCTAACTGGCTCTTATGGGCCAAATCAGATTGGGCAAGTTAGAAGTCCAAATGGACATAAAATGTGCCAACAAGACAGTAGTAGGATGAAAAAGTGTTAAGTTAAGCTTGCTTTAGGCATTATAGAGCATCTGGAAGATGGGGCCTTGGGTCCTAACGGGTTGTGCTCTTCGTCTATGGGCCCTCTAGAAGATCCAGCTTGGGTTTGTGTTCAGGGGGCCCTTTTGGAAATCCAAGAAGACAAGTTTGGACTGATTGAGTCTTTTAGCATGTAGAGTTTTAGTGGAGCTATAAGGAGCCTAAGTGCTGAGACTTCTTCTGTTGGGCCGAATCTATATTCAAAAGTGCTGGTGGGTCATGGGTTGGCTAGGACTGCACCTCTGGATGGCTTTTGGAAAAGATCACCTTAGGGCCTATTGTGGAGGAGGCCTAAGTTGCTACAAAGGTTGGCCAGAGTTGGCCACAGGTTTAGATAAGAATGCATTGTTTGGTGCTGGGCTTGATGGGCTTATACCCTTCTCTCCTTCAAGTGGTCTTCTTTTATATGCTTTGGATGAAGCTGGTGTTATCCCTAGACTAGTAGAAAACACTCGAATAGAGAGGGTTTTGGAGTGCTCAGCACCTAAGGTTGTTGGTGGTGAAGTAGATAATGAAAAGGGGGACTCGAGAAGAAGTGTTTTGGTTGCGGCAAGGTCGGTTCCCCCTCCCAATGCTAGGGCTCCGGTGTTTGTGGTTTCTAAGCCTAATATTTCAGAAGGGCTGTGCTTGAGTTGTGAAAATTTGCAGTTATTGGCAGTTAGAAGTTATGCCTGTTGGGAGGAAAGTTGTCTAGTGAAATTTAGTGAATTTTTGGGGTTCCAAACCACTGGCCATGAAAAAGAGTTGTTAATCAATACGTTGAGACAAATGAAGGACAAAAAAATTCTATGTGGAAGCATGGGCAGTTGGGTTCTTCTAAGTGTGATTAAGAATGAGAAAGTTGGAATGTACCATGAATTATAATGGTCGAGAAAATGGAAAAGAGTTGAGGAGAGATAGGAGGAATTTTCTTTTGAAGCGCAAATGAAGTTGAAAATTTTGTCTTGGAATGTTAGAGGGGCGAATGGTAGTGAATAAAGGTTGATAATAAAATCTTTCTTAAATTCACAAAAAGCAAGGTTGGTGTGTCTTCAAGAGACCAAGATTCAGAAGTTGGATCCTTAGATGGTTTGTAGTCTAGGGGTTGGTAAGTTTTTGCAGTGGGGAGTGGTAGATGCCCTTAGTGCTAAAGGTGGGATTCTTCTTTTTTTTTGGGATAAAAGAGTCCTCGAGATGACTGACATGGTGTTTCGATAGTTTTCTGTCTCAATCTGGTTTAAAATTGGGAAGACGACTTCTTGTGGAATTTTTTGGGTCTCTATGGGCTGGTTTTGAATTGTTACATGGAAGCTTTCTAGGAGGAATTGTGCGTCGTTCAGGGACTGTGGTATGTAGGGGGGGATTTCAATTTGATTTGTTTTCCTTTTGAGCGCAAAAGAGGGGGCAAGATTTCGTCTTCAATGAGAAGGTTTTCTAATGTTATTGAATATTTTGGGTTAAGAGATATCCTATTACAAGGGGGTCATTTTACTTGGAGTAGAGGTAGAAACAACGGTTCTATGTCTAGACTTGACTGATTTTTATTTTCTAGTGATTGGGAAGAATACTTTAGTAATGTGGTTTAGACAAATTTACCCAGGCCTATTTCTGATCATTCCTCGATTCTACTAGTCGTTAGTAGGATCAATAGGGCCCCCTCTCCTTTCTGGTTTGAGATCATGTGGCTTAAAGTCGAAGGTTTCAAGGAATTGCTAAAATTCTGGTGGCAAAGTTTGAGCTTCAACGACACCTATAAGATTGTTTTGGATTCCAAGCTGAAGGCTTTGAAGACCTTTTTAAAAGTTTGGAACAAGAATGTGTTTGGAAGGGTGGAGGTGAACAAAAGTAAGGCTTTGTAGGAGGTTAGTTTTTAGGATGACTTGGAGAAGGAAAGACCGCTATCCTTGGAGGATTTTGAGGAGAGGAATTTGGCGAAGGAGGACTTTTAAGTATTGGTCCTTGATGGAGGGAATTTAGTGGAGACAAAAATTCAGAGAGTTGTGGTTGAAAGAGGGGGATAGGAACATTGCGTTTTTTCACATAATGGCGAATACCCACCATGGAAGGAGAAACTGTCTGGAAAAAATCAGAATTAATGGGCGATGGCTCGAAGATGAATCAAATGTTAGAAAAGGAATTGTTGATACCTTCCATGGGTTGCTCTCAACCTTGGATGGTATCCTACCGTCAGGTTAAGTTTCACAAGTTAGAGGAGGCAATGGGTAGGCTCAAGTCATCTTCAGTGAGGAGAGGTTTCATGTAGTTTTAGATTTAAATGGGGACAAAGCCCCTGGTCCGGATGGTTTTCCTATTGCTTTTTGGCAGGTTAGTTCGGACTTTGTCAAGGAGGAGGTTACGGGATTCTTCAAGGAGTTATATGAACAGAATAAGTTTGTTAGTAGTTTGAATTTTACTTTTTTGGTGTTGATTCCCAAAAAAGGGGATGCTGAGGATATTAAAGGATTTAGGCCTATAAGTCTGTTGGGTGGTTTGTATAAAATTTTGGCTAAGGTTCTCGCTAGAAGACTTTGCATGGTTGTGAAAGCAGTGGTGTTAGAGGTCTTTAATGCTTTTGTGGAGGGTAGACAAATCCTTGATGCCGCTTTGATTGCAAATGAGGCTGTTGATGTGATGCTTCAGATGAAAGAGAGTGGGGTTTTATGTAAGATCGATATTGAGAAGGCTTTTGACCATCTAGATTGGAAGTTTTTATTAGAGGTTTTGTTGAAAATGGGCTTTGGAACTAAGTGAATTAGTTGGATCAATTGGTGTATCTCTTATGTGTCCTTCTATGTTTTGGTAAATGGGTCCCCTTTTGGTTTCTTCCAAAGCTCTAGCGGGTTGAGACAGGGGCGGGTTGAGACAGGGGAACCCATGTAACACCCCAACTCTGAATTAAGGGTGTTATTGCCAATTCACATATAGGGTACTAAAGCCCCACCTATAAATGACACCTTCAAAATTCCTACTTTGGAATCCTGTTTGTCTTAAATATACTCACAAAAATTTAAACTAATTTTGTCAACAACAAATTCCAATGACATAAATTCTCCCTTAAATTTTAACAACATATCATTAAAGTAACATCTGTCAATAAGATAAATTCTTCAAAGCTAATAATCTCAAAACATAACATTCTAGCAACATAAATACTCCGAATAAAGTTTACAAACATTCAATCCCAAAACAACAACAAAGTAGTCTAGCAATCCTACGTCTTTCTAGTGAAACACTAATTCAAAAAGTTCTTAATCATCCTTGCTTATCCCAGCATCACTCATCACCAATGTCTAAGTTACCTGAAAATGATCAACAATAAGGAGTGAGCTAAAAGCCCAATAAAGAATTTTAATACAGTTTCATGGATCAAGTACTTTAAAATTCTCAAAATTGGAGATATAACTTATATTTTTTTCTCTCATAAATCTCCTAAAAAATCCCATACAATCCTTGAATACAAGAACAAATATAAATATATTTCAAATCAAGGTTCATCATATTTTCTATTTTTCAAACAATTCCATATCATAATCAAATCCACCAATTTTTCAAAAACATATACTCGTGATTCTCAAAAGTATTTGTTTCAAATAAAATGTCAACTATTCTAACCCGTTGACGAAGACCATTTTGTCAACTACTATAAACCCTTGACTGGGGCCATATTTGTCAAGTTTGTACCCATTGATCGGGGCCGTATTTGTCAAGTTTATACCCATTGATAAGGACCATATTTGTCAAGTTTATACCCATTGACCGATGCCGTATTTGTCAAGTTTATACCCATTGACAAGGGCCATATTTTTCAAGTTTATCCTCATTGACTGGGGCCGTATTTGTCAAGTTTATACCCATTGACTGGGGTCGTATTTGTCAAGTTTATACCCATTGATCGAGGTCGTATTTGTCAAGTTTATATCATTTGATTGGGACCATATTTGTCAATTTTATACCCATTGACAGGGGCCATATAAATCAAAGTCATATATATTTTTTTCATGTTCCCAATTTCACAAAAATACAAAAGTATATCTCTTTAACTTTCAATCTTTACCGTAAACATTCTCAAATCCATTTTCCATACAAAACACGTATTTGATCTATGCATGATTAAATAATAGAAATTCAAAACTATATCATATATACTAGCAAAATATTTTGTTTTATAGGAAAAGTTGCATTAATCTTCCTTACCTGGTATTCTAAAGAACTAGTAAAAAAAATCGAGAAGCCTTAAGGAGTCACAAAATACCTAAATAATATGAATAACATCCTATTAGACAAAAAAATAATCTCATATTTTTCTTTTCTAGGAAACAAAATATGCAAACCTAAAATCTCAAAGGCTCTTTCACTTGAGAGTTTCAAATAAATTAAGCCCTTTTCCACAAGAGCCTCAACATCACCCATTTTCCAACTCTTTCAATTCCTTAAGTCCCCAAAATTAGGGATTTTTCTAGAAAACATGATTTTTGCTTGAAATTTACAAATCTTTTATGAACAAGTGGTTCTTTGTAACTTGTGGGGAATCCTTTAGAGTTTCAAATCCAAAGTTTGCTAGTCCAAGGACTACCAAAATACATTAAATACCAATTCCTTAACAAATTTCTCAATATTATGTCTTTCCTACATTCCTAGGGTTTCATACTTGAAAGTTTAGGTAACCTTAGGTTTTCAAACTAAGCCTGAATAGTGAGAATTTGCCCAAAGACATCAAACATCACACCCTAATCAAGTTTCCTTGACTATATGCATTCTAACCATTTTTAGGGTTTCATATTTTCAAGTTTTAGAAAGTCCTAGGCTTGCAAATTTACACATTTGAAAACCCTAACTACTAAGAATCAAGAGGGGAAAAGAATATTTACTTGGGGTTGATGTTTCTTGAAGCTTGAAGCCCTTCTCTTAGAAACCCTAACTCATCTTTCCTCTCCTTGAAAGAAAAAATGATGAAGAATGTTAGATTTTAAACCCCTCCCTTTGGCAAAACATTTCTATATTAGTTAAGAGCCCCTTCCAATTATGAGAAATTGCAAAACATCCCTTCTTATTTCCCCTTTTTTGTTTTTGTTTTGTTTTTTTTTTTTTTTTTTTTTTTGAAATTATGGGTATTACAACCTGATTTCCCCTTTTCTTTTTGTGATTGGGATGGAAGCCTTGAGTTGTCTCATTGACAAAGCTATTGAGGGGGGCTTCCTTTCCGAGCATAGGTTTGGAGGAAGAGGGAGGGAGGGATTGATCATCTCTCACTTATTGTATGCGGATGACACTATCTTGTTTTGTGAGCCGAAGCAGGATCAAATGACTTATGCTAGTTGGTTACTAATGTGGTTTGAAGCTATTTCTGGGTTGAAGGTTAATTTTGCTAAAAGTGAGATCATTCCTGTGGGAAGAGTGGATAATGTTGAGGCACTAACTCTAGAGACTGGGTGCAAGATAGGAGTTTTACCTTCTTATCTTAGTCTCTCTTCAAGGGCTTAGCACAATTCGGTGGTGATTTGGGATAATATAGAAGAAAGGTTTCAGAAAAAGCTGGCTTTATGGAAGAGACAATATCTCAAAAGGAGGAAGACTCACTCTCCTTCGTAGTACCCTTTCTAGCTTACCAATTTGTTACATGTCTTTGTTTCGTCTCCCAAGGAGAGTTAAGTTGAGATTAGATCAGATTCAAAGGGACTTCTTATGGGGTGGAGGTTCTTTAGACAAGAAACAACATCTAGTGAAGTGGGCTAACGTTTGCTATGACAAAAAAAAAAGGGGGGTTGGGAGTTAGAGGCTTATATAATCTTAACAAGGCCCTTTTGAGCAAATGGCTTTGGCGCTTGCCAACGAGAGAGATTCCTTGTGGAGAAAAGTTATTAGCTCAAAGTTTTGAGAGGAACCGTGGGTGGTGTTCATGCAAGGTGCGAGGAAATTATGGTTCAGGAATTTGGAAAGAAATTAGAAAGGAATGGGAGGCCTTTCTCCCTAACACTTTTTGTTCTTTAGGGAATGGTAGGAGGTCCGCTTTTGGAAAGATAATTGGTGTGGAGGGAGCCTTTGTCTTTAACTTTCCCTTCTTTGTTTTCAGTAGCAACTAATAAATAGGCTATGGTGGCTGATTATTGGAATCCAATTGGGGAAGAAGGGGGGTGGTCACCTCTGTTCAATGATTGGGAGATGGTGGATGTTCAGATTTTTCTGCATGATCTTCTAGGTAAGAGGGTTATCCTAGATCAGGGGGATGTGTTGCTGATGAAAAATGTCAAGGATGGGCGGTTTTTGGTGAAGCATTTTATTCACGGTCGACTATGGGTCGAGTCTCTTTCCCTTTCCGCTTTGTCCTGAACTATCGTGATGCCTACCAAAGTTGTATTTCTTGCTTCTGGGCTTCTTGGGCAAAGTTTTAACTCTTGATCAATTAAAGAACAAAGGTAGATCGTTGGCGAATAAGTGCTTCCTTTGTGGTGAAGGGGAAGAAACTGTTGACCACTTATTGATCCATTGCTCAAAGTCTAAAATTCTATGGGATTTGCGTTTAGCCATTTATGGTGTTAGTTGGGTGTATCCTCTCTCTATGAAAGAGACCCTTCTTTCTTGGCAAGGTTTGTTTGTTGGAAAGCGGCGCAGGAAGGCTTGGATGGCTGCTCCCCTTTGTTTTTTTTGGACTCTATGGCGGGAGAGAAACTGATTTGTGTTTGAGGGTGCGGATATTTCAATCAATAGGATGAAGTCTACTTTTCTTAGTTATCTCTGGTCATGGGTTAATATGCATTGTTTGGAGAGAGCAAGGTCATTGATTGATTTTTTGTTTTGGATTGGCTGTAAATAAGCTTTTTGGTGTTTTGTGTGTGGGTGGTAAGTTGTTTTCTTTCCTTAGTTCCCCATTAAGGGCCCTTTTGTATATCCTGTACACCCGGGTTCTTTTTGGTTGTTTTAATATATTCTACTGCTTATCTGACTAAAAATTCAAGTGTGTCATCCTGGACAAATTTGGAATTGATGAGGGCTTATGACCACTGTCCATGCCATCACGAAGAAAGCGGGGTGTTTTTGTTTTCCATTTTCTGTTTCTAATTGGTGAGGATTTCCTTATTGATTTATGGTTCAATAATGTGATTCAAAATGACACAATGTAATCGTTGGATGGACCATCAATGAAGGAGAAGTGGCCTGCCTCTGCACTTAACCGTCCAACAATGCTTGTTGCTATCACACCCGGGAAGGGTTCTACTACAAGTATATCACTCGAGCTCGTTGCTTTTATGTACCTTGAATAATAACCCCGCAATATACAGAGTATAGCCAATACTTGAGCCGCTTCATCCGGGTCAGTGGAGGTTCCGAAACCGTATGAAATGATGGGAAAACAAAAAGCAAAGCATTCTCGTCGTCAATTTTGGGTGATAAGTGGAACGGTTGGCAATGTACTAATACTTCAGGTAGATTAACTTTTCGTTCACATTTATTTGATCTCAGAATCGAGTTGTCTGTAAAAATATCAGCCTTATCTCCTTTTCCTAATAAAATTCAGTGTGATCCCTTCTCAAGCTTCTCTCTGCAATTGTCGCTTTCCTTAGGAAGAGCAAATCGGGAATGTAACGATCTTGGCTCAACAGATAACAATTTATATCATCATCCGGTTCTAAAGACGTGCACTGAATATACTTCCTACTTGTTACTTTCATGCTCAAAATACATCCACAGTGGATCGTAGTTCCTGTTTTGTTACTAAATTTCTGTTTCTCCTATATATATTTTTATGGATTTTGTTACAATTGTAACCAAACTATTTTTTGAAATTGGCCCCAGGTTTTCCTAGGATTTAGTTTCAACCAGGGTCCATGGGATCTTGCATGTGTTGTAAACTAGTGGCAGAGACATGAACATGATGAGCTTTATTTATTATTGTACATCATGTGGTGATTTTTTTCAGGCATTCTAATTGTAAACTTGTTTTGAATCATTTAGACAAAATCATAAAAGGGCAACTTTCTGTTTTTCATAGTCACACTTGTGGCTATGAACCATCCATATGGTTGGGGTCAACCATAAACTCCGGCGGCCATAAATCATTCCTCCGACGGATCAACCACAACCTGCTAGCCATAAAACCTTCCCATGGTCGATCAACACAAATCAAGGGTTATAAACCATCCCTATGATCGGGATCAACCACAAACTGCGGCTATAAACCTTCCCTATGGTCAGGGTCAACCACAAAGCGCAACTATAAACTATGCCAAATTGCTGAACAATTGAAGAGCTTGTAGTCGTGGTTTATGAAATGGTCATGTCTATAGGATTTCTTCACACCACCTATGGTCATGCCATGCTACGGTAGTCTTCATCCGCAACTATATTTTATAATCAAGATATATACTACTTTCTTTAATTTCATGTTTAAAGGCTTTCTTCCTTGTAGTGATAGAGGAATAATGAAAAGCCATCATTTATAAATATATATATATATATATATATATATATATATATATATATATATATATATATATATATATATATATATATATATATATATATTAGAGGAGTAAATATATCAAGGACTAAAAAGGCCACATGCTTAATAAGATTGATTATAGGAATGATCCTGTGTGCCTCTTATATAACCTCTAGCCTGATTCTCAGAATAAGGTGGATGTATTGAACATTAAACATACTCTTCCGCATAAGACTGGGTCTTATTTTCATCCTAGCTCTTCAAAGTCCTCAAAAGCCACTACTAACATGCGCTCTTCTACTCATTATAGAGGACTTTCTAACACTAGCATCGACCTGCTCCAACATTATTTGTATCCCTAGAGTTTGCTTTCCCGACTCAAAAGATAGTAAGTTCTCCGAGGAGACAAACAACCGGGAGATAAGATGCACAAATCAATGATCCTCGGATAACCCGGTCTCTCCAAACCTTCTTAGTCATCAGGATTTGGTACCTTTACCGCATGTACAATTGATGTTTCATTGCAACGGAAAATCATCACTAGATTTCTTAAACTTAAACATAACACTCCTATTAAAACTAAGGTCGCCTCATCAGTAAAGGATACTAAATCATAACCCACAAAACCAAGGGGTAATCAGAGCAAGTCAGTTGAATTTGCAAGTCCAAAGAGAGTTTTCCATTTCACTAAGGGTAAAGTAAAATATCATATCGTTAGTTCGGGAGATGGACACCGTGGAGTACAACAATTTTTAATCGAGTAAACAACAATAAGAAACCAAATATGGCTTCGTGACAGGCAAAATATAACTATCTCTATCTATCTAGTAAGTATTTTTGTTTCACTCATGTTGGCAAAACAAAATATTTAGCAATTAAGTAGATAAACTATTCCTTTATGTCCACTATGATAATAGTTTATTTAGATGGCAACCTAATAATTCACTATTTCTCTTTCTTTTTTCCCTTCATCACTTCTTTAACAAACCAGTTTCATATTATTCATATATATTCTCATATTTAGATTATCAGATCATAGAGAAGGACAAGGAATGCATTCATGAACAAAACAACAATAACAATGTATGGATGCATCGTCACCTTTAGCCTATGTAGGCATTTGCTTCTTGATAATGTATTAAATAGAAACAAATGAGGTTCCTTTTTATCGGGTTTAATATATTTTTGCGCTTAATTAATCAAAAAATTAAGAAGAAACAATGTATTTAACCTCACCCTAAGTTAGCTTTCATATAACATTCATAGCCAACATTTTATCTCCAATCGCTGTGTAAAATACTAGTGACTAAAGAATTATAAACTGCCATTTATCTACATTCCAAGTATGGTGGGGTACACATGAATCATCAAGAGAAAATACAAAAGAAAAAAATGACTTCTTCTCGTGCCTTGAAGATACCAATACATTAGTTAACTTACCAAGTTTCCATTCCTATGGATCTTCTTCCCCACACAAATAAGGACCATATTTTTCAATTTTAACCATACTTTATATGTATATATAAAAGAAAGTGTATTATGAGAGGTGCTGAAATAGTGAACCAATGTATATATAAGATAGATACACTCACTCTCCCTTATCTACACAAAAAGCAAACAGGATGTACAAAAAACAATCCCTACCCCAACTATCCCCCCCCCCCCCCCTAATCAACAAATCTAACTAATGATGAAGGACCATCCAATATACAATTAGTCTCCAATCAAAGTAGAAAAACAAAAAAAGTCTGAACCTTGTATAGACAACACCCCATTCCTAATGTAAATCTCATTTCTCGCTTCCACGCTGTTCAAGATAAGTATTAACGGTCCCACTACAACCCCAATGCTACTCCCAAATATAGAAGCTCCTCAACCTCCACTGTCAAACTTTTTTGCCAAAGCCAATATAACAATCTCTCTCCATAGTACATCCTTCATTTCCTATCATTAAAGTGTTGCTAACTCAAAATTTATCATGTATTGTATTTCTATCTTTCCATATGGTGTATTTTAAGTTTTATACAGTGTAAAATAAATAGAAAAAGTTAAGACACATTAAATACACGAGTTTTGAAAGTTTTAATTTAACAAATATGAGTTAAATATGGCTCTGCTCACTACAAAATCCACCTCAAGTTCCAACTTTTCAAGCAAGTTTGTCACCATTTCTTCCTCATTAGGGAAAAAAAAACTAATATTTAAAATAAAAGTTTTTAACCACTTATTATCATCATTTTTATTGTCAATATTTAAATCCTTCAAATGAAAGTTCTCCAATATTCATTATAAGAATGAATTTACTTTACTTCTACATGACTTTTGACAATGAGATTAATGTAGCTTTTCATGTAGGATTAATTTACCTTTCTCTCTTATTTATGATCAATATCTAATCTTATTGTACATTCTAACCAATTAATAGAACAGTTCTTCAATTTTTTGAATTTGATTTATAAAAAAAACGATGAAAAATGGTTACAAGTGTCATATCACTGTATTATAGTGTCATGCATTGTACTGTGTATTATGAATGAACCAAAGGATACCATCAATAAGATACAAAGGATACATATCACTTCATAGAAGCTGCAGATCACATCACCTATCATACATTGGGTATAATAACATTTTTATAACATGGTTGTAAATTCTAATAAAGATAATTATCTAGGCCTATTCTATTTCATTTCTTCCATAACCAAAAAATAATTGGACTAGGGCCATGTTCCCTGTTCAACTTGCCTCTACAAAAGCATTTTGGAATTCAAAATCAACTTTCCCATGATCTCTTCAACTTATTCTCCAACACCTTAGAATCTTGTACAAACCACCCATCAAGCTAATTAGTCTAAAGTCTTTTAGTTCATTAGCACCCTCAGATTAAGGCATTGAAAAACATTCCATTAATGCAACATCTACATCTACACTCCTAGATCAGACAACAAATTGTGAGAAGCCCTGAACCTTCTTTTATCTCCTCATATGGCCAAGCCGCATTAATTCTGATTTTGCCCAACAATTCCTTCTTCTATGTGGATTGTAGCCATTTTGTGAAGATGTAGTATTCATGGTTATCAACTATGCACCAGCCTCCAAGGGCTTGTAGTTATGGAACCAAATATCACAATTTTATATGTAAGGTACTGCTGCTTAGCATTTCGACAAGGAACACTAAATGCGTAAAATACTTAGAAAGGTTTCAAATGAGGCGCCAAGACAAAGATTTCAAATTACCAATTTCCACTGTCAAGTCTTCCAGTTGCCTAAGTGTGTCTAATACTATCAGCCTAAGTGGTAGCAACAATTACAAGTAACCCATCAGCTCTAACGATCCCATCCATCAAATTCAATAATGTTTTGAGATAGCTCTTCACCCCATCTTCATAGTGGCTAATGGCATCCAACTCTTCAATGAACAATTCCAAGATAATCGTAAAGTTATTCATCCAAGGGTAAAAAGCTATGAGAAGAATTAAAGAAATGCGCAACCATAGAAATTTCGATTAGACAAACTATCTTTAAAAACAAGTTTTATTCCTACTTCTAGTACAATCCAAGGTAACTCAAGTCAACCATAAAGAATCTTAACCTATGCAATGGCTTTGTCAAACAACCAACTCTGCAGCCTGCTTGTGTAAGATTTAGGCTTAAATATGAATGTCATGCTTTACACCCTCCCTCATGTCCCCATAACCTCATGTAGAAAGCCAAACAAATCGAATAAAGTCCACTATGAACTTTCAAATACACAAATGGGGATCAAATATTCAAATTGTATAGAGGTCTCAAACCCATGACCTCCTATCAGACCAAACTCTGATACCATATTAAACAACCGATCCTTCTTAAAGCTCAAGCTTATAAGATTTGAATTTAATATGAATACCATGCTTCACATACTTGCAGCTTTATCTCTAACTCTTCCAACTTTTAAAAAATTAGAAAAAAAAAACCCTCAAAAAACACTTCCCATGAATTAATCTAGGAATTGAAACATTTGTAGAGATCAAGCCCTGATCAATAAATTATCAACTCATGACCATCGGTCGGATCAAATGACCACTTTCTCTAGAATAAGGGTACAATGACACAAAACTATAAGTCCATCCCCAAATAAGATGTCAAATATGCTACAACATATTTGGAAATGATGTGACAGTTAAGTTACCTAAAAACTACTTTATCTGAAAAAGATCCATTTATTAGATGTTAAGTATCCAATTAAAGTACTGTCACAGAAACTACTAATTCAATTGGATTGGAATTACCATTACTCTAATCTTAACAAGCATATAAATAGTGGAATTACCATTAGTCGACCCAATAAGCATATAGCTAATTCGAGAAATCGCGATCTCAGTTGCACGGGCGAGATGTATACTCTAAGCCGATTCTCAATCGAGATAGTTTAATGGATTCTGATCTTAGTACGAGTTCTTACTCAATACACAAAATAAAATTACACTCTTCATCTTTCTTGTCGTAATGCATTAGAGATAGAAGTTACTTGAACTCCATTAGATCCATAAATCCTAAGTAGTTGCCATGGAACAATAAAGTGTTTTGAGATCATTGACATATACACCTATAATCTAGTCTAACTCGTTAAATGAAATCAACATGTATGTTGCCATACGAACCAAAACACCCAAAACAATACACACTTCTAGGTCATTCACAAATACTATAATTACTTCTACTTGAGTTTAAGTGCATCGATAGTATCAAACCTATATCAAACCTATATTTGTTTTTAGATTTCAACTATTTCCCCAGGAACAACCCCACTTTGCTTCACAGCAAGTGTTTCAATGCAAATTGGAGTTTCAAAATTGTTGCACCCCATATGCCTTAAGAATATATTATTTGTTGGGATCGTGAGTGACTTGTGGAATATTACAAGCAATATTTGGGTGGCTTTGCCAATCCATTGTAAATGTTAGAAACTGGGAGGCAAGACCAATCCACAGGATAAAACAGCAATTGGGTTACGATACCAAACCTATAAAAAATTAAACAATAGTTGGGTTGTTGTGTCAATCCACAGAAATGTAAATAAGCAGTTTGGGAGGTTGAGTCAATCCACATAATAAAAGCAATAAATGGGTGGTTATGCCAACCTTCAGAAAATGAAAATGCAAATGGATGGCTTAGACAATCTTCAGATAATAAGAAAGGAAGATAATAATTACATCCAATATAAGTGGTAAAATCCTCAGAATGAGGGAATCCCCCACGAGGCAAATTCAAAAAAATAATCCACTATGAGATGAAACTGGTACAAGATGTCACACACCTAGGATATGCTCACAATCCTCTCAGTTTTATCTCTCAGTACTCTCTTTGGGAAGTACTATGTTTCTTGCCACTCTCCCTTGTGTGATAACCCCGATTGTTTCACACCTATTCTTTCTACTCTCTGTGATTGAAAGAATGATCTTTGGAACTCTTTCTAATTTCCTTGAATTACCCATTTGATTGTGTTCTTCGAAGCCTACTTATAGGGAAAGGTTTGATCAACGGTTGGATTTCATTGGTTGAAATGAAAACCAATTTCATTGAGTGAAACAACGGCCAATTCTCATCCACAAAACACGGCATAGTCGACGTAGAGTCGGAGGTGGAGAATTCTTCTCTTGAAGAGAAATTTCTTTGTGCGGCTGACCATTTAATGGTGGGCCCACATTAATTTCCTGCAAAAAATGCCAACGGAGGAGCTTGAGAAGAGTATCGCGAGAAGATAGGTTCCATTATTGCCCACATATTCGTCTACCTAGTTATGGTTTCAACGCAATAACCTCGTTAGCTACTTGAGTGTTCGTCTGGCGAAGTTTCAACATTGCACCTCACCTTAATATATCATTGCCACCTTAAGCGATGTGAAAAAGAGTAGCTTGAAGAGGGTAACTGAGAAGGTGGATTCCATTACTGCCCTTGAGCTATATAACATACTCCTTTAAACTATATTCTAAAAGTCTACTTAGTTATGGTTCTTGCAATAAATCATGCTTTCCACGAGAAAAGAAAAAGACAAGGAAAACCCGGTATATAGGCCCAAAGCACTTTAGAAAATTATTCCTTTCGATATATATATATATATATATATATATATATATATATATATATATATATATATATATATATATATATATATATATATATATATAATCGATTCATTGAAAATAGAGATGGAAAAAAAAGAAGTTGCATAGAGTAAAGCAAATATAGAAAAAAAGTATGAGAAGGTGATCTTGGTTTGAAGAAATCTTGCACCGCGAGGTGCGGCTCGACAGCTGAGCCAAAAATTTTATGTAATGCTTGCTCACTCTCCCATAGTATTATTTAACAATTTCGCTCCATTTATAGAAAAAAGGTTGACACCAACATCATGAATACATAATTAAGCCAAATAAGTCTTCCCCGTAGCAGGTGGACCATAAAGAAGCACTCCGTTTGTAGTTCGCAAACCCAAACTAAAATAGTTACATTAATAATCAATATATGATGTTAAATAGGTGAAAGCAAATGTATGTCTATGTGAAGAAATTAAAGCGGTAGATGTAATTGAGAATGTCATCCATAGCTTTAATAAGTAGCGAACAATCACAGAAATAGAAAAGAATAAATGAGACAACGTTGCATTTAAAAATCCACCTACATCCCGAAGACCTCGCCCCCATCCCCACCTCTTTGCTTTTTCTTCCTCTGTCTTAACCTTCTCCATTGTCTTAATACTTACCTGTACTACTTTGGAAGACATCTAACAACATTTTGAATCTAACCATTATCAACAGATAAAATAGCGATAAAAAATTACCGACATGATATAAGGGAAGATAAATATCGATGCCTACCGATAACCGATATTTTGGCGATATATCACCAAAATATTCCAACATTTCCGTCCTTGCATGTGTACTGCCTTCTAGAAGTTAGTAGGATCCCCACTACTAGTGATTAGTGCATACGAAACAAAATCCTCAAAACCATACCTGGTAGGTGGCTTCATAGTGCGCTTGTCTCTCTGCCTGTGGCTATACTATAAGGCTGCAGATCTTTTGTACTAGCTTTCCCAGCATTCTAAGTACCATCCTTTACATTATGAGTCTCTACCTCCACCTATACCACATACTCATCATTGTCATGATTTTTTGGAGCTTGCTTCCCTTCTTTTTGAGTATTTTGCAATATGGATTTATCATAAAAAATCACATCTCTACTAATCATCACCTTGTTTGCCTTTGGATCCCATAACTGGAAGCCTTTAACCCATTTATGATATCCTAGAAAGATGCACTGTCTAGACTTTGCATCAAGCTTTGATCTCTGATCTCCAGCAGTATGTGCATAGGTTGGACATCTGAACATTCTCAACCTCGAGTAGTCTACCTCATTACCTATTCATACCTCCTCTGCAACTTTCCCATCTAATGCTGCCCTTGGTACGTTGATCAGTAGCGTACCATGCTCACAATCTCTCTTAAAACTATTCTCACAGCCCACATTCAATCGATGCAGGAGCTCTTTCGGTATAGATCTATCATCCTCTGCCCACACCATTGTTTGTGATTGTCTTTCGAATTGTGAAGTGCCTCTTAATTCCATGCTCCTCGCACAATGTAGAGAATCTTGAATCCGTGCACTCTATATCATTCTCTGACCAAAGACATTTGATCTTCCTCACTGTCTAGTTTTCCAAACGTATATGACTTATGCTGCATAAAGTACACCCAAACTTGTTGTGAGTAGTCATCAATAAAACTCACAAAATATACATTACCTCCTAAAGATGCTATCTTTATTGGCTCCCCAAACATCTATATGAACATATCAAGAATCCCCTTTGTCTTGTGTGTGGCTGTCTTGAACTGCACCTTATTTTGTTTCCCGAAAACACAATATTTGTATATTTTTTGTGTTCCCTTTCTTCCATTCTAGACATTCTTATTTTATGTGCCCCTTTTTCCCGCACTTGTAACACTGAATATCCTTCATTCTCCTAAATTTAGATCGAGATTTGTTTATACTTGATTCATCGAAGGACTTGTTTCTCCCACGCTCTTGATTACCCTTAACCACAAACCTTTCACCTTGTGAATTCCCGTCACTGGCTTTCCTCCTTTGATTAAAGGCAAGTAGGGCACTTGTGATCTCCTCCAATTCTAAGGTTTCTTTCGCTATATCAGAGTATGAACCACCAAATTGTCGTAAGACTTGGGTTGGGAATTCAGTAACATCAATGCCATGTCTTCCTCTTCAATCTTCACACCAACTCGCTTCAGATCAGTAATGATATGATTAAACACGTTTATGTGTTGATCTAGTGCTAACCCCTCTGCCATCTTAAGAGATCCTGATGCCTAGAAAAGGGTATTTATTTTTTAATTAGAAACATGATACATATTTGAAGACGTTAATAGGTATAATCTTTTTGAAATCAGAGAGTAATTTTTTTCCTAGGGAAATATGATATATTATTTAGAAACAGAAAGTGCTTCAAAACTGACAAATTAGAACTTTATATGTTAATTTGTTTACAATTATTCACTTTATATATCACATTGTTGAAATATTATGTTCTTGTTTAAGAGAAAAATAATTTTATTGATTCAAACCAGCAATACATCTATAGAAATATAGAATCAAAATTGCTAAAAAACATAGAGAATGAAACAACATCCAAGTTAATAGCATAATGAATAGGCTCAAAGCCTATACATTTGTTAGTTGAACCCATATATATTTTATATTACTATTATGACTAGAATATATATGATTCAAGTTCTATAGTATATTGACGACTATTGATTTGATTTCCTTACCTTAATAGGAAATACTGTAGAACTTGATTTTATTACTAACATGTAGAAGAATATCATAATTATTTCTATTATATCATGAGTATTGAGTGTAATTCATGGACATATATATAGTTCATTAAAAACCAAACTTGTTAAAAATCTTGGGTTATTTTATTTTACGCGTGCGTAATGATTTAGTTTTTTTTTTTTGAGCTAAACACTTTAATTCTTGTGGGTAGGGCCCCGAGCCAACTCTACCATTCCAGCAGGCCCCGAACACTGTGCTCGTGGGGCCGGACCAAAGTATCACCTTCCAGCCGGTCGTGGGATGCAACACCTAGACTTATCCTCTCCTAGCTGGGAGCCATCTCTATGAAGATGGCCGGCTAATGATTACCGCGGTCTCTTAGTTTAAAATCCCCCACACACACACACACTGCTTAGTTTGGAGATGGTCAAACACTTCTTAGGGCACAAGTTTCGGCCAGCTTGGCCATCAAAAAAGGAATAACAGATCATGGCGCGCAAAGAACACCCTCTTTCCCCTTCCATTTTGGAAGGAATCCCTTACTTTCCATGGTGGATCCATCTTTTCTCCTCATAAGGAAAGGAGAATCCACAACAAAGGAAAATCTGACATTCTTGGTGAAAAAACGACTCTTTCACTCTCCAGTTCCACGACTGGCTTAGGCATCGGAGCGCGAGCGCACCACGCCGTTTCTTGTTGTTTTGTGGTATATGCTGTGAGTTAGTGCCACGACAATCAGTGACTCAGAAAATTCGGGAGACCTGATTAGGCGCTATGCGTAGAGCGACCAAGCAAGAAAGCTCATCGGCCATTTGTGAGGGCTTGAATACATCCGTTTTTTAAGTGATCTCCCATCCCCCGAAGCTTTGGTAGTTCCTAATCACTCCATCGGACCGTTGGGTTTTGTCACCATGACCAGCAACCCAGTAAATCAATCCCTCGAAGATTAGTTTCTTCGTTGGTGTCATGAGATGGAAGCAAAGCAAGAAGAACAGGCCAGACAAATGGCCGAATTACGGGATCACGCTAACCGTCTGCAGTAGGAGAACGACCGCCTGCGCACTCGTTTAGAAGCAAACTGGGGCAAAAATACATGGGGGGACACCCATCTTGCACCTCCAGTTTAGTCGAGTAAGGGCAAAGAGCCCATTTTTCTAGGCGATAGTGATTCGCCGGCGGATGAGGAATTATCCTCTGGTAGCTCTCCGCTACCTCACCTTTCGCCACCTCAGAATAACGCGGAGGTTGTTGAATCCAGAAGGAGGCCCCCGCACCATTCCAGTCGATCCGTCAATGGCATGCGCCGCCAAACACGGAGAGAGGTCAGTAGAGACAGACATCATTTGGAGCTGGCCCCTGAAAATATGCCCGCGCGACATGGGGGTATGGTTCCATCGCTCCCGTTCATGTATCATACTTTCGGGGATGCACCCGCCCGACGCCTGGTTTCCTTTACTACTATCCGAGAGCTTGAGGACATGTTGTCATCCCCACTAGGTCAACACATCTTAAGTTATGAGCCTTCTCGCGGCTTTGTCATACCGCCGTTTTCCATGTATGATGGCTCCTCTAACTAGTACGACCACATGTTGCAATTCAACCAAGCAATGATTATGAGTGCGGGGAATGACAATCTTTTGTGCAAAGTGTTCCCGACCATCCTAAAGGGACCCGCCCTAGCCTGGTTCCACAAACTCCAGAGGGGATCCATCAACTCATTTAGTGAGTTGTGGGCTGCATTTGTTTCCCAGTACTTAAGTTCAATAAAAAAGGAGTATCAGTTCCTCTGGCGAAACCGTCTTGACGGGAGGATATGAATATATCCGGGATTTCACCATAAGATTTGGACAAGCTGTCCAACAATTCGACGCATGCAACATGGATGCGGTCCTCCAGCACTTTCGAAGAAGCTTTGAGCCGACTACCCCTTTCTTCCAATCGCTATCTCTGGATCCTCCTGCAATGATGGAAGAACTATATAGACGGGCGGACAAATACTCTACACTGGAAGACAATAGCCGGGCAGCCTCCCAGACAGTAATGATTACCGCCCAAAATATCAAGCCGACCACAAAGGGGCAGCCCGAGTAGAAAGGTAGCCAAAGTAAGAACCGGTAGCTCAGGAAATGGTCGGAGAGAAGGGAACCTCCCGGTTTACCCCTCTGAACATTTCCTACAGCCCGGACTCCCTCGGCGTCTCATCGGGATCACCCTAACATTAAATGCCCTGCACCAATTTAGTCGGACCCCGAGCAACGCAATCAATCTTTGAGGTGAAATTACCACAGGGACCACAGTCATGAAACTAACCGATGCCGAACCCTGAATTTGCTAGTAGGGCCGGTTATTCAGCAAGTCTTATTTTCGGTTAGCCAGACTTGGGGCACTGAATTCCATCATTAGTCGAAACACAGCATGCATGAAGCGGTAACCTCGACCTACCATCAAACAATCAGTTATCTAACCAGTGTCGGATAGATTAAGCCTCACGAGCAACCAATTAACCTTCCTTGGTGCTATCAAGCGTGGGGTATAAGGCGTGAGAAGGTGAAAGCTCCAAACCATCCCAGAGCCTCAGGACCCGGCTTCGAATAGCAATCACGGCTGGCGCCCAGCGGGGTTCGGGACGGGGGGAACAATTGGCTATGGATCCCTTGGAATCAATACTCTTGGGTGGGTCGGATAAGCACACTTATGTTAGCTCCCTGTTGTCCTAAGAGGAGAAAGAACGATTGCGATAGGTTTTCCTTTGTAACATCGATGGATTCGCCTAGACCCACTCGAACATGACTGGCATTAGCCCCGTGTATGCTTCTCATAAGCTGAATGTCGTCCCGTCTGCCAAGCCAATCAGACAAAGAGTAAGGCGTTTCCACCTGAACCGCCATCAGGTTATTCAAGCTGATGTAGATAACCTTTTGAAAGCGGGGTTTATCAAAGAAATCAAGTACCTAGAATGGCTGGCCAATGTGGTGGTGGTACCAAAGAAAGGCGGTAAATGGAGAGTATGTGTAGACTATACCGATCTCAATGACGCGTGCCCTAAAGACAACTTCCCTTTACCCTACATAGACCAGATTATCAACGCATCAACCGGGCTTGGGATGTTGTTGTTCTTGGATGCCTTCTCGGGCTACCATCAAATCCCCATGTACCCGCCCGATGAGGAGAAAACATCGTTTATCACCCCACATGGACTCTTCTGCTATAATGTAATGTCGTTTGGATTAAGAATCTTTGGGGTAACTTATCGAGGCGGTGACGAAGATGTTTACAGACTTCTTTGGGTAAAACCATGGAGGTAACACATTGATGATAATATTGTTAAAGTCTAAGGAATTTACTTGAGACACATGACACATCTACAAGAACCTTTTGAACTCCTCAAGGCATACGACATGAAACTCAACCCCTCAAAGTGTGCCTTCAGGGTTAGTACGGGCCGGTTCTTGGGTTTCATGGTGACCTAGAGGGGGATAAAAGCCAACCCTGCTTAGCTCAAGGCTATCTTGGAATCCCCGACTCCTAATTCTAGAAATGGGGTACAATAGCTGACTGGTTGGTTGGTTGCCCTGGGGCGGTTCATCTCTCGGTTCACAGACCGTCTAAAACCATTCTTCGCCACCCTCAACAGGGCCAACCGGGCCAGATAGAATGAGGAGTGTGAACGTGCCTTTATAGCAATCAAACAATATCTAGCGGAACCTTTAGTCCTCGCTAGCCCTGAAGCCGGCGAGATACTCTTCGTATATTTAGCAGTCTCAGATGTCGCAGTGAGTGCTGCCATGTTTAAAGAAAATGCGGATGGAAGGTAGAGGCCAGTGTTCTTCGTCGGCCAGTCGCCAGTCGGCGTGAAACCGAATCCTGACCACCTTGGGTAAGAATTTGCTTTAGCTCTCCGGGTAGCAACTAGAAACCGTAGTAGCACAAGCACACCCCCATTGTGGTTCTAATTAACCTTCCCTTGAAGTACTATTCTAAGCTGACTATGCGGAGGAATGAGCCACGGGTGGTCGAACTAAGTGAATCTGGAGTATCGATATAAGCGAGGTTAGCTAAGAAGGGACAGGTTCTGGCCGAATTTCTAGCAGAAATCCCCCAACCTGAAACATGCCCAGACAATTTGAATTGGTGGACTCTCAGTGTAGACGGGGCATCTCGGTAAACTAGGGCTGACATTGGTTTGAAACTAAAATCCGGTAAGGTGTCGAGCAAGCAATCGGTGGGCCCGGCGCCTCGAATAATGAATCGAATATGAAACCATCTAAGTAGGGATTGGTGGCGAGCTGCGATATCGGTAGGCTAAACATAATTCGAAGTGATTCCCAATTGGTGGTAAGGTAGTTAAAAGCAGAATATAAGTCTCGAGATCCTTGAATGGCAAAGTATGTAACCTTGGTTAAACAACGCTTGGGTAGTTTTTCAGCTTGGAAGCTATAACACATTCTCAGGGACTGCAATGAAAAAACAGACGCCTTAGCCATCGTGGTCGCGTCTCTACTGATAACATAAACAATATTTCTGCCTATCTATTACCAGCCAGATTCCTCGGTAGCCACTGTCCGGTAAGCTAGGTAGACAAAACCTCCCCTTCTTGGATGGACCCCATAGCATAGTATATCAACACGGGAGAACTCCTTAATGAGAAGGACAAGTCTCACAAGGTTTGAATCCAGTAGGCCAGATTTTCCTTGATCGATGGGCAACTGTTCAAACGATCCCTGAACGGGCCATATCTTAAATGCTTAACTGCCGACGGGACGGTATGTGTTAGTGAGTTGCCGCGAAGGGTATGTGGCAATCATCGATGACAGAACTTTGGCATGACCCTTTTCGGGGTATTATTGGCCAACCATGAAGTCTGACGTCGTCGATTACGTGCGAAAATGTGACCTATGCCAACGGTAGGCTCCCATCTTAAGATCGCCGGCTCAAGACCTAATATCCATCTCAAGCCCATGTCCCTTCGCTCAATGGGGAATTGACATAGTAGAGTCACTCCCTACTGCCTCGACTCAAAAGAAGTTGTTGCTAGTGGCCATTAGTTACTTGGCAAATGAATAGAAATTTGAGGCTTTATCAATCAAAGACAAAGGACGTCCTTTCGGTTTATCTGGAAGAATATCGTTTGCCAGTTCAGTATTCCCCGGTCAATTATTTCAGACAACGGGCCCCAATTTGATAGTCGGGTCTACAGGAACTTCTACCAGGAGTTAAAAATAAAGAATCTATACTCCACCCCTCGGTATCCACAAAGCAACGGCTTAGTAGAGGCTTCTAACAAAACCCTATTAACTGCCTTACAGAAACGGTTAGATTCAGCTAAAGGCAAATGGGTAGATAAACTTCCCGGGGTACTATGGGCTTATAGAATGACCGCCCGAAGACCAACCAACATATCTCCTTTTGTACTTACCTATGGAATGGAATCTATAATCCCTACAAAAATCGGTATGCCTACGCTCAGAACTGATGTACCCGAGCAGTTGAGTACAAAATATATAATTAAGGACCTAGACACAACAGATGAATTGCGCGAGATAGCAGATGTATGGATAGCATCTTACCATCGCTGATTGGAAAACCTATACAACATGCGCGTGAAACCCTGAGTGTTCCAGCCAGGGGACCTGGTCCTAAAGAAAATCTTCGAGAACATAGCTAATCTAGTGACTGGAAAGTTTCAGCCCAATTGGAAAGAACCATATATTATAACACGAGCCGACGAGTCCAGTTCATATGCACTAGATAAACTAGACGGAACACCTGTGCCTAGAATGTGGAATGCTATACACTTTCAGAGTCTTATCGATAAAAGGTTGATTCAGTCTCTAACCATGTTTCCATCTCAAATTTTAATTATCAAAGTCCGGGGAAGGTTGATGTCCTATCCAGACCAATATGGTTGATGCCTAGCTGGTTCATTACAAAGTCCGGGGAAGGTTAATGTCCTATCCGACCCAGTATGATTGATGCCCAACTAGTTAATTACAAAGTCCGGGGAAGGTTGTTGTCCTATCTGACCTAGTATGGTTGGTGCCCAGTTGGATCATTACAAAGTCTGGGGAAGGTTGATGTCCTATCCGGCCCAGTATGGTTGATGCCCAACTGGTTCATTACAAAGTCGGGGAAAGGTAGATGTCCTATCCGGTCCAATATAGTTGATGCCCAACTGGTTCATTACAAAGTCAGGGAAAGGTTGATGTCCTATCCGGCCTAGTATAGTTGATGCCCAACTGGTTCATTACAAAGTTCGGGGAAGGTTGATGTCCTATCTGGCCTAGTATGGTTGATGCCCAACTGGTTCATTACAAAGTTCGGGGAAGGTTGATGTCCTATCCTGCCCGATTATGGATTTAATGCACAGTGGTTCATTACAAAGTTCGAGGAGGGTTAGTGTCATATCCCGGAAGGCCTAGTATAGTTTAATGCCCAGATTTGGTTCATTCACGAGAGTCTGGGAAGGTTGATATCCTACCCAGCCTAGTATGGTTGATGGCCAGCTGGGTCTTCCATCTATGCCTACCCAGGTAAACAAAGTAAATTACCCAACTCAACATAAAGAAAGCAACAACATCATATTTTCAAGACAACACATTCTTTATTAAGAAACTCAGTTGCATGACAACAAAAGTCGGGGATATAACGCGTAAGGCATAAGGCTAAACTGACGGCAATAGAATACAATCCCTAGTTTCCGCTAAAGGCATCAGGTTCCTCATTCTCCCCAGTTACTTTGAAGAGAGAATCAGACTGGATGCCCAACCTAACCTCGATGGCTGGAAGACTCTTGCCCGCCTCTTTAACATCTGTATCAGGATTGGTGGTAGGAAGCCCCGGGGGGCATCGTGTATTGATGAAGAATTTGGGAGGTAGCGGCTTTGACGTGTCCGGCTTCCCATATGGGATCACAAGCTCACTTCTACAAATGTTGTGTGCGAAGGCATAGCATCCATGGCCGTGGCCGAGATCGTGTTAAAGCCTCGTTTCAAGCCCTTGCTCACTTTAGAAGCCTCTGCACGGAGAAGAACAACTGCGTCTTTGCTAGCGAGCTCTAGAAGTAAAGAGCTGATTCATCTCTTAAACGGCTAGCCTAGTCCTTTGCCTTGTGGGCCTCTTAATGCTTGACCAAGGCGTCTTTGGACCACGGTTAACTCAAACTCCCTTATCTTTGGCATCCTTTAGGCGGCTTGAGGCATCTTTGGACCAGCCCCAGCTTCAGTTCCACTGGCGTCTGCGGGCGCTCCACTGCGCTTTGGCATCCGATTTGGCCGTGACGGCCTCATGACCGGCATCTCTCTCACTCTAATCCGGACCCGCCCTTTCAACGGCTTCCTTGGCCTTCGATTCCTAGCGCTAGGTAGACTTCGCCTCTGCCAATCAAGAGGCTTTTCAGGGTATACAGTTTGAAAATAGCCAACTTGGCGTGAGATTGTAGCTCTCATCCCATTGGAATTTGGAACTCATGATCTTTGTTAGGCCATGTTTCGAATAAGCCGATGTCCTTCTGGTGGACATATTAAGGATATGACAATAACTAGGAAATAATGCTAGAACATTACATAGCATTTACAAGCGTACCAATTTCGTCGACTGGGCAAAGTTATGGTTGCGGACCAGCATCCCTTCTTCAACCATCTGCAAGAGGTCCTCTTTACCAGTGGAAACGGGGATTGAGACTGCATACTCTTCACCTCTCCCCTCAGCTCGCACAACTATGAGCATCCTGATAAGTTTGTTTGACTCGTCTGAAGTGGTATCATAGAATTTACCCTATTAAAGGCCTCCAGCGATTAATGATCTCCTGGACGCCCTCTGACCCGGCAACCAAAACCTCTTCCATAGGTGGAGTCGGGCCCCATGGATGAAGATGCGAATTCAAGAGCACCCAGTTAGGCAGCAATGGCTTGCTACATTTGACCCGGGTATACCAAGGCCTCTCTGGCCGACCAGAAGCCTGATCGAGAGGATGGATCACCTGGATCGTTGCGGGGTCGGAGAGGCCTCCCCTAACTCCACCAAGATGGTGTTTTCCAAAGCCGACTAGTCATTCAAACCCATATCAGGCGAACCTAAGATGATTATTGCCTACACATCCGAGCCCTCTCCCCCGCCCACCTCAGGGATGGCATCAGCCACCCGCTTGAAGCTAGCATTGCATTTCCTCTTCCGGGCAACAAAGTTATGAATCGAGTCAAACATTTCATCCTCCCCTCTTCTTCTTCCCAATCCGAGGGATGACTGGATATGGGGGGAACCCAAGGGATGAAATCTTCCACTTCCGCCCTAGGAACTTTTTGTGGCCTAGGCGCCCCCTTCCTTATCTTCAATGCTTGGGGGGCAGAATGGGAGCCCTTTCTTGATAAAGGAAGACGCTCTAAATGGCTACCCCTTTCACCTAGCCTGGATGCCTGTGGGGCAGGGCCGAAATCCTCACTAATAGAGGAAGGTTGCCCGGGCTGAGTTCGGATCACCAATTCCCTACTAGCCGCCTTGGTCTCTGGTTCCCTAGATGGAGATGAGTTGGAGGGGAGTAAGTTTAAAAGGTCTGTAGTAACGTAATGCTCCCCTTCCACAATTTCTATGGGAGAGGGCACGGAATGACCGGACGCTGTAGGGAGCCGGGTTACAACTCAAATCACCCAGATTCTTCAAAGTAAAAAGGACTTCGTGATGTCGCTCCCGCTTATAAATCTCCAACAGCTTTCTGATTTTTTCAAAACTGGCCTTCTCCACCTAATTGACTAGTTTACCCCTCCGGCTTTACCATGCATAAGCAGCACATAGTAATGAGGTCTGCGTACATCGAAAGCATGCGTGTAAAAGCACACATGCTACACACACAGGAAGGAGCATTGGCCGGTTTAAAAGGAAGGTCGGGAGAGCTGGGGTGCTTATCCCAGGTCCCCTGTCGGGAATCCCACTCCTTTAGCCTTAAGCTTGGGTGAATCGAGAGTCATGTAATGGTGCAGTCAGGGGAACTGAGTGACATGGATAGGCGGCCCTGAATGCGCTAATATGGGTGTAAAACTTCTACCAGTAAAAATGTCTAGTTGATAAAGGGTTATCGTAGCATCCGATCGAGTCGAATGACGTTTGGGTGAATATAGGCAAGTGGTGCTTTGGTAAAGTTCAAGAATTGCTTGACCAGGGATGACAAGAGGAAGTGAAGCCTGGCTGTGAGTTGCTCCCAAGTGAAAAACACTGTGTTGTATTCTTCGCCCATAGTAGATTCAGCCGAGCCCTCCGACAACTCAAAGTCAATATCCTTGAGGATTTGACAATAAGATCTCACCTCATCCATGGAAAGGGAGGAGATGATGCTGCTTACAGAAGGCGACTCTCAGCGAGGCCCCTGCCTGCCCTCAGCTTGACTAGTAGAAGTCTCTTCTTAACCTCTCGCCATACTGCAAGCAGACAACAATAGAGGAGGCAAAAAGATGAAAATCAACCCCAAGTCATAATACCAAGCTAGTAAAAGATGAGAACCTATGTGAATCCATTGGACCCAGGGAATATTCTTGATTCTGCTTCAGGACACCCCTACGACTCATCACGAGCGTGTGACGAAACTAAACGTACTGAGAGTAGAAACTATGTTCACCTAAAAAATAAGGAGGAAACAAGTGCCTAGTGAAACGGTCCGCAATGTACCAGAATATCCGCAAGCAGAAGCTTTCAAGTAGGGGAGAAATAAGGCAATGGAACAAAGAAGAGGAACAGGTGAAATCCAATGATGACTCTCTATATATCAAGCGTCTAGCGTCTGTAGATGCATTAAATGCACCGCTGGCTCATCACTTCTATGGGAAATTTGAATCCTGGGGACGCTTCGCCTCCTAAGGCACAGAAGACGAGCGTGAGCCAGTCTCGTGGGCCCTTGTACCATCCTAACTGTTGGGTTGCGTCGACCGATTATGCTACGTTCATGAGAAGCACTAAGGGTCGATCCATTCCAAGTTTTTATCAAATATCGCCTTTGTGACGAGGACTCGGTCCACACATGCAATTTGGGAATCCAGGCAAAATAATTATGCAAGGGCTCAAAATGCTCCCGAAATGTAATTTCATTAATTAGTAAAGGCGTTCATAATTACATAACTAGCACTTTACAACAAGCGATCACACTTCGGCAGTTACACCCAGCAATATAGGCGAAAAAGAAGAAGAAACTTTATTGAAGAAGAAGAAGAAAGAAGGAGTCCTAAAAAAAGTGGAGAAAAAAAGCTCCAGGTTTATGTGAATAGACTCTGCGAATGAAGATTTCCATTAAGTTTCAAACGCAAGGGGAAGTAAAGGGTGTAGGCCCTCAATTTTGCCCCTCAACACTTGTTTATCCTGGGTGTCACACTCACCCACATCGGTTCTCATATAACACCGGTGGTTCGAGGCTTAGTGCGTCTTTGAGCCTTGGGTGGAGGCTTGTATGTAGTCCGTTGAGTGCGTATGTAGTTCACTTTAGAGTGTCATCATGGCTTATTTTTTTAGTTATTGGCATCGTGCTATAGGAAGCAAGTGGGGCCCCCTCGACGTTTTAGCTCAATCAAAGTTTATTAGAGTATGTCAAATTCAGAGCACTTGAACTTGTTTCGATCGTATCTCCTTGGTCCAAACTCAGAATCATTCACTGTTTGTTTTGTTGGATTCCTTATTCGCTAAGGAGGTTTCTATTAAAAATTCATAATTTTTTTCAACCGTTTGACTAATCGGTTTGACTGGTTCATCAGGGTAGTACGTACACAACATTGTTTTTTGGGTGATTTTGGTGGTACTCCTCCTTCAACCGATCATATCTCCATCATCCGGACTTGGAATGGTGCACCGTTTTTTTTGTTGGTCTCCTTATTCTTCAAAGAACATTCTATCAAAATTTCATAATTTTCCTCAACCGGATGGACTGGTTGGAATCTGGTTCAACCGGTTAGTCGAGCCCGGCTGTGTGGGCCTTTGCTTTATGATTTGGGCCCAAATCCTATATGGTTCCGGACCCATAAGCTCCAGCTCGACCATGGGCAGTATTGTGGGTCCATTTTGGGCTAACAACCCAAGTTACATGCAGCCCAGCATGAATCCATATGGATGCTGGGTGGTGAAGTAATTTGAAAACTTAAAGATATTAGCTTGCATGGAAAATGAGGGAGGGAGGAGTTAATGGGAAAATTTGTTTAGAGGCGATTGGGCTCTTTTCAAAGCTTGAAGGTGGAAAACACCAGGTTGGCTCAGAAGATGAGGTGGGGAATCAGTACAAAAGGAGAGAAAGATCAAAGTGGAAGGGACCTTTGGAGGGACACTTTTCCGGGCTCAAACGCACGTTTACTGATTATGCTTGGATGCTTAGCTTGCTTAGCTTGGACCCTGGCTCCACTCTATTCTTTAAGAGACATTCTGATCAAATTTGAGGTTTCTCCTCAACCATTTGAGCGGTTTTTCAACTCATACGTGAGGCGGTTCAACGAGTTCTTGGGCGGAGTCTAGGTTTTAGAGAACAACGGTTTGTTTGGTTGGTTCTCCTCATCGGCCCGAGAATCAATCACCGTTTGTTTTAGATTCTGACTCTTTTAGGAAGGTTACGGAAAATTTTAGAGCCTCTCTCAACGAGATGGACTGGTTGGGAAACCAGATCAGTCGGTTCATTTAGGTTAGGTTTGAGACGGCGGTTTGGGTAGTTTGGTTGGTTTGGTTGGTTCTCACTCATTGGCGAGAATCGATCACCCGTTTGTTTGTTAGATTCCTGAATATTTTAGAAATTTTCTGGAAAATTTTGAGAGCCTCTCTCTCAACGAGATGGGCCCGGTTGGGAAGCCGGATCGTTCGGTTCATTTAGGTTAGGTTTGCGAGGAGCGGTTTAGATTAGTTTGGTTGGTTTGGTTTGGTTCTCTACTCATCGAGCGAGAGATCGATCACCGTTTGTTTTGTTAGATTCCTGACTCTTTTAGGAAGGTTTTGAAAAATTTTGAGAGCCTCTCTCAACGGGATGGACTGGTTGGGAAACCAGATCAGTCGGTTCATGTAGGTTAGGTTTGCGGAAGCGGCAGTTGGTGATTAGTTGGTTTGGTTGGGATTTCTCACTCATCACGTGAGAATCGATCACGATTCATTTTTAGATTCCCTGACTCTTTTAGGTTCACAAAAGTGAAACCTCTCTCAACGGGATGGACTGGTTGGGAAACCAGATCAGCCGGTTCATTAGGTTCGGTTTGCAGGAACTGCAGTTTGCGTTATTTGTGTTGGTTCTTGGTCATTCAGAGTCGGAATTGCACTCTGTTGTCTTTTTGAATTCCTGACTTTGTAAGGATGGTTCTGAAATTTTTTGAAATCTTTTCTCAACCGTTTGGACTGGTTGGGAAACCGAACCAGCCGGTTCATTAGGTTCGGTTTGCTAGAATGGCAGTTTGGGTAGTTTGCGTTATTTGTGTTGATTCTTGGTCATTCGGAGTCGGAATTGCACTCTGTTTGTCTTTTTGAATTCCTGACTTTGTAAGGAAGGTTCTGAATTTTTTTGAAATCTTTTCTCAATCATACGGGCGGTTGGGAAGCCCAGCGAACCAAGTGGAGTTCATTGGGTTAGTTTTCGGAGATGATAGTTTGGGTCCTTTTCTTTGTTTGGGTTAGTTCTTGGTCATTAGAAGTCGGAATCGCCTTCCTTTTATCTTGTTAGTTCTTGAATACGTGGATCTGACGGGTTTGAGATCACTTTTCTCCAACCGGCTAGACTAGTTGGGAAACCCGAACTAGCGGTTCATTAGGTTAGGTTTTCGAAGCGCGGTTGGGTACTGCTTTGTTTATATTGGTTTTTGGTCATGTGTAGTCAGAATTGCACTCCATTTGTTTTGTTAGATTCCTGACTCTATGAGGAATTTTTTGTCAAAGGTTCAGAATTTTTCTCAATCGTTTGGACATGTCGAGAATCGATTCAACCGGTTGTGCAAGATAGCTCATAGGCTGACCCCACATTTTAGCATGTTTGATCCGAATCTATTATGAGTGCTCTTACTTGAGAACACCTTAAGCGACTTTAGGGTCTGAGTTCAGTTTCGGTTTGAACAAGAGAAGTGGGGTTGTGGGCAATGTGGGATTTAATAAGTATGGTTTTGGTTTGTGGGATTTTAAAGGGAATGTGTGCTAAAGTAAACAAACCACCACCTCTTTTAACTACACTTCCTTTCTTTTTGGTATAGGATCAATATTTGGTTTTAAATGCATGATGTATTGTTGCCCTACCTATTCTGCGTGCATGGCTAGGGACCTCGGATACATGCTTAGGCGTTGGTATTTGTATTCATATGCACACATGGTGTTTAGTTTTGACATTTGTGATGCATTTGAGCCTTTGGCCGACCTCTTATGCAGCGCTTGGCTAGGGACCACAGGTATGTGCTTTAATGTTGGGTGATGAATTTCACATGGATGCTTTGTGTTTGGGTGTCATGCATGCTTGCTATGTTTGTTGGCTAACCTTTGATGTAGCGTGTGGCCAGGGACCCTTTGATGCATATTACCACTTTTGGTTGAGTGTTTTTAAGCATCTTAGATACGAATTAGGTTGGTGATCTAAGTTGTATGTTTAGCCTAGAGACTATCGTCACGTGACCCATATGCTCCTACATACCCAATTCACTAGTAGAGACGAGGTTTCGGGCCCTAGAGGGGTGCTACCTCATATGAGGTACCTTCCGTCGTGTCGACCCAGGACCCGAAATCTAGTTTTTCGTGTACGACTTTTCCAATGGAGTCATTGGGGTTTTTGTTCTTACTTGGTTTTCCCCTTTATAAAATAACAACAAAAAGTAAGTGGCGACTCCAAAGAAAAACTGTCCTCCTCAAGGACGGATTTTCCAAAACTCGAAAATCAACCCACATTTCCCTTCTATTTAAAAGCGAGTCGCACCAGCCCGTGGATCGGGTAGGGTCCACAAAGAGGGTACATAAGGTTAAAAAATATTCTCTAAAATGCAAATTAGCACGCCCCAACTCAGTCCTTGCGGCCTTCGACCTGATCCATAGTTGAAAATCACATCCAAGCCCCCTTCATAAGCATTTTCCATGAAGCAATCGGAAAAGTACGATACTGACAATGCCCGATGACGTCTAACCATATCTCCCCACTGAAAAACCAGCAATAGCTAGTGGCACAAAGGAATCCACCACCTTGCAAGCCTTTTATAGAGACCTCAAGGTTCAAGGGAACCCCAAATAGCTACATCAAATGTGACACAAAAATATAAAATTTCTCGGTAATGCGTACATTGGAACATACCAGCATTAATAGTCCACTGTTCCCCACACCAAGCCAGTCACAAACGTTCTCTTTTTCCAGTCAGGGAAGACTGACCTCCCCAGTAAGAAAAAGGGGGGCATTGTGGGTACTAGGCTCAGAGCCATCTCTACCATTCACCAGGCCCAAACACCTTTACCCGCAAGCTAGGCCCAAGTATCACCTTCTAGTCAGTCGTGGGATGCAACACCTAGACTTATCCTCTCCTAGCCGGGAGCCATCTCTATAAAGAGGGCCAGCTAATGATTACTCGGTTGGTCTCTCATTTTAAAGACGCCCCCCTCCCACACACACACATAACCGTTTTGGAGATGGTCAAACACTTCTTAGGGCACAATTTATGGCCAGCTTGGTCATCAAAAAAGGAAGAACATGTCATGGCGCACAAAGAACGCCCTCTTTCCCCTTCCGTTTTGGAAGGAAATCACCTACTTTTCATGAAAATCGGATCATCTTCCTCCTCCATAAAGGAAGGAGGAATCACAATAAGGAAGGTACGACATTCTTTACTGAAAAAAACCGACTCTTTCACTCTCCAGATTCCCTAACCTGACTTAGGCATCGGAGAGGCGGTAGGCGTACCACCGCCGTTTTCTTGTTTGTTTTGCAGGTATATGCTGGCAGGTTAATGCTCCAACGATCCAGTGACTCCGAAAATTCAGGATCCATTGACTCAAAAAATTCAGGAGATTACAATTACTACATAAACTGTCTCCACTGGAACTCGAACCATAACCCTTCCCTCCATATGCCCTACCTCTTTAGTTAACAATCACCTATGAAGTCAAAAATAGATAACTAAAATTAATTACATCGTATATTATTTATTAAAATGAGATCCTGATGCCTAGAAAAGGGTTTTTTTTTTAATTAGAAACATGATACATATTTGAAGACGTTAATAGGTATAATGTTTTTGAAATTAGAGAGTAATTTTTTTCCTAGGGAAATATGATATATTATTTAGAAACAGATAGTGCTTCAAAACTGACAAATTATAACTTTATATATTATTATTTTTTACAATTATTCACTTTATATATCACATTGCTGAAATATTATGTTCTTTTTTAAGAGAAAACTAATTTTAGTGATTCAAACCAACAATACTTCTATAGAAATATAAAATCAAAATCGCTAAAAAACATAGAGAATGAAACAACATCCAAGTTAATAGCATAATGAATCGGCTCAAAGCCTATATATTTGTTAGTTGAACCCATATATTTTATATTACTATTATGACTAGAATATATGTGATTCCAGTTCAACAGTATATTGAAAACTATTGATTTGATTTCTTTTCCTTAATAGGATATACTTTGCATGTCGATGATGATAAATAAATGCCGCATCAAGCCGACGATAAATAAATGCCGCATCACGCCGAAGACAAATAAACGTTGAATCACGATAATGACAAACAAACACCACACCAAGACCCACCTAAGGATTCATTTTGATGACAATCTTTTTCACTTCAAAGTCCCTTTTTTCGTATTGGCAATTTTTATATTTTGGACAATATGACGTGCTTGGTGGAAAAAAAGTATACTAGTTAGACAATGATTAAGACCAAGTTTAAGGTGGGTTTGTTTTTTTTTCTTTGACTTTTTCATAATTTATTGCTGAATTTTAAATTTTTTTGGATTAAACAAAAATGTTTAGTTTTTTGGTTTTTTTTAATATTTTTTTTTTAATTTTCTATTAAAAACTAGATATTGAAATATGAGTAAATCATATATTTTGTGATCCAATTAAAACTTTCATGATCCGTTTCATGTAAATTAAATAAAACCATATGTACTTTTAAAATTTTATTCAAAAATGTATTTTTTCAAAATTTAGATAAAAATGAATAGATTCATTTTGTTTTTTAGAAAAACAAACAACAAAATATTTAATCTTATTAAGCACAAATCTTATTCTTTTTTTTTTCATAGTTTAGAGGTGTTGTATGCCAGTGAAAGCCTGCATACAAATAATATTAGTCTAAAAACATGAAAATTGTGTGTACTAAGTCTCATGAGAATTTAACATGATTCAATCATCCATGGTAACATTTATAGATGAGAAAGAAAATTTATCTACTAGAGAATATTAAAAAATAAAATTTATCTCATATATTTTTTTCCTCTCATGAGATATTTCAAATAACTTTCATTATTCAATAAAAAAAAATTAATACTAAATAAACAAACTACCAAAGGATATATTTTATATATGTTATTTTTTAAATAAAAAAACCTATGCTAATTAAGAATGTGAGATTTTCAATGCGAGGTTCTGAGTGTTTCACTTTTATATTCTCTCATTCTTCATAATTACTGGATTGTTGAGTATTGATTAATTCATGGACATATATATGGATTACATTAAAAACCAAACTAGTTAAAAACCTTGAGTTATTTTTTATTTTCTGCTTGTGCATGTGATTTAGTTTTTTTCTTTTTTAAAAAAAAAAAAGCTAAACTTTATTACCTAAATGCTTGTCTCCTAGAACTGTTTGAATTACTTCTCCATATGCTATTTGGTTAACAATCACCTATGATCAAAATAAATAACTAAATTGTACTTCGTATATTTAAATCAAAATGAGACCCTCATGTCTAGAAAAGGGTTTTTTTCTTTTAATTAGAAACATGATACATATTTGAAGACGTTAATTGGTATAATCTTTTTGAAATTAGAGAGTAATTTTTTTCCTAGGGAAATACGATATATTATTTAGAAACAGAAAGTGCTTCAAAACTGACAAATTATAACTTTATATTTAAATTTTTTTACAATTATGCACTTTATATATCACATTGCTATAATATTATGTTCTTTTTTAAGAGAAAAATAATTTTATTGATTCAAACTAGCAACACACCGATAGAAATATAGTATAAAAATCGCTAAAAAACATAGAGAATGAAACAACATCAAAGTTAATAGCATAATCAATTGGGTCAAAGCCTATACATTTGTTAGTTGAGCCCACATATTTGATATTACTATTATGACTATAATATATATGATTCAAGTTCTGCAATATATTGACAACGATTGATTGAATTTCTTGTCCTTAATAGAATATATAAATAAACGTCGTAGCACGACGAAGAAAAATAAACACTGTACCATGACAACGACAAACAAACACTACACTAAGACGACAACAACCACATGCCGCACACCAAAACGACGATAACCACACTCTACACCTAAATGTCAACTAAAAGAAAAAAAAAATAAATAATCATTAAAAGAGGTGAAAAAGTGTCATTTTGGGCCAAATATAACCAAAAAATCAACCCTTCTTATTTAAAGGAAAAGAGGCTAGCTAAGAAAGAGTTTGAAATATTATGTTCTTAATACATCAAGTTTCATAAAAATTTAATTTTCATTGGGAGAATTATTTGATTCAAGGCTCGTCAAGTAAAAATGATCTTAAGGTGATATTTGGTTATTAAATTTGTATTCAGGGAAATGACAAAAAATAAAATAAAATAAAAAGAAAGTTTAAAAATAAATTTAAAATTAATTAATTATTTTATAATTTATTTTAGTTGTGCTTCTTCATTACACAAAGATTAAATAATTTTAGAATACATAAGTTTTTATTTAATTTTAATTTATATCTTTATATATATATATATATATATATATATATATATATATTTTATAGTGAATTAAAAGTAAAAAATAAAAAAATATATAGTTTTTTTTTTTTTGTCTGGCCCCTTGTTGGAGCTAAATATGGCTCAAGTAATTGTAGCAAAAAAAAGAGTCCATAAGACGAAGAATTGTCTGATGAAAAAAGGTATACAAATGCCTTCGAATTTTGCGTGTATGTCCCACTTAGCCCCTGAACTTTTTTTCAATCTCAAGATACCCTTGACATTTACTTACATAGTCACCATGCCCATTATGTTAAAAAAAGCCACAACAAGGTTGGAAACACCGACACATGTGAGGTGTTTAACAGGCGTTTTAACGGATATTTGTCTATTTGTGACATTTTTTAATTGTAGGGGCATGACTAAGTTATGGTAGTAAACGTCATAGATATCTTGGGAAGAAAAAAAATGTTCAGAGACAAAGTGGAACTTACACACAAAAATCAGAGGCATTTATGCAGCTTATCTCATCCTCTACCCATCTGTATGTTTCGAAGACAATACACTCATACTTACCATGTGCTCCAAATTGATCCAAAAATCTTTTCAACCAACAATTTATTATGCTGAACAGTTTCCTTTGAGTATCTTTAAAGGCCACACTCATACTACTATCGAATGACTTTCAAAGACCTAATTATTTTTTGAAAATGTACAGCCACATAATGATTTTTTTCTTTTTTTTCTTTTTTATTTTTCTTTTTTGCATGGTAGAGTATCTTCCTATAATTTTCTGTCTACAATTTTACTTCTACCATAAATTAGGATTTGATGTCAACCACAAAATTTTCAATGAATTTAGCTATTTAGCTCATACATACATGGCAAGCCATCATCAGCTGGGTGTTGTATCATTGTTCCAAAAGAATTCTAGCATGTCTACTGTGTCTCAAAGATATCCTCTCGTCCAAATCTCACTCAAAATCGCCCTCAAAGTAAAGTTTCATCCTAACATTTGGGGTGACAGATTCATTACCTACACTCCCGAAGAAGAGGTAATTAATTAATTCGATGAAAAAATGCGTCAATCTTAATGAATTTTCCAAGTGTTAATCGGTATAGACTTGTTTTGTACAAAGTCGACGTGGGCTCGCAAATCAAGTGTCGAGATCCGAAAGAGGAAGTGAGAAGGGAGTTCATGGCCGCTCCAACCCTTCCGAATTAATGATCTTCATTGATACAAGGCAACGGCTTCGGGGTGGCATAAACACTTGACCGAGATAGAAGAATCATTACAACATGTTTATGATGATTTCATGATGCTGATGATGTATGATTATCTCTCCAATGTTGCTCTTCGATTTCACCATCGAGGCCATGCCACAATATTTCAAGTGGTAAGAGACCAAGGAATTACAATTAATTATCATTGCACTAGTAAAAGGCTAAAATCTGGTGTCCATGCAGATATATTCAACAAGTTCAACGATGAAAATGGTAACTTCAAGAAAGATTTGATAGGCAATGTACGAGGAATGCTAGGCTTATACGAGGCTGCATATATGAGAGTACAAGGAGAAGACATACTGGATGGAGCACTTGCTTTCACCACCACCCACCTAACCTTTTGGTTAGAACATTTAGAATATCCTCTTGAAGACCAAGTTGCTCATGCCTTGAACCGGCCCCTTAGAAAAGGGTTAGAGCGGCTACAGGCAAGGTGGTATATATCTATCTACCAGAATGAAACCATGCATGATAGAACTCTACTAAAGCTATCCAAGTTAGATTTCAATCTAGTGCTGTCCCTACTCAAGGAGGAACTAAGCATTATTGCCAGGTTTGCTCTGAAATCACTAGCAGATTATCTAGGTTGTCTTACGTTGTGTTTGTTTCTCAGAAAGTACTAAAAACTGAAAAAAAACATAAAAAAATGATTTTCTTATATTTGATTATCTAACAAAAAATTCCCAAAGAAAATTACATATTGGATATATTTTCTGTTTAACTTTATTTTTGTTTTTTCTTTCCTTCTACTTTTTTCTCTTTATTTTCTTTTCCTTATATTTTTCTCAAATTTTCTGGAACCCAACAAAACTTTAATGAATTTTAGGTGGTGGAAAGGATTAGACTTTGCTAAAAGCCACTTTCATGCGGATAGATTGGGTGGAAGGCTACTCGATACTATGTATTTTTGAGCCAGCGCATGTCCGGGCTAGACGACCAGGCTGCACACTGGCTCATGACACCCATTATAGATGATATGTATGACACATATGGCACACTTGAAGAACTCGAGCTCTTCACCAAGGCCATTGAGAGGTTTGATGCATGCACCATCATCCTCATCACTATACTGTTAGGTGTAAGTCCAAGATTCCACATGGGTTAGTGTTGGAAGTCTCACATCAGTTGTACTTGGTCAGTGAAGTGAATATATATGAAGGAACCTTCCTCCTTCTAGAAGGCCTTTTAGTGGAAAATGAAAAGGGTTCTAAAATATTAACATGCTATTAAAGCCAGTCAGGTGTCTAGATCACGATGGAAGAGGTCAAGTGTCTAGATCACAGTGGAAGAGGCTCTACACTTATCATCCTCTTAAAGGACTTAAAAAAAAATCTCAGCCTCTATGTGAAGGGGGGTGTTGGAAGTCCCACATTGACTGAACAAAGTCCAATTGAAGTACATAATATCTATGAAGGAACCTTCCTCCCTTTAAAAACCCTTTTAGTGGGAGATGAAAGGGGTTCTAAAATATGAACAGTTATAAATATGAAAGGATTACGACTTAATAAGCCTACACAATAATTCAATTTGTATAAGGTCTTTTGGTAAGGCTCAAAAACACAACCATGAGGGTTTAGACACAAAGTAGAGAATATCATAATATGTAAGACGTGAGCCTCCCCTCCTCCCATAAGGTTCCCAACAACACTAAATATAAATTAGAGCTATGCATTTTATTTTCAGGTGGGATATTAACAACATAGATCACCTTCCATAATACATGAAACTCTGCTATGTCGCACTCTTAAACGTGTACAAGGAAATTGAGGAAGAGATGGAGAAAGACGGATACCAATATAAGCTTCACAATTCGATAGAAGCAGTAGGACATCTCCAACTCTACTTTTTTTTTTTTTTTTAAAAAAATAATAATAAATTCAGTCTCATGTATATACATAGGATAATTGGATGAATGGTGTTAAGATAAAAAGAATCAAGTTAGAGCTTACTTTGCTACGGCAAAATGGTTCCATGAACGACATTAATAGAGCCATCATACCTTATATGATATTGTTTCCAATTAGTTCTGTTTTTTACTTTGTATTTGTTATTTGAATTCTGTTTCATTGTATTTAGGAGGATCTTTCTGTTTCCTTAAATATAGCAATTAGTTTAGACAAGCTGTTATATTTGAAATCCTTAAATATTGATCAATGAAAAGCCATCGGTGAGTGGCCTTTATTTCCTTCTCAATCATCTACGTTTCTCAATCTCTTTATGGTATCAGAGCAGTTTTTTTTTTTTTTTTTTTTTTTTTTTTTCTGCTATTCATCTCTAAGCCACCCTAGTCATGACTACAAATTCATCCCAACCTACAATTCACAACACCAACGAACCAAATCAAACCTTGATCACCATCAATATCTCAGCTCAAGCCCCACTAAAACTCACCAACAACAACTACATTTCCTGGAAGCTTCAATTTCACACCCTCTTCATCGGATATGATCTCCTAGGATACATAGATGGTTCAAAACCATGTCCAGCAGCCACTGTTACTTCCAACACCACCACTACACCAAATCCTGCTCACACCTTATGGGTTCGACAAGATCAATTAATCCTAAATGCCTTTGTCGATCTCTTCTCCCACTATCATTCCTTTCATCGCTAGAGCCCAAACATCTGAAAAGAGAGCTCGACTATTCACATATGCTAAGCCATCACGGAGGATGCATTAAGCAGTAAAACTCATTTGAAAATCTAACCAAAGTGCCTCAACCAAGTACGCATTTTCTACAAACAAGGAAAGCTCTGTCATATTTGCAATTCTTGGAGAATTAATGGAGGAAGATGATCTCATGAGAAACTTAGATGGGCTCGGGGGATGAGTATAAAGAACTTGTTCGGGCCGTCCAAGCCCAAGACACTCCGATCACCTGACGAGCTTCATGAAAAACTTCTGAATTATGAAGCGCCACCGCGAACTAAGTCCGAACCTCGCACACTTTCCAGCCTTCCTAAGAGGGATCCCTTGGCTATCGATCCAATGGCTAGCATCCTTCCAACTTCTCCAACAATGTAAACAACATGGCCGACGCCGCCAAAGAAACTACACCAATAACACCCCTGCATACAACAATGGACCAAACTCCAGTAGAAACACTCGACCTCCTCGTCCCTATCTTGGTCACTGCCATATCTGTGGAATTCAAGGACATACAGCCAAGAAGTGCCCATCCTATTGCCTTGTTCCTAATACACCATCCACCACAGCAAGTGCTCCAACGACAAATTCTCCACCACAGCAATTGCATCGAGCCCATTTTGCTGTAAATACTTCGTCCAACAATCCAACATGGTTACTGGACACGGGTGCTTCTCATCATGTCACAACAGACTTGTCCACCTCTCCTTCATGCATTCTATAGGCTCGACATATCATGATCGGTAATGCACCGCCTCCCATCACTCACACGGGTTCAATCTCTCTTCACACTCCCAACACCTCTTTTCAATTAAACAATGTTCTCTGTGTTCCTACAATGAAGAAAAATTTAATCTCCATCTCACAATTTTGTCTCTCCAATAATGTGTCCATTGAATTCTCATCTTCTTTTATTGTGAAGGAACTTCGCACAGGGGCAACTCTCTTGAAGGGCAAAACGAAAGATGGGGTGTATGAATGGCCATCCTCTACTCCAATACACTCTCCTCTGTTAGCATTTTCTAGTGTTAAGACAACCTCTTCTCAGTGGCATCATAGACTAGGTCACCCAAGCCTCTCCTATTTTACAGCACATTCTTTCTCATTATCAAATAAACTCCTCCACATCTTTGTCTTCTGATTTTCTATGTAACGCATGTCACTGAAATAAAAGTCACAAACTTTCTTTTCTAATTCTTCTTATTGTGTCTTCTACTTCTTCAAATCATCTTTTCAGATGTATGGACTTTCCCTGTTTTATCAAATCATGGTTTTAAATATTTTGTCATCTTTGTAGATCACTTCACTAAATACATTTGGTTTTATCCACTAAAGCATAAATTTGAAGTTAAAGATGTTTTTATACGATTTAAAGCTATAGTGGAAAAACACTTCACACTAAAATTGGCATTAATTTTTATTTGCATGTAAATGGTGGTGAATATTTAGCTTTAGCCAACTTTCTTGCTATCAATGGCATCTCTCATCTCACTACTCCCACCACACACCCCGAACACATGGATATTTTGAGAGAATACACAGCATATTTGCTGGAAAAAGGTTTATCTCTTCTACCCATGCTTCTATACCTTTAACCTTTCGCCAAGCTTTTGCTACTCGCAACTTATTTAATTAATAGAATGCCCACCTAACTCAATCTTTCGATCTCCTTTTGCAAAATTTTTAAAATTTCTCCAAACTATTCAAAACTTCGACTTTGGATGTTAATGCTACCCATTGCCGCCTCTATTCCTCACACAAATCCTGCTGATGCTCGCCCAAACCATGTGTCTTTTTAGGTTACTCTCTCACACAAAGTGCTTATCTTGTTTCCATCCACCCACATCTAGAACATATGTCTCTAGGCATGTTAAGTTTGTTGAGTCAGTGTTTCCATTTCCAAAAGCATCCACTCCTTCATCTCCTACACAACCAAATATGATGTCTACCTGGATTCCTCAACCTCTTCATGTGCCCTTCTTGCCAACAGGTCGCTTCTCTTTCAATAACAACTTTGCCCATCGATGTCACCCCATCTGCCGTGCAACATATTAGGCAGCCCCTGTGTGTGGAAACAACACATTCTACCAGATCCTTAACCTCAGCCACAAACACACAATCTTTGCCACCTAATTCCACCATCATTGCATCATCATCCAACCCACCTCCTCTCTAAATAACCACTTCCACTCCCTCTGCCCGTCAACCAACTCACACCCACACAATGATCACAAGAGCCAAAAATCACATTATCAAATTCAAAAGCTCAATCTTTCCACTCAACTTTCTCCACCAACGGACATAGAACCCACCACTGCCACCCAAGCCCTCAAGGATCAAAAATGGCGTCGGGCCATGTCTCAAGAATATGACACTCTTGTTCGAAATGGAACGTGGGAGCTTGTGCCTCCTGCTTCCAGTCATAATATAGTTGGTTGTAAGTGGATTTTTCGAATTAAACGACACTATGACGGTTCCATTGACAGGTATAAAGCCCGCCTAGTAGCTAAAGGGTTTCATCAACGTCCTGGTGTTGACTATCATGATACTTTTAGCCCTGTGGTCAAGCCAACTACAGTACACCTTGTCCTCAGTCTTGCTGTTAGTCGTAAATGGTCTCTCCGCCAGCTTGATATCAACAATGCCTTTTTACAAGGCTATCTTTCTGAAGCTGTCTATATGTCACAACCACAAGGCTTTGTTGATCCTGATAATCCCTCCTATGTCTGCAAACTAAGAAAAGCAATTTATGGTCCTAAGCAAGCCCCATCGCTCCCGGTATAATGAGTTTCCCAAATTTACTAGCCTCGGGTTTTCTTTAACTCCCTTTGCCGATACTCTCTGCTCATTCTCAACATGGTGGTCACCTTATCTATCTCTTGGTTTATGTCGATGATATTATTATAACTAGTGACAATGATGGTTTTGTTCAACAATTTGTGACTCTATTATCTCAATAGTTTTCATTAAAAGACCTTCGGCAGCTCTCTTATTTTTTAGGTGTGGAAGTTATCTCACATCCTCATGGTCTGTTTCTCTCTCAAAGGCTTATATACCGATCTTCATTGCATTCAAAATGATGGAAGCAAAACCCGGTTTCCCTACACCTCTTCCTACTTCACCACCAATCACTTTGCACTGGGTTCTCCACTTAGTGATCCATCCAATACCAAGTACATAGTTGGAAGCTCTGCAATATCTTACTACTTACTCCTACTGCATTGCTCAAGAATAATAAATTGTCACAAACTCACATAAACCAACCCCGATAATTGGTTTCTTGTTAAGATACTCTTCGTTATCTTGTGGCTCGCCATCGAAGGTATAATTTACTCACCGTGACTCTCCACAATCATTACATGCCTTCTCTCGGGATGCTCAATTACATGCCTTCTCCGACGCCGATCAATGGGAACAAAGATGATTTTACTTCCACCAAAGGCCAATTTGTGTTTATCTCTGTCACCGAATCCAATTTCCCGGAGTTCCAAGAAGCGTCAGAGTTCGGTCCAAGATTGAAGCAGTAGTATCGGTCCCGTTGCAACACCGCCATCAACCTCCACCTGTCCGCTTCTCGATGAACTTGGTGTGTCTTTTCTCATTCCCTGATTTACCGTGATAACGTCAGCCACTCTATGTTCCAACCCGCTTTCCACTGAATGAAGTATGTAGTTATCACTCCATTTTATTCGTGATCGTCTTAATCGGTTCGCTTCACGGTTGCTCATGTTTCCAAGAAAGACCAACTTGTCGATGTTCGACGGCCCCTTTCTAAGACACCATTTCTTACTCTCAAGACCAAGATTAGACTCTCTACTCGAGTTCCATCTTGAGGGGGCATAATAGAGCCATCGTACCTTATCTGATATTGTTTTCAATTAGTTTTGGCTTTTGACTTGTATTTGTTATTTGAATTCTCAAGCCATCAGATTAGGAGGATCTTTCTGTTTCCTTAATGAATTCTATTTCATTGTATTTAGGAGGATCTTTCTGTTTCCTTAAATATAGCAGTTAGTTTAGACAAGATGTTATATTTGAAATCCTTAAATATTGATCAATGAAAAGCCATCGATGAGTGGCCTTTATTTCCTTCTCAATCATCTACGTTTCTCAAACTCTTTAGGCATATACCAACAATGGAATGGTATATGCGTATTGCACTATTAAGCTCAGGTTACTCCTTGGTTATAACCTCATGTTTCATTGGAATGGAAGAAGTTGTAACAAAGGAGGCCTTGGATTGGGCGATATGTGATCCTAAGATTGTCACAGCTTCAAATCTACTTGCAAGGTTGATGAACGACGTTACATCATATAAGGTATGTTAAATGGATATGCTTTGGCCTCCCATGATAGGAAATTGTTTGGTTTATGTTTTCAAAAACGGTTCTTAATAACAATTTTTGAAAACACAAAAAATATTATTTTGATGTTCTCTTAAAACTGTTATTGTTTTGAAAATTTAGTATTTTATGTGTTTTTCAAAACAAAAAAAACATTAAGAACCAAATATGTTATCTGTGTTTTCTTTATTCTCCTTATTTTCTAGAAAAAAAAAAAACAATTTTCAAAAATGGTAAACAAACAGCGCTTGAAGGTTTTGTTCGACTCAAGTACTAAAGAAAACACATATCATATTTGGTTCTTGGAAAGCATTTAAGGAAAGAAGAATTATATTCTTATTTTCGGTTATCTAATAATAAATCTTGAAGAAAATCAAATATAAACTCAATTATTTAAATATTTATATATTCTCAATTTATGTAATCCTTATATTGATTAATTATAATCAATAAAATGACTTTGAGGTAGAAAATGAAAATAATATATTCCATTTGACTCTATTTTTATTTTTTCTTCATTCTACTTTTTTCCTCTATTTTTCTTTACCCGAGAACTAAACATAACCTTAAAAAAAATAATGGCTTGTTTGGTTCTTGAAAATTATTCTTGAGAATATTTTTTGAAAACAAAGAAAACACCATTACATTGTTCTTTGAAAACTGTTCACGTTCTCTAAATTTAGTGTTTTCTTTGTTCTTTATATTTTTGAGAACACAAAAAAGTTCTTCCTTGCTTTCCTTGTTCTTCTTGTTTTTGACAATAAAAACAATTTTCAAAATCAGAACCAAACAGGTAGTACCTTTCTCATATTCTATTATGCAATAAATAATATTGAGCTTAATGCAAGGGAAAGAAAATAAGGAGGAAAAATAGAAGGAAAAACAAATGAAGAAATAAAAAAAGAGAAAAGTTAAATCCCACCTTTTATTTTTATTTGCTACTTCAAATTAATTTTATTTATTTTAAGTCATCAATATAAATATTAAATAATTTAAGAATATGTAAGTTTACCAATAATTTTATTTATATTTGATTTCTTTTTTTCTTTAGACAACCAAATATAAGAAAATCATTTTTGTTAATATTTTTTCTTAGTAGTTTCCAGGAATAAAAAATAATCTAAAATCAAATCAAATACAATAAAAAAATAAATAAAAATAAATTCATAATATGGAATAAAAATAATTTATTATCTTTAAATCTTTTTTTCTTCATTTCCCCTATAATTTTTTTTCCTCATTCTGACATTTTCCCTCAATTTTTCTACTAGCCAAAGACAAGTAAAGTCTTACCGAAATGATTGTGTTGCAAAATAAACAACAAATAGGAAGAAAATAAACAAGAACACATATATTTATGTGGTTCGACCAATGTGACCTATGTCAACGAACAGGGACACTTATATGGATTGCGGCTTTCAAGTAACATGATCCCAAAAAACCCTAAACACACACACACACACACACACACACACACACACACACACACACACACACACACACATATATATATATATATATATATATATATATATATATATATATATATATATATATATATATATATATATATATCCCTAGAACAAATTGTGCAGTTTGAGCAAAAGAGAGGGCACGTAGCATCAGCCATTGAGTGTTATATGAAACAATATGGTGTCTTTGAAGAACAAGCATACAATGAGTTTCACTACCAAATTGAGAATGCATGGATGGATATTAAGCAGGAATGTCTCAAACCTATTGCTATTCCAATGCTTCTCCTTAATCATGTTCTCAATCTTTCACGAATCTTGGATGCTGTTTACAAGGAGGGAGACAAATACAAACATGTCGGTAAAGTGATGAAGGACAATATTAGACTTATGCTCGTTGATCCCATAGTATGATCAAACGAGAGCCTTTTATAATATTAAACCATATTGTATATAAGGTGTGTGAACTAGACATTATTAGTGGCTCCTAATTCTCAAAATCCCAGAGGATAAAATTAGGCCATTGACTCTTTATCGTCGTATATATTTATTTTTTTAATGGAGTTTCTAGGTAGGGATAGAATTAGGGAAACAGGCCAAGAATCCTAAAAATCATCTCGGTATTCCTACTCATTGAAATGGACTTAGAATACTTTTTTTTTTTTTTTTTTTTTGTAGATAATTTTATCACTTTTGCAAAAGCATCCCAAAATGCTTGTAATAACATTAATGGAACTTTCTATAAGTTTTGTTTGTTATGTTATGAATCGCGGAACCTTTGATTCATGAGAATATGAATTCAAGAACTTAAAGTTAAGAAATCAACGTAAAGTTGCACGAGCGTTTTAATGTGGTTTGACTAATTATGCTTACATTCACGGATGAGAGAGAATATTTCCCCTATTCTTCAAAACATAGAAAACAAGATTAGAGTATTAAAGCATTGTGATTAGGAAAAATCACAAAATCACAAAACCTTAGAATGCCCACAATACTGAGAAAATACTTCACAAAAACATTCAATCCCTAAAACCCTCCCCAAGATCAAACAACTCTTCAGGATTAAAATATGGTTGTTGCTTCCGATTTTTGGGGGTTCACGTGCATGGAAATTTATCGATTTTCATTGAAATCGGGCTTTCGGCCCATTTCTTGGGACGCGAGGCCCCCATTTTTCTCAAGCCTTATACAAGCCCATAAAAATGTTTTAGTATATAAACCCAATTTTTGTTTATTCTTTTTATGTGGGACAACGTTCTTTTTGAAAAAAAAAACCATCACCCACTGACTGAAGAATCATAGGCATGCATTTTCTTCACACAAGAATATTGCCCACAAAAACTATACCAACAAGATTTTCAACTTTAATCTAATTCTTGTACGCATTATTTTCTGTTGTTTATCAATTTTTAGGACAATTATGAATTTGTACTTACATAATTTTCATTTTATAAGGAACTCATAATTTGAATTTTGTATGTAACTCTTGATACACTTAAATCATGTATAAAGTATGAATGTTCATACAATCATTAATTTAAATAAAGACAGAAAAGGGAATTAGAATTACAATAAATAAATAAATTTATTAATAATATTTTATTTTGTCCACATAAACGCAATACTTTTTTTTTAGAAAAGCATTTTTCATCACATAAACCCATGACAATTTATACCCATACGCTTCAAAAAAGATGGAAAAAGCCTATAGAATTCAGTTTACTAAGAACCATAAAATCATTTTAGATTCCTTTCTGCTTAGACCCGCAAGATCATCCAAGAATTAAAAGTTAGGACTCAAAACTAGTCAAGACACTAAACTTGGGCAATAAGTTAGTACTCAAAACTATTCAAGATTTATGAACTTAAGCAATCACTTAAGACAAGAAATTAGGTACTTTTTCTCCTCGGATTGGCAAAGGAAAGAACATGTTTTTTTTGTTTTTTTTTGGGTGCATTATACCTTATATTGTGTTGATGGGATGCAATATCATCAAATATTCGTTATCGCTCGCTATCATTTCAATATATACCAAACTTCACATGCTTAATTTTCAAATTTTCATTTACTTTAAAGTTTTGATAAAGATAAAAACAAGGAAATGTGTGTGTTTTCAGGTGCTTATTCATCAAATTTAAGACTTGAAGTTTTTGAAAGGGGAAATTATGTTATTGTGCACTGAGGGAAAAAGAATAAAGAAAATGGTTACCCAATTTTTTCTAGAATCTGTATACTTTAGGAAAAGAAATAACATTTTGGTGCACTCAACAGTGCACACTCTAGCAGCAGACAATTTTGACCTCCACACAAAATAAAGTTGACACATTGCTCATAGGACGCAGTGGTGGGACTCGATGGGAACTACTGCTTGACAGCTTTCATCTCTCATCTCTCATCTCTCATCTCTCCTCTTTCCTCCACCTGTCTCTCTTCCCTTTAAAAATGTTTTTCATTTTTAAACCCATTTCATTCCCTATTTCCTATTTAAAAAATTTAGAGAATTTTAAAATTAAATAAATCAACTAATCATTATTTTTTGTTTTTTATTAAAAATTTATTTTAATTTTTTATGTAGTTAAATCATTAAAATAAATTAGATTTTAATAGAAAAATATATGAACATTAGGTAATTAACATTTTATGTAAACTATAAAATGTATTCTTATAAAATAATTAATAATATAGTAAATAAATACTAATTTTTTTAAGGGAAATACTGATGTTTTAAGTAATATTAATGATATATTTCACTTTTTTTAGAATATCAAACTTAAATTAAAAATAAAAAATTATTTTTTAAAACTAAATTTGCATTTTCTTCAAAAGAAAAGAAGAAATATAATATGAAAAAAATATTAATTTACCTTTAATTTTTAATAATTTAGTTAAATTTTAAATATAAATTCACAATTTTGGTTTTTTTGAAGGCTTAATCACTTTTACAATGTAGTAAATTGTCTCTACTGAAACTCGAACCTCTCACCTCCTCATATCCTTCCTTTAAATGTTAAACGCTCTATTAGAGTATATTTAAATTCTTAGTATATTTAGGATTCTTAGTATATTTAGGATTCCTTTTATTAGATCTATGCTATTATTGTCTTGCCTTTGTATAGATGTATATATACACCTCAACTCTTTCAATAATAATTAAGTCTCTTTCATAATATGGTATCAGAGCTATAAGCTTAACAACAAACCTAAAACCCTAGACTATCCTTCTCTCAACTTTTTATTTGTTAACCTATTTTCTTTAAGGAATGAGGGGTGGTTTATGGTCATTCTTGACCCAATATCACCCCTCCACACCTCTTTTTCTTGTTTTTATCTTTCTCATGCATTTGGGTGAGATCTCCTTCCTTAAGCTCAATCTTAACAACACACAAACCCTAACCCAAGCCATTGTCACCACTGGCACTGCCGTCACCGCCACTCTTTATTATCTGTTGATCTTGTGCGCTTAGGAACGCAAAATAAAAAAAAACTACATGTGACGCCCCAAAACCGAGGGTCCGTTGACAACCTGTCAATCAGACAATCGTGGATGTCTGCAACCTCGACACCGCCATGAAAACCCGGCAGTCCCGAATGGGAGTCTACCCAAGGTACAAACCTGTCCCAATAATCAACTTATGACCACATCGGGTTCATATACAATTAAAATGAGTAAACATGGCCACTTGAGCCCCTGCATTAATACCACACCAAACATATCCCCAACCAAATATACTACATGGTTCAAGGAGTTTTTACATTTACTCTTAATTCAATATATATTAAATTTATAATTTAATACATGTTATACAAAATCAAAGCAAAAAGTCGGTTTTCTTCTCAAACGGCTCCAATGAGCGCCGCCTCCCGACGTCTCTCCTCGTACTCTGGAAATAGTGATCCCTCGACAAGAGCAAAGCCCAAGAGTGATAATCTCCAGCATGGGTTACCTCACCTAAGTGCACATGCATGGCAAACAATCACATTCAAGCAATTTCATGAACTTACTCAAATGTCTACATGACTATCCTATGTCCCGAGTCTTCACTCGAATTTCACATATGCCTAAGCCGAATGCGAGTAAAAATATCCAGTTTTCAAAACAAAAGCTTCTTGTTCTCGAAAACTTACTACCGAGTTTTGGTAAAAATATTGGACTACCCTTAGAGGCGAATTGCTGGATAACTCTCCGAAACAATCATGGTCCTCATCCAAAGTGATCTGTTGGACATCCCTCCGAGGCAATTCTTCGGAAAATCTTCCTTGAAATTCCTTTTACAAACATTTTCATTTTTGTTTCATTTCATGTCATGCACTCACTCCTAATATTTTAGGGTGCCCTAGTGCATATGGAATGCATGATGCCAATTCCAACACATTCATGCTAATATATTCACATGCATATAAATTAACATAATTAAATCACATAAAACATGTTATGAAAATTCACAATCAATTACACCAAAATTAGCTCACATGGGCTAATTAACAAACACGAGCAATTCATTTTGAATTACTCAACCAAACACGTTTTCACACCAAAAATTTTGTGTCACTATTCACGGAACAGGAAACCTCCGTTATTGTTCATTTACTCACACAAATAGGAATTTTCTCCACTCAGTTCAAAGCTTTTGAGACCGAATTTATGGCTAAAACAAGCCTCAGAACATTCCTATCCATTTACACGTCTCTTAGTCGAAGAATATCACAAGTAGGAAAAGATCCATACCTCTTGGAGTTGTTGAAACTCCACCAACTGCGCCCACGTAGCCTCGCCGCGTAGAACAGTTCTTTTTACTTTTGCTCACGAAAACCACGGTTCGACGGTTTAAAATCTAGAGAGAAGGAGCACACTTTCTCTAGAAATCGATCCAAAGAACCTACTCGTCTGGGCCCACGCCTATTTTTTTAGAAGATGACACTATTTGATTTTGTTTTATTCTCATTAAACATTTCATTAATGCCATCCATGTCCTTAAATCTTGGATTTTTGACACTTGGCACTATCTAGGCCGTCCATTTCATCCTCTCTCTCATCTTGCAACATGTGTCACAAGAGTACATGTAGTAGGTGACTTTTGTCACATCGCATGTCTCTCAAACCCCTTTTACGATACCCGACACCAGTTGCCTCGAAAAACGTGAAATTCCGACTATCTCGAAATTCGACGAAATTCGACGTGGTATCTAGATTTCGCGAGACGATTCCAACAGTTAAATCCATTTCGTCATCCGAGATCTAGAAAAATTTCGGGTTTTGACCGAAATTATGATTTTACCCTTTTTCAGAAATTTTGAATTTTCTCGGGTCTTACATTATCCCCTCCTTAAAAGGAAATTCTCATTCCAAATTCCAGACAACACAAAGACAACACATGACATAAACGGACACTATACCATGCATGTAAACTAGTCATTTAAGCATTAAACGACTAAACAACGTACCTTCATCCCTAAACAAGAAAGGATAGGTGGCCCGCATCGTGTCCTCGTGTTCCCACGTTGACTCCTCTACTCCACGGTACCGCCATAGCACCCTCACTAGCCTCATGGTCTTGCATTGCAAAGTCCAATCCTCGAATTATCCATAATGCACACCGGTCCTCCTCGGTCTCATCCATGTCAACTCCAATCTCTCCCCAATCCACTACATGAGTCGATCCGGAGTGTACCGAGCATGGAGATGAAAACATCATGACACTGGCCATGCTAAGCTGCAAGGCCAACCCAAGACATAAGGCCTACCTCTCGAGCATCTCGAAGGGTCCAATAAACCCTGATAACTTCCCCGCTGTCGAACCCGACCACCCTCTCTTAGCATCACCTCCAAGAAGACATGATCTCCAACCCTAACTCTAAGGGCCGCATCGTGACATCAACATAGCTCTTCCGTCATTTAGCCGTGAGAAGACGCTTGTCTTGTCAAGCTCACCTTCTGAGGTGTTCTAATCGATCGACCATTGATGGAGCCTTCCCACTCCGTCCAACATATCAACGATCCGCATGGCCTCCCATATAATGCCTCATATGGTGCCATCCGTATACTCGCGCATGATAACTCAAGTATCAGAGCGACCAATTCAAGGGAAAAATGCTCTTCCCAGATACCCTTATGATCCAAGACGCATGCTCGTAGCATGTCCTCTAACACTTGTATATAATCCACACAACATGTAACCCTACACAACCCTTGCTTGGTGTGCAAACACTGACCTTCCCAAGGTCACAATCACTAACAACTCAATGGGCCGTCAACCTAATCCATGTCATGAATGACATCCATATATCGAGTCCTTGCAGGGTCACCAACACCCAATGTAATTTCCAAAGGGCACCAAATCTCGGTCACTCGACTCTATCACTTCAACTCTAAGTCTACGTGATAATGGTGACTGTGTGTTTTCATCTCAAGTCACTCCCGAATTCTAACACTCAACTCTGGGCCCGCTGGATAACTCGACCGCAGGTTTCATCTCGAAATACTCCCGACTTATCACTAAACTCTAAGTCTACGTGACAACTTCGATAAAGCAGGATTTCCTTTGGGCAACGTAATCCTTCTACCACACTATGAGCCTCTATATCCACACGTAATTGATATCTCCACGTCTCTTTACACTCCACACGTAAATTTCGGATATCTCCACGGGTCTCTTACACTCACACATAAATTTCGGATAACTCCACGGGTCTCTTACACCCACACAAAAATTCGGAATAGCTTCCCGGGTCTCTTACACCCACACAGAAATTTCGGATTTCTCCACGGGTCTCTTACACCCACACAGAGATTTCGGATAACTCCACAAGTCTCTTACACCCACGTAGAAATTTCGGATAACTCCACGGGTCTCTTACACCCACACAGAAATTCAAGATAGCTCCCCGGGTCTCTTACACCCACACAGAAATTTCGGAATTCTCCACGGGTCTCTTACACCCACACAAAGATTTCGGATAACTCCACTGCCCTTACACCCACGTAAATTTCATTCTCTCCCTGGCCCTTATACCCACACGTAAATTTTGGGACTTCTCCATCGGCCCTACACCACACAAAAAATTTGGGATACTTCCCCGGGTCTCTTACACCCTCACAGAAATTTGGGATATCTCCCCGGGTCTCTACAATCACACGTAAATTCGATCTCTCCTCGGTCTCTTACACTCCACACGTAATTGTGGGATAGCTCCCTGGCCCTACACCACGTAAATTTAGATACCCTGGTCTCTCTTACACCTAATAATGTAAATTTGAGACATCTCCCGTGTCTCTTACACTCCACACAGATGGATACTACCGCTGGTCTCCTTCACCCTAACTCCAGCCACCCAGGGGATTAACGACCCCCTTCTTGCTTTGCCCAACACACATTAATTTCTCTTCATTTCCTGATTCGAACTATGAGTCTTCATTGGACGTTGTCCCAAAGACAAACTCAATCCACACTCACTAAGAGTGGTGAATGACCATACCATACACCCACACCTGACTCGACGCGATGTTACCGTGCACATGAATGCAATGATGCCATACTGTGACACCCAAATCCCGAGGGTCCACCATGAGCAGAATCTCGAAGATCCCTAACTCATAATCCCGACCTATCAGGTCAACTCTCACCCCACATCCTAGGGAAGAACATCTACACCTGGCTTCTCTAAAGGCCTCAACCTCTAAGCCCAAACCTATCACACAAGATGCATTAATGAACATGATGCATTAGAAAAAAATGCGTGAGCAAACGTACCTCGTATGTCCAAATTGACCGCATGCTCACCTATTAACACCATGAGACGCTGGCCTCCAGGACAATCTCGCCTCATATGCCCAAGTCGCTGGCGTAAATGCAATATATCGTCTCGCCCAACTACCAGTCCCGCCCGTGAGCCTGCACCGACCTCGACTCCACACTCTAGCCCCTCCGCCCATCTCGTGTCGAAGGTGCTTGTATATCACCCCGAGATCGAAACTCCGGGGTTCCTCCGACTCCCATACTAGGTATGGAGGTTCAAACCAGACACTCCTGCTTTACAACCTAATCGGGATCGTGCTATCCCAAAACTCGATCCCTGTCTTTGGGGGCAATCCTTTCTCACATGCCCAGGTTGTCGGCAGAAATAACATATCATCTGCCCTATCTGACTAAATGCCCCATCCTGACCCTGGTCCTGAAACTCGGGTGAAGCAGAAGTCTTCTGCCACTTCCCCAAACTAGAAAAAGGCTGATCCTCCCTTTTCTCACTAGCATCCGTAACTCGGATACCTCATGCATCCTTTATCTCTCTCTCTATGGTCAGGGTCGTCCCAACCAAGGAGTCCATGTCCTATAGGCGAAGTCCTGCAATCCTGCCCCGAATGGGTAACTTTAGTCCATTCTCAAATCTCTTGACCTTGGCCACGGCCATGGCCACATAGTCATCACTAAAACGTGTCAACTCGATGAATCTGGCCACATACTCCATCACTGTCATCTCTCCCTGCCTCAGCTCTAGGAACTCCTGAGCCTTTGCATGTCTCGCAGTATCCAGAAAATACTTGCCAATGAACAACTCCTAGAACTCTACCCATGTCATTGCCTCTAGGTCTCTAGAGGTCTTTGCCCAATTCCACCATACTTGGGCCTCACCCTCTAGCTGGAACGCAGCTAGTCTAATCCTGGTCGTGTCAAAGGTAATCTCCATAGCCTCTAACACCTTCTCGACCGCATAAAACCAATTTGTCCGCCACCATCGATCTCCCTCCCCGTGAATGCCTGAGGATGCGTGATGCCCCAACCTCTCGGAGGTTACCTGACCTCCCCGTTTACTCGTCGCACTAGCTTATGCAATAGCAAAGAGTCGCAATAATTTACAAATTTCAAAGAAAAGCCCGTCGATCAAAAAAGCCTATGGTGCCCGATCAAGACTCTGGACGACCTCTACGTCCTCGCCCTCGACTAGCCATCTACACAAGTCAAATGGCAAGTTAAATTTCAATGCAGTATCTCTAAGGCATTATCACAACCCCGAGACACTATTCATACACAAATAATATTTCATACACAATGTCCATGCATTTATAGGTAATGCAAGACATAATTTCATTTTATTAAATCATAATCAACATCAAAAATTTTATTTTTGAAATTTTCATTTTTAAAAATTTTTATTTCATGTGATTTTATTTTATTTATTTTTTAAAAAAATTTGTGAACAGTGCTCATGAACATTGTTCATGAATATCCCAAATAGTGACTCTAAATGGGCAGAATCAGTCCAAAATCTGCCAGTGCACAGTGCACACCCAACGGACCATGGTTACAAGACACGTGTCGTGGCGCGACCGGGCTGTCATTGTGGCGCACGGCCAATACCGTGCTGCGGGCCCCTTCCCGCTGTGTCGCAGTTCGGTCGGTCGTGGTTGTGTCAGACACGACACACCCGGAAGACTATGGCCATGCGCAATGCGGTCACGCTCTCACACAAGGTGTCGCAGCCATATTGCGATAAAAAGCCGCCCCCAGCCACGATACAAAGTTTGTATCGTGACACGCCCCCCAGGCCAGGCCATCCTTCCCAACCTCTATGTCACGATACAAATTGCAGTATCGTGACCCAGTGCATGCTAAAAATGGGCAATAGCCCAGCAGCAGCCTGCAACATTTTTTTTTTTTTCTCACAACATTTTTTTTTTTCAGTCCAACAACTGGAAAACCTCCCAAAAAAAAAAAAAAATTAAAAATAAAAATAAAATTAAAAAAAAAAAATATATATATATATATATATATATATATATATATATAATTTGTTTTTTCATCTTCCAATAACCTCACATGAAATTTATTTTATCCATTTTTTTTCCAGTTTAACACACTATAAAACCTAAAAAAAAAAAAAAAAAATCCTCAACACATTTTTTTTTTCATTTAATTCGGGACTATTTGCCTAAAATTCCTCAAACACTTGTTCTCACACTAACCCTAGTGTCCAACATTTTATTTTATTTTTGCATGTTCTATTTACCTAAGCACACAATTTCAATCACAATTCATAACAATTCATGTTATGCACACCATTCACACGTCAATCACAACAATCGAACAATCACATAAAACACAGTGCATGTAGTGTTCTAATCCTGTCCCGTGATTATCCAGGTAATCACATACCTAACTTACCGATACTAGGCTATAACCTTAGTATCCAACATCGAGCTATAAAGCTGTGATGCTCTTATACCTCAATGACCATGGCCTAAGCCCAAGTCCCTCAAGTCCTAGGTATTTATATAACAAAGTTCTACACTCTAAGATCGTGGCCTAATCCCAAGTCCCCCAAGCCCTAGGTACTCGTGTACCTAAGCTCTGATACTAAGCTATGACGCCCAAAACTGCGGGTCCGCCGACAACCACACCGAATAATCGTGGATGCCTGCAACCCGACACCACCTGGCGAAAATCGGGCGTAGTCTCCTTTGTATCGGGATCTACCCAAGGTAGAAACCTGTCCCAACAATCAACTTATGACCACATCGGGTTCATATACAATTAAAATGAGTAAACATGGCCACTTGAGCCCCTGCATTAATACTCACAACAAACATATCCCAACCAAAATATACTATATGGTTCAAGAGTTTTTTTTACATTACTCTTAATTCAATATATATTAAATTTTACAATTCTAATACATGTTATACAAAATCAAAGAAAAAAGTCGGCTTTCTTCTCAAACGGCCTCTAATGAGTGCCGCCTTCCCGATCGCTCCTCAGACATGAAATAGCGATCCCCATTTGTGGCGAGCAAAGCCCAGTAGTGATAATTTCCTACATGGGTTACTCCCCACCTAAGTGCACATGCATGGCAAACAATCACATTCAAGCAATTTCGTGAACCTACTCGAATGTCTACATAACCAATCCCATGTCCCGAGTCCTCACCGACTCCCTTACATATGCCTAAGCCGAATGCGAGTAAAAATATCCAGTTTTCAAAACAAAAGCTTTTTGTTCTCGAAAACTTACTAACAGTTTTGTAAAATATTGACTACCGAGATGCACTGTCGGATAACTCTCCTAAAAATGGGCTTCATCCGGCGGTAACTGCTGGACGTCCCTCCACAAGTACCCTTCCCTCGTAAAATCTTCCTTGAAATTCCTTCACAAACATTTTTCATTTCTTTGTTTCATTCCATATCATGCACTCACTCCTATATTCTAGGGTACCCTAGTGCATATGAAATGTATGATGCCAATTCCAACACATTCATGCTAATATATTCACATGCATATATATTAACATAATTAAATCACATAAAACATGTTATGCAAATTCACAATCAATTACACCAAACAGCTCATGGCTAATTAACAAACATGAGCAACAAGGACCTGCACTAAATAATACAAGTTTTTAAAACATTTGACCAAGTTTGACCACACTAGTATGTGGGCCCATGCAGGCCCCTGGCTGATACGAGTTCATGCTGGGACAGTTTAACGCCAAAACCCGACTCTTGCGTATAGAAAGTTATGACCTTAGGAGTTCAAGAAAGAAAGGTTTTAGCAATGTCCAAATCGCCTAAGGTTTTAATTTTAAAGCCACCCAAGGCTCTATATAAACCTAGTTTTATGGCCAAATAGAACCTACTCCCTAACACACGATTTCAGCTCCAAACCCTAGAGAAAACTCCCCAAAACCATGAAAACTGAACTGGGTCGTTTTGACCCATTTTATACCAAAAGGGTTTTGGCCGCGGAGGTTTACACCGGGCCACCCACTGCCATGTCGGCCAGTGGAGGAGCGCCATCACGCACGACGCCGCCAAAGAAAATTTCACCTGCGGAACTACATCCGCACGTGCCTGTAGATCGGGTCGGCGAACACAAAGGCGCCGCCACTCGGCGGTCACCGATTTTCCTATTTTCGGCCATTACAGCCAACCCATACCCCTCCCACCGCTTTCGACCCTTGAACTCATTCAAGCATTCCTTTTCACATTCCTCACTGCTTAGCATACGTAAAATGAAACAAATTCGTCGACCGTTGGATCGAAGCCGTACACCACAAGAACCTTAGACCAAGGTAAGTATGACGCTATGCTCCCGTCTCTCGATTTCTCAAGTGATATAAAGTTTGTGAAATTTTGGACGCTGCTTGTTAGTTTTCCATTTTTGGGTCATTTCGGGTAATTACCGAAAAGGTTTGGACTGAAATTGGGCACAATTGGTCAAATTAGGAAAAATTGAAGTTGGATTAGTGAAATTGGACATTTTTATGAGTTATTGGAAGGTTCAATTTTGAAAGATTAGCCTCCGGGTGAAAAGCCCCAATTTTTGGGTACCGGCCCATAGATGATCAGATAATCGGGACTCGTGGGTCCAATTTAGATAGTTTCATAGTTCTTAAATTATTCAAAGAAATTTAGGCCGTCCCAATGTCTTAGGTTTAGTTAATGGAGCCTAAATGGTATTTTTATTATATTACAGGCGCTCACGCTGAACCTGGAGACGTTCTTGCAGAGGAGCATGATTGAGCATCTGTAGTATGTGAGTGGTTTATATGTTTTAAATGCTTTGGGGTATTATTATGATATATAATTGTGGTTAATTATTATATATATAACTTATTTGATCGAACGGTTGATTATGCATAAATATAATTATCTGTTTTTATATAAACAAGTTATCATTTCATGTGGATTTTGTCAACATTTTAAATATTTGGAAATTTTACTGAGTTCATGGATAAATTTGTATTCAAACATTTTGGTACATGGATTGAGGTTTAAAACCATTTTGAAAAGTTATTGATTTGGGGAAGAAATGGATTTGAGACTTGTGAAATGATTATAATACTAAGACGTTGGAAATGTTTATTAGTCACACGTGATGCTCCGCTTACCCGGCGTTTATTATTGCCACGCGGATGTCGGTTACAATCTAAGGCTCATTAGTTGCCACGTGATGTCGGTTTTACCGAAGGTTTATTAGTTGCTACTGATGCTCCAGTTTACCAAAGGTTTATTAGTTGTCACGCGACGTCTGGTTTACCGGCGTTTATTATTGTTACTGCGGTCGTAAGGCTTATCTGACGTTTACAGGCATATGGTATGGTACATTGTTGGTTTCGAGTAAGGTAAACCATTTCAATATTTATGGTTATTATATTTCATGATTATTTACGCATGACGGTTATGGTTTATGCTAATTTTGTGTTGTGAACAAATTCAGTTATAATTTTCGTGAGTAATCATGTTTCGGTTAAATTTTTTGAGCATGAATTTCACATTGTTGACTTGGGTATAAAGTTGGGTTTTGTGAAATGATTCCAAACGGAATCTTATAAAAGAGGATTTGAGGTCTGAGAGAAGGAATTTTCAAAAAATAAACATTATTTTCCTCTTTTATAAATTATGCCACTCACTCATATTTATTATCCACTTTATTGTTTTAAACCATTTCTAGGTCCGTGTAGTCCGTAGAGATCTACTCGCGCCAGCTTCACGTCACTGCTCTACGACTATGTATTCTCGGCCTTATCTATCCGCCTTCTTTTATTAGACTTATGTATTTTCATTGTACTCTAAATTCGCAAAACACTCTTAGAATGCTCGATCTTAGTATTGAACTCATATGAGTCTTACCATGTGTTTGTGGCTATGACCTGCGTAAGATGTGTGGGTCCATTTTGGATTTGAGCTGTTGTGGATCTTTTATATATATATATATATATTGAGGTATTACATTAATGCGTGTGTTTACTTCTTTCTTAAAGTCAGTCTCCACTGGACATTCCCTAGGATCGCACAGCTGGGAACTTCACTCAGGCAGACCACCGGGGAATCTTGGGAGGGCTTTCTAGCCGGGTCCTGGTCACTGCATCGTAGCCTCCAGGTTCCTAAATTCCTGGGTCAGGATATTGCCAACTCATCCAATTTTTTTGCATACCTTCCTTCACCTTATCCTGAAATTAATTTGCTTCATTTATTCTGAAAACAATTCTTCTTCCCGATGGCACCCAAGAGGTAGACGAGGGCCCAAAGAGTTACAAGGGAAAGTTCCGGGGATGAACCTACTTATGAGGAGAATCTCACGAGCCCCCGGCTCAATCACCGAGAGGCTGGTTTACCTGTTACTACTGATCGTGCCGTGACTTGGAGCAAGGTTTCATAATTTAACGGATCCCATGGTGGCTTTATCCTGCTTAGATGACACGGAGAAGATTTTGGATGAGGGTATGCAGTGTCCGGATGAGGATAGAGTCAAGATAGCTGGTTTTCTGCTAGGGGGTGGTGCAAGGAAGTGGTGGGCGTATGAGAGGACTAGGAAACGTCACACTTGGGCACGGTTCAATTGTTTCACACTGAGTCTTGCCTCCAGCCTTTGTTGAGACTAAGAGGCTGAGCTCGAGATGCTCACTGTGGTAGCACTGACAAGCTTTTATAAGGAGCGTAAATTTAGAGAGCCACTGATTTCCTGGTCCTAATTTGCCGCGATGAGGCCAAGCAGGAAGAGGAGGTTTCGATGGATCGAGTGAGCTGATAGCTTTGAGTCTCGTTCGATCATCCCACGTATCAGTCGATGAGAGACGCTGCTCTAGAGGTGGAGAGACGCACCTCGATACGCTGCATTGCTGGCCGAACACAATGACGGATTGCCTTTGGGGAGCCCTAATCAGTGGGATCATCTAAGAGGGTAGCTCAACTCGAATCTTCTGGGCAAAGAGAGGATCCAGCCGGGATGCATAAGCGCCAGAGCGGGTGTTTCAGAGAGGTGACATACACAGGTCTAGATTTAATCGTTGAGTAGTGGAAGAGGGCTACTTTCGTGAGGTCTCGTAGACCTTTATGGCCTGCCTCACTTCGCGGGAGTTTGTAACAGATTCATGATGGACCATGCCAGCCGGGATAATGTGTATGCTTTCGCGCGCATGCATATCAAAAGGGACTCCGCCTATCAAGAATCCGGCCGCATCAGAGTCTCAGATCGCTACTAGTTCCAAGAGGCTAGTGGGTATGGAGGATCTAATACACGTGCAAGGTGCACTGAGTGGTTCCTTTAGCATGAGATGCCAGCTTCACACCTGTAGACCCTCAATTTTGCCCTCAACACTTGCATTTATCCTATGGTAGTCACACTACCCATCGTTTCTCATATAACACCATTAGGCCCTTTAGGTTTAGTCTGCCTCTCAGCCTCTGTGGGCTTGTATATGTGGTCCGTTGAGGCGTATGTAGTCTACTTTAGAGTGTCATCATGGCTTATTTTTTTTTTAGTTACTGCATCGCATATAGAAGCAAGTGGGGCTCCCCTTGAGGTTTTAGCTCAACAAAGTTTATTATAGTATGTCAAATTCAGAGCACTTGAGCTTGTTTCTGATCATATCTCCTTATCCGAACTCAGAATTGTCTACTGTTTGTTTTGTCGATTCCCTATTTTCTAAGGAGGTTTTTGTTAAATTTCATAATCTTTGTCAAATCAAGCTGATTAATCGGCTCACTGGTTCATCGTGGCACATGCATACAACACTGCTTTTTTGCGATTTGGTGGAGCACTCCTCCTGTTTCGATCATATCTCTCATCTCGGATTTGGAATGGTGCAATCGCTTTTTTGTTGGTCTCTTATTCTTCAGGAAACATTATAATAAAATTTCATAATTTTCTTTCAACTGGATGGATCAAGCTGGCAGCTGGTTCAACCAAATAGCTCGCTAGCTTGTGTGGAGCGCTGTTTTTTGTGATTTTGGAGCCCAAATCATATATGGGTCGGGCCCATAAGCTCAAGCTCGACCATGGGCAGTATTGTGGGTCCATTTTGGGCCTTGGATTAAGTTACATGCAGCCCACCATGAATCATGTGGATACTTGTAGAAGCAAGCTGAAATCTTAAGAGATTCAGCTTGCATGAAAATAAGGAGAGAAGTTAACGGGAAGTTGTTTCGAGACTGATTGGGGCCCTTCTTCTGTGCTTGAAGGTGGAAAACACCAGGTAGGTTCAGATGCTGAGGTGAGAATCAGTATAAAAGGGGAGAAAGATCAAAGTGGAAGGTACCTTTGGAGGGACATTTTTCCGGGCTCAAACGCACGTTTGCTGATTCGGCTTGGATGCTTAGCTTGGTTTCTTTTCTGCGCTTTGTGGAAGAGGTAAGAAATATACCCTAGCTCCACTCTATTTTTTAATAGACATTCTGATCAAATTTGCGTTTCTCTCAATATTTGAGCCGGTTTTCACGCCATACGTGAAAGCCTACTAACAGTTTCTGCTGGGCAGTCGGTAGTTTGGTTTATTTTTTGGTTGGTTCTCACTGGTCCGAGCTGAGAATCGATCACCGTTTATTTTGTTAGATCTCTGACTCTTTTAGGAAGTTTCTGACAAATTTTGAGAGCCTCTCTCAATGGTATGACTGCTGGGAAACCAGATTTCGCCGGTTCATTAGGTTAGGTTTGCAGGAATGGCAGTTTGGGTAGTTTGGCTTATTTTGGTTGGTTCTCACTCATCCGAGCTGAGAATCAATCACCGTTTATTTTTTTAGATTTAGGACTCTTTTAGGAAGTTTCTGACAAATTTTGAGAGTCTCTCTCAATGGTATGGACTGGTTGGGAAACCAGATTAGTTGGTTCATTAGGTTAGGTTTGCAGGAATGGCAGTTTGGGTAGTTTGGCTTATTTTGGTTGGTTCTCACTCATCCGAGCTGAGAATCAATCACCGTTTATCTTGTTAGATTCCTGACTATTTTAGGAAGTTTGTGACAAATTTTTAGAGCCTCTCTCAATGCTATGAACTGGTTGGGAAACCAGATTAGTCGGTTCATTAGGTTAGGTTTGCATGAAAGGTGCTTTGTAGTTTGGTTTGTTTTGCTGGTTCTCACTCATCCGAGCTGAGAATTGATCACCGTTTATCTTGTTATATTCCTGACTCTTTTATGAAGTTTCTGACAAATTTTTAGAGCCTCTCTCAATGGTATGGACTGGTTGGGAAACCAGATTAGTCAGTTTATTAGGTTAGGTTTGCAGGAACGGCAGTTTGGGGAGTTTAGTTTGTTTTGGTTAGTTCTCACTCATCCGAGCTGAGAATTGATCACCGTTTATCTTGTTAGATTCCTGACTCTTTTAGGAAGTTGGTGACAAATTTTGAGAGTCTCTCTCAATGGTATGGACTGGTTGGGAAACCAGATTATTCGGTTCATTAGGTTAGGTTTGCAGGAACGGCAGTTTGAGTAATTTGGTTGGTTTTGGTTGGTTCTCACTCATCTGAGATGAGAATCAATCACCGTTTATTTTGTTAGATTCCTGACTCTTTTAGGAAGGTTCTGAAAATGAGAACCTCTCTCACGAGATGGACTAGTTGGGAAACCAGATCAGTCGGTTCATTAGGTTAGGTTTGCAGGAGCGGCAGTTTGGGTAGTTCGGCTGGTTTTTGTTGGTTCTCACTCATCCGAGCTGAGAATTAATCACCGTTTTTTGTGCTAGATTCCTGACTTTGTAAATATGGCTCTGAAATTTTTTGAAATCTTTCTCAGCCAGTTCCGAATTGTTTGGAAACCTAACCTCCGTTCTGCATTAGATCAGTTCATGGAATGGCAGTTTGAGTAGTTTATTTTGTTTGTATTTGGTTCTTGGTCATTCGGAGTCGGAATTGTACTCTGTTTGTCTTGCTGGATTCCTGAATTTCAAGTAGTTGCCCGGAATGTTTTTGAAATTTTCAACCATCTGACTGGTTAAAAACCGAATCCAGCCGGTTCTGCCAAGAGGCTTCCGGAACGGCAGTTTAGGTATTTTTGCTTTGTTTGTATTGGCTTTTGGTCATTCGAGTCGGAATTGCACTCCGCTTCATTTTATTAGATTCCTGAGTCTGTGAAGGATGTTTTGACAAAGTTTCAGAATTTTTCTCAATCGTTTGGATTTGTTGAAAACCGATTCAACCGGTTGTGCAAGACAGCTCATGGGCAGCCCCCTATTTTAGCATGTTTCAGTCCCGAATATTATGGGTGTGCTCTAGCGTCTTTCAAGGAACTTGTAGGTAGACTTTAGGTCTTGAGTTCAGTTTCGGTTTAATTAAAGGGATAGTGGGCAAATAGGATTTGTGCATGGTTTATTCCTAGGATTTAAAGGAATGTGTGCTAAAGCAAGCAAACCACTTACCTCTTTCAAACAGTTTCTTTGGTATGGGATCCAATATTTGGTTTTAAATGCATGATGTATGATGTATTATTTGGCTGGGTTCTACCTATTCCCAAGCATGCATGGCTAGGGATTCTAAAGTACATGCTTAGGCATTGGGTATTTGTATTCATGCGTATATGGTGTTTGATTTTAACATTCGTGATGCATTTGAGCTTTGACCGACCTCTGCAAGCCTCGCTAGGGACCACAGTATGTGCTTTAATGTCAAGAATGAATTTCACATGGATGTCAAAGCTGGGTGTCATGCATTCTGCTATGTTTGTTGGCTAACCTTTCATGAGCTGGGCCAGGACCACAGTACGCGCCATTTGCCCTTTGGCCGAGTGTGGCATGCTAGATACCAATTAGGTCGGTCTGATCTAAGTTGTATGTTTAGCTCCATGATCAAATTGACTGCGGACCCATATGCTCCTACATACCCAATTCACTAGTAGAGACCGAGTTCCGGGCCTGGGGAGGGGGTACACTGGTGCGAGGTACCTTCCGAGCAGGGTAATCTGACTCCAACCTTAAATCTAGTTTTCGCAGAATCGCTTTTCTCCATACTGAGTCATCAGTTTTTTTTTGTTTCATTTGGTTTTCCCTTTATAAAAATAAAATAAAACAAAAGTAAGTGGCGATCTAAAGAAAAAAATTGTCCTCCCTTTGAGGACGGATTTTCTCAAAAAATCCAGTAATTAATCCACATTTTCTTCCATTTGTGCTTAGTCGCGCCTTGGCCCGTGGATCTGTGGTCCAGCAACACCACGCCAGCTGTGGCGGGTAGAGGATCTACCACCGCTAGAAGGTAGTTTATGTTATGACCAACAAGAGGCATAGGCCACCCCGACGCCAGACAGGTACATTATCTATTTTTGGTGACGATGCACATGTACTCATTAACCCAAGGGCTACACACTCTTTTATTTCACGTGAGAATGTCAGACGCAGTTTACGACTCCAGCCCTTCGGGATGTGGCTCGAGATTGCCACTCACGTGAGAGTCTCATGGCCTAGCTATATGCCTAAGGGTATTGTTTTCTGGTTGAGCCGCTTATGGAAGAGAGATTTGATATTAATAGATCTCAAGGGGTTGGATGTGATTCTTGGGATGGATTGGCTTGCTTCAAACTATGCTTCAATGGATTGTTTCCACATGGAGGTGATATTTAGTCTTCTATGGAGAGTGGAGGCGAGCACCTTCAGGTTTGATTTCTGCCATTTCTGCTAGATGTTTACTTCAAAAAGGTTGTAAGGGGTATCTAGCTCACGTAGTTGACACTCGTAGTAGCTTAAGTGGGATTTGGGAGACGTACCAGAGGAGGGACTTTCTCGGGATGTGTTTCCCCACGACCTGTGTGTTCGCTTTAGAACGAGAAATAGATTTTCCCATTGATTTAGTCCCTGGTACAACTCCTATTTCTTTACCACCTTATAGAATGGCACCGGCTGAGTTGAAAGAGTTGAAGACTCGGTTACAAGAGTTGGTGGATAGGGGATTTACTAGGCCTAGTATTTCACCTTGGGGAGCGCCGATGTTATTTGTGAAGAAGAAGGATGATACTTGGAGGTTTCCTAGATAGACTACGTATAGTCGAATAAGGTCACCATTCTAATGTGATATCCTTTCGGGCTTCTGACCGATGATCTATTTGATCACCTGTGGTACAAGAGTGTTCTGGCATTGACTTGAGGTTAGGGTACCATCAGTTGAGGATTAGGGAATCGGACATTCCCAAGACGGCATTCAGGACGAGATATGGGCATTATGAGTTTCTAGTGATGTCTTTCTGACTCACCAATGCCCCAAAGAGTTTTCATGGATTTACGAACTGGCTCGTCCATACTTAGATCGGTTTGTCATTGTCTTCATCGACGATATCTTGGTGTACTCGAGAAGCGAGTTAGAGCATGAGAGACATTTGGGTTTGGTGTTGTAGAATTTAAGGCAGTACCAGTTATATGCCAAGTTCAGCAAATGTGAATTTTTGTTGATCCGAGTGGGATTTCTCGGACATGTGGTTTCTGCTGATGGAATTTATGTGGCTCCTCAAAAAGTAGAAGCAGTGGCAAATTGGGAGCAACCAACTACGGTGACAGAAGTACGGAGTTTTCTGGGATTAGCGGGGTATTACCGCAGGTTCATGGAAGGGTTCTCAAAGATAGCAGGACCACTTCATTGTTTGACTAGGAAAGGAGTTAAATTTGAGTGGACTGACAGGTGTGAGGGAAGCTTCCAAACACTGAAGGAAAAGTTGACGCACTGCTTTGACATTGCCGTGAGGGCAACGAGTCGAGGTTTATAAACGATGCTTCACGCTGCTCAAGGCGTGTTGATGCAACATAAGAGATTTGTGGCGTATTTCCGCATTGCATTGAAGAAACACGAGCCGAATTATCCTACTCATGACTTTGAATCGTCGCGTAATTCTCAGATTGAAGACTTAGTAGAGGCATTACTGTACGGAGCAACTTGTCGATATTTACTCACTTTCATAAGAGCCTTAAGCATTTACTTACCTGTATGAGTTAAACTTACATGAGGAGGTGGGATGGAATTACTTAAGGATTATGATCGCACTATCGACACTACCATCCGTAAGGCAAATGTAGTGGCGGATGCCTAGTGTGAAGTCTACAGTTCTTGGCTTATTTGCAGACAATACAACTTCCATTGATGGTCAAGTTATGAGTCAGCGTTTGAGTTGAGGATGCATGCTCAGAGCACTTTTGCTAGGTTTCCAACTACGAATCGATACTTGGTAGATCGGGATTCCTCGAGGCACAACTAGAAGATCCCTATTTGATGAGCATGAGAAAAGAAAGTCGAGGAAGGAGAACACCTGGATTTCGCTATTGTGAGACGACTTTGAGCCTTAGTGATTGGTTCTAGGCTTTGTGTTCCAAAGAATTGAAGAGTTAAAAGGCAAATATTGAGTAGCCCATAGTTCTCGCTTTATGCTATGCACTCGACATAGTACCAAGAGGTACCGTACACTGAAGGAATATTATTGGTGGTCAAGGATGGAAAGAGAAGTTGTCGAGTATGTATCCAAGTGCTTCATCTGTCAACAAGTGGAGGCAGAGAGACAAAGCCTTCCCGGACTTCTCAGAGTTCTTACCCATCCTGCAATGGAAATTTGTGAGCGTGATTACAATGGATTTTGTATTCAAACTCCCTCCCATAGTCCAAAGACATGACGACATTTGGGTGGTAGTTGATCGACTCACCAAGTCCGCGCATTTCATACCTATTCATGAGAAGTTTTCTCCTCAGAAACTAGCGAAACTCTTTATGAATCATATAGTGGGTTTGCATGGGGTGCCAGTGTCGATCATCTCTGATAGAGATCCATGATTCACCCGAGGTTTTTAAGGGATCGATGAAGGAACTGTGTCGTTGAATTTGAGTACTGCTGCTTTCACCTCGCACCGATGGACAATCTAAGAGAACTATTCAGACCTTAGAGGATATGTTGAGGCCTGCAGACAAGTAAATTCAAAGGACATGGAATGACATTCATTTGCAGTTCACTTATAACAACAGCTATCACTCAAGCATTGAGATGTCTCCTTGAGGCATTGTATGGGAAACAATGCCGCACTCCACTATGTTGGAATGAGACTGGAAAAAGGAAATTACTAGGTCCTGAGATTGTACAAACGACAGTGGACAAGGTTAATGTTATACGTGCTCCTGCTGAGTTAAATCTCAGATAGGTAAAGATTTATGCGGACAAGCTGAAAGATCTCGAGTTTGAGGTTGAAGATCGAAAATATTGAAGCCTCTCAAGGCGTGGTACGCTTCGGGAAGCGAGGGAAGCTAAGTCCTGTTACATTGGACCTTTTGAGATTGTTGAGAGGATAGGTCCAAGGGCTTGCGACAGACTGCCTGGAGTGAGCTTCTCGAGTCCATAATGTGTTCCATATCTCCATGCTACGCAAGTATATCTCAGATCCCTCACATGTGTTGGAGACACCAGAGATTGAGCTGAGGGATGACTTATCCTATGAGGAGCAGCCAGTGCAGATTCTGGGTAGAGAAGAGAAGGAGCTTTGCAACAAGACAATATCCTTAGTGAAGGTCCTTTGGAGAAACCACCTAGTCAAGGGGGCGACTTGGGAGCGGGAGGACCAATGTGCGGCCGCATCCCCATCTCTTCCATGACGCTGGTATGAATCCTGTGGACGAAATTTTCTTTAAGGTAGTTTGTAAACGACCTGCACTAAATAATACAAGTTTTAAAACGTTTCACCAAGCTCACCAACACCAGTATGTGGGCCCAAGTCACTTTTTCAAGGATGAATAATTTCTGGGCCGACTAAGACACCATTTCGTAGGCCTCTTCGATACGAGTTCATAGACGGGTTGAACGTCAAAATCCGGGACGGCAAGAGGAAAGTTATGAACCTCGGGGAGTTCGGCGCAGCAGTGTCCAACCGGGCCAGTGGTTTTACCCGAAAGCGAATTCTAGGCTCATATATGAACCTATGTTTTGCATGCCAAATAGAACCCTAGTTCAACGACACCATTTGAGCTCCAAAACCCTAGAGAAAACTCCCCAAAACCATGAACACTGAACTAGGTCTTTTTGACCCATTTTAGACCAAACGCGTTTTGGCCGTGGGAGGTGACACCGGCCACCCACTTGCTACACGTGCTGGCCGTAGCGAGCACTCACCACTGCATCTGACGCCGGCAAAAATCACTCACAACCACCGGACGTGCCAAGATCGGGCCAGCGAACACGATGGCAACCACCACGGTGGTCACTGCGGATTTTCATTTTCCGCTATTACATTCCAAAGCGCACTCCATACCTCCTCCTATTTGGACCTCGAACTCATTCCCATTGTCCCTTCGGGCAGACTCCTCACCGCTTGAAAGATACGATGGAAACAAATTTGGCCAACTATTTGATCGAAGCTGCCAAAGATACAACCTTTAGACCAAGGTAAGGAATTTGTAGTCTTGGTCTCGGCTTTCCGCGATGTAAAGTTTGTAAATCGGACGCCGCTGTTAGTTTTCAATTTTCAATATTCGGGTAATTACCGAAAAGGTTTGGACTGAAATTGGGCACAATTGGTCAAATTAGGCAAAATTGAAGTTGGATTAGTGAAATTGACATTTTATGAGTTATTGAAGGTCTAATTTCAAAGATTAGCTTTCTCCGTGAAAAGCGCCAATTTTGGGGTACCTGCCCATAAATTATCGTATAATCGACCTCGTCAGTCCAATTTAGATAGTTTCATAGTTCTAAATTATTCAAAGACAATTGGGGCATTCTAATGTCTTTGGCTTAAGCACGGAGCCTAAATGGTATTTTTATTATATTACAAAGGCCACGCGAACTGAGACGTTTCCTCGCAGAGGAGCAGGATTGAGCATCCGTAGTATGAGTGGTCATATGTTTTAAATGTTGGGGTATTATTATGATATATAATCAGGTTACTTATTATATATATAACATATTTGATCGAACGGTTGATTATGCGTAAGTATAATTATCTCTGCTTTTATATAAACAAGTTATCATTTCATGGATTTTGTCAACATTTTAAATATTTGGAAATTTTAATGAGTTCATGGATAAATTGGTGGTATTCTAAACATTTTGGTACGCATGGATTGAGGTTTTAAACCATTTTTGAAAGTGTTGATTTAAGAAATGGATTTTGAGACTTTGTGAAATGATTATAATACTATGATCGTTGAAAGGTTTATTAGTTGCCACGTGATGCCTGGGTTTACCTCGGGTTGGGTTTATTAGTCACACGTGATGCCTGCTTTACCCGAAGGTTTATTAGTTGCCACGCGGATGTAGGGTTTACCAAGGTTTATTAGCTGCCACGTGTCGGGGTTGGGCTTACCTGACGGTTTACTTATGGGTATATGGTAATGGTACATTGTTGGTTTCTGAGTAAGGTATAACCATTTCAATATTTATGGTTATTGCATTTTCATGATTATTTTTGCAATACAGATGGTTATATATTTTATGCTAAATTTTATGTTGTGAACAAATTCAGGCTTATAATTTTCGTAGTAATCATGTCAGGTTAAATTTTTGAGCATGAATTCTACATTGTTGACTTGGTATAAATTTGCTTTGTGAAATGATTCCAAACGGGAACCTTATAAAAGATGGACGTGGAGGTCTTGGTATATGTGAATTTTCAAAATAAAACATTATTTTCCTTATAAATTATGCCACTCACTGATATTTATTATCTCACGTTTTATTGTTTTAATCCGTTTCACGTCCGTGCAAATCTCGTAGAGATCTACTCCGCGCCGCCTTCTACGTCACCACTCTGCAAAGCCGTGATTCATCTTATCTATCTCGCCTTCTTTATCGACCTCCATGTGTTTTCATCAGACTCCCCTAAATCTCGCAAACACTCTTAGAATGCTCCTCGATCTTGGCAGAGATTAAACCCATATGAGTCTTTATCATGTGTGTTTTTGGTTATGACCTACAGTAAGATGGGTTGATTGTGGATTTGAGTGGTTGTGGATTTTATATATATATTGAGGTATTACATTAATGCAGGTGTTTACTTTCTTTCTTAAAGTTGGGGTTCCATTGGACATTCCCTAGATTGCATGTTGGAACTCACTAGGCGGGACCACCCGAGGAATCTTGGGAGGGTTTCTAGGTCGGGTCCTGTCAAGAAATTCATTTTGAATCACTCAACCAAACACATTTTCACACCAAAAATTTTGTGTCATTGACTACATGAACAAAGGAAACCCCTGTTACTCGTCATGACCACACAAATAGAATTTTCCACTTCTGCCTCCAAGCTTCTTGAGATCGAATTTACGCTAAACAAGCCTTAACATTTCTAACCACTATTAACACGGCTCTAGCCAGAGGAATATCAGCAGAAAAGATCCCCACTTTGGAGCTGCCTAACTCCACTAAACTGCGCCCACGCGTAGCCCTCGCCACATAGAACAACTTTACTTCTTGCTCCGTCGAAAACCGACGGTCCGATCGAAATCTAGAGAGAAGGAGCACACTCTCTCTCTAGAAACTGATCCAGCAACTTACTGTCCGTCCACTGCCTATTTTGAGAAGATGACACTATTTGATTTTGTTTTATTCTCATTAAACATTTCATTAATGTCATCTATGTCCTTAAATCTTGGATTTTTGACACTTGGCACTATCTAGGCCGTCCATTTCATCCTCTCTCTCATCTTGTAACATGTGTCACAAGAGTACATGTAGTAGGTGAATTTTGTCACATCACATGTCTCTCAAACCCGTTTTACGACACCCAACACTCGGTGGCTCGAAAAACGTGAAATTCCGACTGTCTCGGAATTCGACGAAATTTGACATGGTAGATAGATTTCGTGAGACGATTCCAACGGTGAAATCCATTTCGTCATCCGAGGTCTAAAAAAATTTCGGGTTTTGACCAAAATTACGATTTTACCCTTTTTTAGAAATTTTGAATTTTCTCGAGTCTTACACTACAACGCGTAGAGCCCATGCTATTTTTGGCCTTTCCAGCAAAAGGAGTCACATTATCATCTCTAGCCGTCGTCGCCACCACTGCTACCATCGCCGCCACTGCTGCCACTATTATCGCAACCACCACCGCTCTATATGGTCCACTGATCTTGTACCCAAGCAGTACTCTGCCTTTGCATGATTGTCATTCTCTTTCTATCGCTTCCTCTCCCTTATTCTCTAGACTTTCGATATTTGTATTTAAAAAAAACACATTAATTTGAGCACTACCCTTTTTCTCCTTCCCCTCAATAGTCATGGACCTCGAGCACACCAAATGACCTCAGCACCCCAACAACTCCGACCGCTCCCTTCTCTTTTAGTCCTCACGCAAGAACCATGCTCGATCTCACACAGTTATGGACCTCGGGCACCCCTAGAGACCTCGAGCACCCCTAGCATGCTGATGCACTTACCAAAGATCTCTCTTGGCCTCCTATCTTTTCTCTATGTAACAAGATTGGTGTTATTTCTGACACACCATCTTGAGGGGGCATATTAGAGTATATTTAGATTCTTAGTATATTTAGTATATTATAGTATATTTAGTATATTTAGGATTCTTAGTATATTTAAGATTCCTTTTATTAGATCTATGCTATTACTGTCTTGCCCTTGTATAGATACATATATACGCCTCTACTCTTTCAATAATAATTAAGTCTCTTTCATTATACACTCTAACCAACTCAACTTAGACATTTGGACCAATTTTGGTTTAAAAGACATTAATGTTTAAAAGAAAAAGAAAAACTATAGTTTTTCTTAAAAGTTTTAAATATTCTTAAAAATTTTAATTTAAGAGTTAATATGAATACTCTTAAAAAAAATTAATTTTATCTTTAAATATTACTTTTAAAATGAAAAATTATTTTTTTTTACAGAAAATGAAAAATATATTAAAAAATAACAATCAATATTTTTTATTTGAAAAAAATAAAAAACAAAACCATTATTTTATAATTTGTATGAAAACTGTGAAAAATTGTATGTTAGTAATTGTGTGTTTATTTTATGTCTTTTATTCCTTATCCTCCTAGTGTTTATAATTTAGATTATGATCGTGTAAAAGAACTTAGTAATAGAATTTACATTCAATAAGGAAGGAATTTAGGAAAAAATTTAGATAAATCGCATGCTTTGGGTTAATAACTTTTGAAAAAAAACCTTACTAAAGATATTCAAAACCTTGTGTCTCTTAAATATTTGTGTGAATACGAAAACACTATTAAAGAAACCTACGAAGAATATTTTAGTACTAAAACCATAGTTAAAACTGAAATAGTAAAATATTATATAGATAATCTTATGTTAGTAGTTCAAGTTCTTATGATAGTAGTTCAATTTCTTAGAAAGTAGAAATTAGTGTAGAAATTAGAATAGGTAGAAAACTTTGTAGAAATTAATGAACCCTGAGTTTAAAAAGGAAGAAATTAAATACTTTAAGAACCTTGTAGAAATTCAGTTAGGAATAACCAAAGTAGTATTAGAAGAACATAAAAAGCGAGAAAGAATACCATGTGAGTGTGACTGTGATATACAAAATTTAGAAACAGTTAAAGAAATTCAACAAAGAAGAATAGATTTGTGTAATACAACCTTAGGAATTAGGAAAGAAGCTGGAAGACTTTAAACATTTTAATTTAATTAGAAGCAACTTAGATTATATAAAAGAACATTTAGTTAAGGAAGATAAATTTTGTAGAAAAGAAATAGAAAAAATAAACATTGAACAACAAAATTTGAAAGAAATATTAGAAAAACTTAGTCACAAATTAGATCAAATACTTGAACAATTAGTTAAGGAAACTAGTAAATTAGAAGAAATAAAATAAAGTTTTTTATTTTCCAACAATTTGATAAACTTAGTTTAGAGAAAAACCAAAAACTAGTGTAGAATTTAAAATCAATCCATTTGAACCTAGAAATTTAGAAATAAAACCATGGAAATTGTAGAAATAATAAAACAAAAAGAAAATGAACCTATTGGTAAAGTAGAATTTGTTGAAATTGAAAATTTAGATGAAAATAGTTTTAATAATGAAAAAGAAGAAAATGAATCAAAAAATAAACCTAAAATTAAGACTCCTTTAGATTTAGAAAAATTAGTACAACCTTTAGAAAGTAAAATAAATCCTTATAATATATGGAAAGATTTGACAACACAATAGGAAACTCTACATAGAAGTTAACACAACAATGAAGACAAGAAACCCAAAGAAGAATAGAACCACAAATTTTTTAACAATAACAATAATATACTTAAAAAAACATTTTCAATAATTATTAATAAGAAAATGAATAAAAGAAAATGCAATATTTATTGAAGAAAACTTTTATTTAAACTTTAACAAAAGAAGATCAACATACTCAATCAACTGAGATCAGTAAATATAATCAGAAAATGATAATAACAATCAGAGAGAAATGATTAAACTGAATAATATTTAATGTAACATAACCATATTATTTATCAGAAACCATTTAAATGTAATATAAGTTTGTATCCTTATTTTAGGTTTCTAAATTTTGTACATTTTAATAAGGAGGTATAATAATACAAAAACAACCTATTAGTTTCACCCAAGAAACACAACAATTAATATATAAAATAATAAAATAGAACTAATAATATAGTTTCATTATATAAATAAAATATATAAAATAAAGATAGATATTAATGATTATTCAGAAATAAAAAATCATTAAAATTAAAACCTTTTTAGTTCAAGCAGAAAATAGGAATTATAGGAGAAGACCCTCAAAATATTGAATAGGAACAAACAATTTGTAAAATACCAATAAAAATCCGCATTTAGCTATAAAACTTCAGATATTGCATGTAACTCTTGTAGATAAAAGAATTTAAAATACAAATAGAAGAATTATTGCAAAATAACTCATTAAACCAAGCTTTAGTCCTCATAGATCAGCTGCATTTTTAGTTAGAAACCATAGGAAGAAAAACGATGGTAATTAATTATAAAGATTAAAATGATACCTATGATGATGGCTATAAAATACCTAATAAAGATTCTTTAATTAATTCTATTCAAGGATGTAGATATTTTTCAATTAGATTGTAAGAGTGGATTTTGAAAATAAGATTAGATGAAGATAGCAAACCATGGACTACGTTTTCTTGTCCTTGTGGCTTATATGAATGGAATGTAATGCCATTTGGATTAAAGAACGCTCCTCAAATATTTCAACGAATGATGGATAAAATATTTGGTAAATACTGTTTTATTCTTGTATATATTGATGATATTCTTGTTTTTTCCAAACTTTTCATGAACATATAAAACATTTAGAACTTGTTTTTGAAGAACTTATAAATTGCGGTTTGATAGGCAGAAAGAAAATAAATTTATTTAAAAAACAAATTAAATTTTTAGGATTAGAATTAGAAAATGGTCAAGTAAAACTCCAAGAACATATAGTACAAAAAATCAATAATTTTCTAGACAAACTAGAAGATTTAAAAACCCTTCAAAGTTTTTTAGGATTGTTAAATTATGCTAGACCTTATATTAAAACCCTAAGTCAATTAGCTGGACCTCTTTATAGTAAAACCAAAATTACAGGGCAAAAATATTTTAACCAGGAAGATATTAATTAGTCCAAACGATAAAAGAACTTGTTAAAAATCTCCCAACTTTACATCTCCCATTAGAGAGTGAATATAAAATTATCCAAACAGATGCAAGTCAAATAGGACGGAGGAATTTTTTTATGATTAACCAACAATTTAGAAGAAAAACTTTGTAGATATCAGAAGGGAACTTTTAGTGAATATCAAAAGAACCTTTAGTTCAATGTGAGATTTAGAAATAGAAGCTATAATTTTAGTTTTAGAAAAATTTCAATTATTTTTTAAACCAAGAACAATTTACTTTAAGAATTATCAGAAAATATTAAAAAATTCTTTTGAAATAAAAAATCTTCAAAATTATCTACAAAAAGATGGATAAAATTAACGCTTAATTGGTTTTAAAACCTAAATTTGAACATATAAAAGGAAAGGATAATATATTATGCATTGGTTAAGTAGACGATTTATATAAATGATTGATTTATTTATGACTAACTTTTGTACAGGAAAATGGCTTCAAAGGAGAAATTCAAAAGCAAAAAACTTTTCAATTTGGAACCAAGTACTTTTAATGAAGTTTTAAACCCTAACCTTTTAATTTCAATCTTTGTATTCCCAAACCTTAAAGAACATAAAGTTATTGTTGATAACCTTTGGTCTTTAAAACCCCAAAACTTTCAAAACCAAAATTTAGAATATGCTTATGGAAAAACCATTTCATCTTTAGCCCAACATCTTCAAAATTTGCAGAACCAGTTTGTTATTTTAGAAACTGAAAAATTCCAAATGATTAAGAACCAAGAAAACAAGAAACCATATTAAGGGGATTTAGAATCAAAATTTAGTTTTGAACAATGTTAGTAAAAACCGATTTAATTAATATGATTAAAAAATCAAATTTTTGCTTACCTAACAATTTGACAAACTTTTAGTTAAAAATGTTCTGGACTCCGATATTTATAATATTATAGAATCTTACTTTTTAGATAAATATTATGAAAAAATGTTTAAGAACCCGTGTATATTATATGAACAATTTAGAACCAAAAACAGTGGAATTAAAATAGGATATATGGCTTACCATGATCTTGATTTATTTTTCGTTGTTTATTTAGCTTATGTAAATATGTCTCTTTTAGATCAAAAATATTTTGAACTCATCCCTGAACTAATGGATCAAGGGATTTTGAACCATTGTCAGATTTATCTCAACAGCCAGAAAAAATGAAGAAGAAACGTGTAGATCACTTCAAACTTTGGACACTTGTCCTATTAGGCATTAATTGTAAATTAAAGAGTCAACTTTTCTTTGTCCTTTTGTTTTTACTCTTTGTACTTTTAGTACTTAAAGTTGTCATAGATTTAAATTTTGCTTTATCACTTGGAAGCGGATTGTTCAATTGGGAACTATTTGTAATAGTGTGCTAGTTTGTTTTTGTTATTAAACTTCTATAAATAGAAGTTTTAATTGAGAATGTAGACATGGTGAAAAAAGAGAAAGAAAGAAGAGTGAGTTGAGTGAGAGTGAGAGAGCTTGTACAGAAAGTTTGAATCAATAATATTGTAAGTATTTCTTTCAATTTCTTTTGTTCTTACTTTGTTTTTTTTAAGTTAATTTTATTTATTTAAGGGAACAAAGGGGTAAAAGATAAGCAAAGGGAAATGGAGTTTTGATTTTAAAATTTTTATATAATAATAATCAACCTACATGGATCCTGTTGTTAAATAACAATCACTATTTTTTATTTGAAATTATAAATTAATATTTTCTCGTATTATGCTTCTATTTTTGTTTGAAGAAATAAAAAAAATTATTTTAATGTAATATTTTATATTTTTTTAATTTAACTTTGATATTCTATAAAAAATATATAAATATAGTATTTATTTATATATTATTATTATATTGATAAGAATATATATATATATATATATATATATATATATAACATATATATAATTATTTTAGTGTAATATTAATTATCAAATGTTAATATATTTTTTGTCAAAAAAATGATAATATATTTTTATATTAAAATATAATTTATTTTAATGATTTAACTACATTAAACATGTATAAAAAAGCTATACATGAAATTAAAATATTTTTTTGATAAAAAAATTTAAAATAATGAATTATTGATTTATATTTTAAAAATAAATTTTGATTTTTAATTTGGTAGATTTTTTGTTCAAAAAAAAAAAAAACATGGTAGATTTTAAAACCATAATATAGGAGGTGAAATGGGTTTAAAAATGAAAAACGTCTTTTAAGCCGAAGAGGGACAAGTGGAGGAAAGAGGAGAGAGTGAAAAATGTCATTTAATTGGTCCCACCATATCCTATTTTTTTTATTATACTTTAATTTCATGATAGTTTTTTTATGCCCTTTTGTCTGTTTGAAAGGGAGAGCTCTCTAACATTACATGTGAGTTTATGGTTATGGAAAATTTTAATAATGTAACAATTGTATTATTATAATGCATCTAACTCATATACAAATTTTTTTTTTGTCAGATCATGAGGTGTCCTGAGCGGGCCTGTGCATATACGGAAGGTGCCTTTAAGTCATACCTTACTTAGACTTATCTTCATACGAATTGAGAGAGATCACAATAGCGATAAAGTTTTATAATAAAACACAACTGCATTCTAAGGACTTGAACTGAGACTATTAGTTAAATTAGAAGAGACCTCAACCATTTCACCACCATGCTCGATGATAGAACTCATATACTATTTTATCACTTTATCGGGCTATTTCCATTTTTAATAATGGAGAATTGTCCTTCAGTGTTACCTTTGTTTGAGTGCACTAATATGGAATTGTTTTCCTAAAGTGTCACGATTTCGGTAAAGACAAATTTAGTGACCCTTTTTTAATTCTTTCCCTTAGTGCCTGTGACATAATTTTCCTTTTTCCAAAAATCTAGTAAGAATCTACCATAAAACCTGACTAAGTAAAAAAAGTACATATGGCTAATTAAGGTGCTCAAATAATCGAAAGCTACTATTTTTTGGGTATAGGTAACGAGGTAACGATGAAACACATTTTTCCCTAAAAACAAGGTACAACGTATTTAATTCTTTCATTCTGAATAATAGACATAATTAATTCACATTGAAGGATGGTTTTGACTTGTAGGGATAGAAGATTATGTGCTTACGTTATCAAAATTTAAGAGATTTGTATGTGGAAAAGTTCGAAGCTTGTGATCGTCTCTTCCTCACGTGAAGCCGAGAAGACAAATTCAATCAAGTCAGCACGTTAAAAACATATTTGCAGACAAGAAGGGTGATGACGGTTGGATTGTGAAGTCTTTATTAGTTTTATTAATATGATTCTCTTGGGATATTGGGCCAAGTTGTACATTTGACGAGGAGAGAAAAAGTCGTGATTCCTGTAACAATAATGATTTAAAATCGGATAAAGAAAACAAGAACACGTATAACATATAGGATTTTATGTGATTCTACATCTACAAAGCGGTTGAAACTTTTTACTATGTTTAAAATATAATTATATTGAAGGATATTTATAATAATACTGGATATGGTCAAATTATAAAAATACTCCTATATCTTGAACATATCGTACCGTCGATGGCTTCGCCCTGCACTCCCAACCTATTATTTCGCCCCCCAAAAAGAGGATATGCATAAAGGGTAAATGCCCTTTAAGCCTTAATATGAGCCATAAGCCATATTAATCTCCACATTGACGAAGATTCACCTCTTTGAAGAAACCAACCATAACTTGAAACTCCACTTGGACAATAGGCCAGGACATCTCCCATCTAGCATGTGGAGATATTAATCAAGTCCAAATAGTGGTTGAAGTTTTCCGTGGTAACAAGCTTTGTCAATATATTTGCTACATTCTCATAAATATGATTCTTCTTAAACAATAGTATGAACAAATGGAGCCTTTTCTAATAATTCAATCAATGAATTTGTCATTTTATAAGTGGACCATTCCTAAAACTTTTTTTATTTTATTTTATGTATATTACATTGTAGAACATGTTAAGTTTGGTCATTCTCCGTGTACTCATCCCACCGCTTTTACCGCTTGAGACGAGGCCTCTGGGACGTATAATTCCTACAACTTAAAGTGTGAAAATATAAATATTTCAGGTTCAATATATTTATTGGTTGAAATTTTAGTCCATAAATATTTTCTATATCATTTGTGGCTATGACATAGCCAACGGAATATATAACAATTTATGTAATTGTGGAAAGGACGAATTAGAAATGTTGGGTACACGAAAGTTCTAATTCTAATTTGTTGGATTAGGGAAGCTGATAGTATACATTTTTACCATATATGCACAATCGGATTATGTTGTCCAGCTCATGAGTCTATGTATTAAGTTATTTAATATTTGAGTATTCCAATAGAATAAAATTATTTATCTTAAGGAACTCTAGCCTAATTTTCTTCTCTGTTAGCCTCTTTTTTTTTTTAACCAATGAGGGGTCATTTTTTTTGTCATTCTTGACCTAAAATCAACCCTCTACATCTCTCCATTTTTTTATCACTCCTTTACACATCTCTCCATCTTTTTTCTTTATCAATAAAACGGTTATTCCGCACAGATCTAGGTTTTTATTTGTTTTTTCGTGATTTAGTAGTCGCCTTGGTAAGTGTGTGATTCTCGTCGCCTTGGTGCGTGCTTCGTTCTTATTCGTATGCTGAATTTTATTCCCAAGCATAGGAATTAAGGTTGTCTAGCATTGTATACTGTGGGAGTCCACAGGTCATCTCCACAGGGAGTGGTCTTTTAGTTGATCCTTAGGAGCTATTCTCAAAAACTTGTATATTCAAAAGTAAATAATGGGGTTGTGGTTGGTTGATTGAAAGATTGATTAAATTGAATATTTTAAAATAGAAAGATGATTGCTGGGATTCTTAGGTTTCCACTCACTATTGATCATGTAATTCCCACTTCTTAATTTCACCGGTCTCATCTAAGAACCATTGATGAATGGTCTTGACGGAAGAATTTTGCTTTAAACCCTCTTGAATGAGCTTGATCAAGGCATGTTAAACGCTTGTTTAATAATTAGTTCGGACCTCTTAGCTTGCATTTGTGATCCAGAAGTACAACGTGTCTGCAGGATCTATCGTTCACACGTTGTCAAGAGGGATCTTAATAAGGTTTTATAAAGTTTCTCTACAAGTGCTTAACATCACACAATCCCATTGAAGTATAAAAGAGGAATTGAGGGTTCTTACCTTGATCAGGATGAGTTTCCACCGTAGAACCCCAGCATAAAGGTTTAGAATTCCATGGAAATTATAAAGCAAATCATAATTGATGAGAAATTATTTATAAAAGGAACTTTGAGAAAATCAACTTCAATTGCAAAACCCAAGAATAAAAAATACAAAATACTGAAGGAAGAACGAGTTATGTGATTTAACTGAAAGGTTACATGAACTTGAAATCCAAAATCTGCAGAAAACTGAAGTCTTCAATCCTACTTTATAAACCCTAGCCTAAACTATGAGAAGGAACACTCTTTCATGAAAACCAAACCCTAGGAATCAAAAGCTCTCTTCTCCCTCATTCCTTTAGCTTTTATACCCTCTTCCATTGTGATCCCGCATTGATAGTTGAATGACCGAACATACCTTGCGTGAGCTCTCAATCCTGCTTTCGATTCACTTAAATCTCTGCACTTTGTCTGATGCAGTTAGTGTTGTCTTGAAGTGAGGTTAGCTGCGGTGATTTTGGCAAGGTGTCTTAGGGTACAAGTTGGGGCTATACCCGTCTGGGTTGACTCTTGGTGATTTCGGCTTAGGTCGTACCCGTCTGGGGTTAGGTTGTGCCGAGTGCAGGGTGCCCTCTTGCACTTGTTACCCAACATTGTTGCACTTCCCGAAACCTCACCAAACGGTTTCCATCATCCTCATTGATCCATATTCGCTTTCTGGACACGAACCGTTGTAACAATTATGTATGAAACACGAAAAAAAGAAAAACACATACAAGTCCAAGCTTATGAAAACAATTAAAAGTACCTATTCTCATGCAAAATGTGAGCAAGGTATGACTTAAAGATACTGAATTCCAATATAATTATTGCTCTTTTTGTATTCAACACACCCCCCAACCTGCATCTTGCTAGTCCCTAGAAGGATTTAAACTAGTGACACCTACTGGTTATGATGTCCAACAAATGCGCTAAGAGTCTGATTAAGCTTTGCAAGTTTCTCAAAAGGGCACAAATTAAACATAGTACTTCAACCTGACATAGTGTGCACCCATCTGACTCAATTTAAACCAAAACCACAGTCTTAAGCATTGAACATAACAACAAACTATCACAAAACCAATCTATTCATATAAAGGACCATGGAATTGAGAAAAGAAACGTTGTCATGCAAGCACTGCAATGAAATGAGCGATATTATGGAAGCAACGGTTTAACATAACCATGCAACTACTATGCATACAAGTCAAGAGGAACAACTAACATGGCGAAATCAAAAGGTCTTTAAAGGTTTGTAATGACCATAGGCTACACAAATGAGGGCAATATATGAACAAAATGGGTGTTGGCATGACGTGGCTGAGTCTCTACCCAGTGCCAACACCACCCCTAAACTAGCCTACCATGCTCTACTCAATGTCTCCCCCTTAGTGCACGTCGAAGACGCGTCCTCGCCGGCCCGGGTCGTCTAGCTCCTCGGAGTCTCCCTCAAGTCGGGAAGGAGGGCATCTCCCGATCCATGCTCTCTCGATAAATATGACTCTCGAGCACGGAAGCCTATGGTCAAGGCGTTGTTTTCCCCAAAATGCATTTGAACCACCCAGCAATTAGGCTCATTCTTCTCAAAGGGGATGTGCTCATAGGCTCAGGCGCTGTAGATGAAGAGGCTCCGGGAATAGCCACTGGGGGATGTGAAAGCTGGGGTCTCGTAGATGCAGCTCGGCTCTTGGCCTTCGTTTGGCTTGTAATGGGCCCCAGCTTTGGAAGAATTTTCTTTTCCTTAACCATTCCCCTCATCCCCGTAGCTTTTACAAGATTTGTCACTCGAGATGGGAATGGAATGTGCCTACTTTCAGTCGGGGATTGCAGAAAGTCCCTCATAATGCACCATATGACCAAGGCATAATCAATAAGCTTCCCGGTCATCACCTCATATAAAAACTAAATCTCAACTTGGCTTGGATATTTCTCGTTGCCCTTTGGCCCGATTCTATCATGAATAACTTTGTTCATCAATGCAAATTTAGGCTTTAGCTTACTTGGCACAAATTCCTTGCGTATAAAACCACTCATAGCAACAAGATGAGTGCACATAGCCTTAGCGAACAAATGGGCGTCAAAATCAGTAATGGCCCTAAGGGGATAGGGTCGATCCGAAGCGGCAGAGCGAACATACTGTAAAGAATGAGCTATCAAATCAAGGGTGATCTTTAACTGCTTACCCATCACGGTGGTCTCTAGTAGGGTATCGACCAGCTGATTTTCTCTCAGATTAGTGTAAAATTCCCGAACCAAGGTAGGTAGATACCCCTGAACTTCAGTACACACAAACTGCAACTTTTGTTCTTGAATAACACCCCTGATAGGATGGGAGTACAAAAATGTGTCCAACTTCACACCCCTTTCGCAATGAAATCCCCGTTTCGCAATCGATTGGACCTATTTTTCCTGTTTTGAATCAGAAGCCTCAGCAAACATGGCCTCGATCTCTTCATCATCACTTTCCAATGCCTCCTCACTCTCAGAAGATGATTCTCTTCGCTTTCCTTTTCCTTTCTTTATCGTCTGTGAGGTGTCGGATTTTCTTTTCTTCACAACTCGCTCCATAGAGGAGCTAGGCGCTTTGCCCTTTCCAGTGTTCTTAGATCTTGCCATAGATATGGAAAGAATAGTAATAATGGCGAGGATGGTCCAAACACATAAAGCAATATCCCAAAATCCTGTCTCCATAAGTCACAGGGTTGGCCGGGTGCGGTCCGGATAAAGCCTTCTCCCCATTACCACTGGCAGAAGCCCTAATCCCACGAGAAAAGAACACCACCAGCCCCGAACAAACTAAACAAATCCATGTATAATAATGGTATCCATAAAACAACGCTCTCGAATTACAAGGGCTTACCACGTCACGTATAATGAGCGAAGAATTCGATACAGTGATGAAACTCTTGTGAGGAATGACAAACTTAGTTTGCTTGTGTGAGGAAGGGCAAAAGAGTGGGGTTTAGTTTATATAAGAGTGAAAGAGATGTTGAATGGAATGGGGTGCAAAAAAGGAGTTAAAAACCCTAAATTGCCCAAAAAATGCCCGGTTGTATCGATCTGGGAGTTAGTCTTTGTCGCAGGTGCAGTTACCCTCTGCCACTTTTGCACTAGCCATGCAAGAGCAGGTTAGACACAATGCCAGGTACACATCCCAATTTTTTTAATTATTTATATATATATATATATATATATATATATATATATATATATATATATATATATTTTCTTCATATTTACACCAAGTTAAGAACGTGTGCCGATGTAAAATATGTCCTTGTCGAATGCTTTCATCTCGGGTTTCACTGTATGCTCATCTCTCTTTCTGCTCATATTACTTGGCCCATTGTGTTCCACCACGGAGTTGTTTCAAGCGTACTTCCTTCTTTGGAACACTTTCACACTTACCATGGGGCCTTTGCCATTTACGTGATCGGGGTTCACAGGGATTCGAACCAGCAGCAACCAAGGCTCAAAATAGGTGCAAAGGTAAATCAAACAATTTCACAAGGTGTGGCTGCAGGATATAATGGCCTTTAATCACCTTCCAGATATGCATGGTGTTCCTCAGAGACTATTATGCATGTAGTTAACATGACATGCCAAATTAATGCACAGGTGAAAACACTAGCAGGCAAAACAAGAGTATGAACAAGGGGTCCGTGGTTTGTTTTAGGGAATGAGAACAGAATTCGGGGTGATCAGGTCCAGAATATGAACATAGAAATTTTGTGCATGCTTGTTATTGTGTGAATGAATTGATATGACATGGAGTGTGTATAAAGTCATGCGGCTACAAACATTACAGATTGAGTACTATACCCAAAAGAGCCACAATTCGAAAAATTTTCCATTACCTTTGAACATGTAACATGCGCGTCATTAGATTACAACCGGTGTATGCCCGCCCACATGCGAAACAAGCATTATCGGCGTACAAAGTACCCACAAAGAAGAGGAGGCGACCTAAAAACCAAGGCCCAGGCTGTTTTTTTTTTTTTTTTTTTTGTAAAAGAAAATGAAATAAAGAAAGAAGAAAAAAAGTGCAAGAAAAAAAAAAAAGAACTATATACAACAAGGTGAGAAGCAATTTACTGCGAAGGGTATCACGGTAGAGCGGATCTGCAAGTCCTCACTATTCTCCTAATGGTCAAAATGCTCGAGGAATGGCTTCAGGCGTTGGCCATTGACTTTAAAAGACTTTCCAGTATCTGGATTTTCAATCTCCACTGCCCCGTACGGGTAAACTACCTTAACAATGAACGAGCCAGTCCACCGAGAGCGGAGTTTTCCTGGGAATATGTGCAAACGGGAGCTGTACAACAGTACCTTTTGGTTTGGTTCAAAAGTTTTCCAAGCAATAGTCTTTTCAGGGAACAACTTGAGCCGCTCTTTGTAAATCCGGGAGCTGTCATATGACTCACACCACAATTCATCAGCTCATTAATTTTTAACAATGTTTACCTTTTAGTCGAATCAAATTAAAAGTTTTAATAGCCCAATAAGCCTGGTGCTCCATTTCGACCGGCAGATGACAAGCCTTTCCATAAAAAAGCCTATAGGGAGACATACCAAGAATAATTTTAAAAGTAGTACGGTAGGCCCAAAGAGCATTAGTAAGTCGAAGCGACCAATCTTTGTGATTTGGGGCAACCGTTTTTTCCAAAATGTGTTTGATCTCCCTATTAGCTAATTCAGCTTGACCATTGGTTTGTGGGTGGTATGCCGTTGAAACTTTGTGGGTGACTCCATACTTTTTCAACAGATTTTCAAAAGATCGATTACAAAAATGGAGGCCACCATCACTAATAATAGCGTGAGGTACTCCAAAACAAGAAAAAATGTGTTCTTTTATAAATTTCAAAACAACCTTGTGGTCATTGGTTCTCGTTGGAATGGCCTCAACCCATTTCGACACATAGTCAACAGATAACAGAATGTAAAGGTACCCACAAGAAGGGAAAGAGCATGAAATCATACCCCAACAGTCGAAGATCTCAATGATTAAATCGGGGTAAGAGGCATCATGTTCCTTTTGTGACTCCTCACGGTATTGTACCCAGAGCACGAGTTTGAAAATTCAAACAATCCTTACTTGATGTAGGCTAATAAAAACCCAACTTGCAAAATCTTATCTGCTATTTTCCTTGGAGAGAAATGCCCTCCACAAGCTTCGGAATGGCAAAAGGTGAGTATCTTGATTGCTCATCATTGTGCACACACCTTCTCATCGAGTGAATTACGAGCGGTATTTAGCGAGATATGGATCGTGTAATATTTCTTAATATCCAGCCAAAATTTTTCCTTTTTGTTGAGAAGTCCATTGGGGTGGGAATTTGACCGGTTACTAGGTAATTTCACTAATATGCGCATACCATAGACGTGAGCGAAGAGCAAAATTTGCGCTCATCGGGAAAACTATACCATGCTGTAGTGCCTTCATGAGGCTGGATTAGGAACTAACCAAGATAAGTGGTCGACTACCATTTCTCGACCCTTTTATCTTTAAATGTCATATTGAATTCTTGTACGGTGGGGATCCTAGTCGGCCAGGGGCTTGATGGCAGAGAGAGCGGTACTTCGACCGATGCGTGAAAATGGTTATAGGAGACCTGTGATATGTGACCTGAACTTTTTCTAAAGGCAGCGGCGGTAAAAACTCTTTTTCCGTTGTTGTGTAATGAAATTTGCTTGAGGCGAAATCTAGAGTCGCCTGGCGGCATAGTAGATCCTGAAAGCCTTTTTATCTTTCCTTTGTCTAAAACGGCCCCTAGCATAATCACTTCAAGCGTCACACATGATCTCGAATGGAAGGTTCCAATTAGGAGATCGCATGATGAGAGGAGACACTAACATAGTTTGAGTTTATCAAAAGCTGACCTCCTGACTTTGATATGAAAGATCTTGGCAAGCAAATTGCATAAGGGACGAGCTATATGCCCAAATCTTTTATGGATGTCTCATAGAATCCGGCATGTCCCAAGAATGACCTTATGTCTCTAACACACTTAGAAGTGCGTGCCAGGTTGGAAATCATGGTCTTTGGCCTTATCTACCTGTTGCATTTTTTTCGATACTATGTGGCACAAAATGATCCCTTGTGTCACCATGAAATGACACTTTTCCCAATTTAACACAAGGTTTTTCTCTTGACATCTCTCTAAAACCTTACGTAAATTCTCCAAACATCCTTCGTATGAGTCACCAAAAACTGAGAAATCATCCATGAAGATTTCCAAAATGATTTCTATCATGTCAGCGAGGAATTCCCATCATAGTTGGGATTCAGGGTGCATTACATAATCAAGAACTCAAGGAAAAGTACCAAAGGACGGAGTGAATGTAGTTTTCTCTTGATCTTCCCAGCTAATCTCAATTTGATTGTACCTAGTACCCATTGAAAATAATAAAATTCGTGCCTATGACTCTCACAACATTTGATCGACAAACGGGAGAGGAAAGTGATCTTTCTAGTACCCACATTAAGCTTCCTATAATCTATGCACACCCTCGGCCAAGAAGGTGACACAGTGGGAATGGCTCATTATTTTCATTTGCGACCCTGATGACTCCAGGTTACTGTAGGGACTACCTGGGTTGGGCTGACCCATTTGCTATCCTCAATAGGGTAAATAACACCTACGTCCAAGAGTTTTAAGACTTCTTTCTTGACCACTTCTTTCATTGGCTTAGGTTCGATCGTCTGTGGTTGTCTAGGGTTTAACATCCTCTTCCCAGTGAATCCTATATTGCGAGATCAAAGGGCCAATTCCCTTAATATCTGTGATTATCCATCCTAGGGGAGTTCGATTGGGTTCTCGATATCTCCAGTTTATGTTCTTAGTCTAACTCCTAAGGGCGAAGATATGGTCTGGAAGCGTTTCTTCTACCCCTAAGAATGCATATTTGAGGTGTGATGTAGTGAGCTTCAACTCGACTTAGGTGGTCTCTCTTCCAAAGGTAATGCCCTGTCCTCAATTAGTGGCAATGGTTCAAATTTAGGTGCCCACCCATTCACTTCCAATACCTCATTGTGATCAATTATGGAGTGTAGGAACTCTGATTCTAATGTGGTCACTTCCTCATCCCAATTCGGGCTTACCAAACATGACATGAGAGGGTCATCATGTGAGACATTATCTAAAATATTTACGTACCCGAGAATCAGCCATGTTTACCTCACAAACATCTTCCTCATCTCCCATTCCCTTGAAAACAGTAAAGATATTCCAGATTAACAGTCATATTTGCAAATGATAGTGTCCATGAGGCCTCCCCTACGTGTATGATGGCATTAGCGGTTGCAGAGAATGGTCCCACGAGAATCGCCCCGGGGCCCGAGTTCCTTGGTTCACCACAGGTTGAGTGTCAAGCACGACAAAATCTACTTGAAAATAGAACTTATCCACTTGTACCAATACATCCTTCACTATCCCTCTAGGAATCTTCACACTACGGTCAGCTAATTTGAGGGTGATATTGGTTGGTTCTAATTCTCCTAACCCTAGGTCGACATACCTTGAGTAAAGGCTGACAAATTAACACTTGCCCATAAATCCACTAAAGCATGTCTTTGAATTCCCTACCACTATGGAAATAGTAAGGCTTCCTGGGCCTTTGTATTTTGGGGGCAAATTGTTTCGAATCAATGAGGTAGATTGCTCAGTCATAAATGCCTCCTTGTTGACACCTAGTTTCCTTTTTACCGTGCACAAATCTTTTAGAAATTTAGCATATGACGGAATTTACTTAATGGCATCTAGTAAAGGAATGTTCAATTTCACTTGTTTGAACAACTCATAGATCTCATAATGGTTGTTCACTTTCTTTGGGACTCTCAACCTATGAGGGTATGGAGCTGGAGGGATATGGGTAGCCTTGTCTTGAGCCACCATCAATAATATATGTCCTAGGAACATGAGGCTCGTCGACACCTCATCATCTCCATTGGTCACTTTGAGACTCTTGTATTGGTTCCTTGGTTTGAATAGTTTGTCAATTGCCTTACCGCCCGGTGGTGACAACCTTGCAATGTTCGAAGGTATCCTCACTTGGACCTGAAACTCCAACACTATTATGACCTTGGGGATTTTGGATGGTTTGAGAAGGGAGTATCCCTTTTTCTTGTTGAAAATTGCCCATAGAAGAAGTTAGCGTATTGATTTCGGATCTCACATCATTCAAAGCAGTTTGAAATTCTGTGTTTGTGGATTGTTGAGTTTGTACGAACCGTGTCACAATATCCTCCAAAATTCTCTTATGTTGAGGTTGATAAGGTTGTGGGTTGAGATTCCCTTGATTAGACGGATGGAAACGTTGATTAGGGTTCACAGGAAATCCTTGAGGACCTTGATTCTGAAATGGAGGAGTTGGATTTGAAAAACCTTGGTTTTGATAAGTAGGACCTTGATTGTTTGGCAAGTTATATGGGCCTCCCTCATTTCTCCAACTAAAATTAGGGTGCTTACCCCATCCTGGATTATATGTTTGATATAGGGCGAAAGGTTTCCTTTGGTAATTAAGGGCATTAGTTTGCTCTATTTGAATTGCTCCCTTAACTTGAGGAAGGTTTGGGTAGTTAATAGTCAAGTGGGTGGGGTCATCGCAAATGATGCATGGCTCCTCCACTCTGGGTCCAATAGGTATTGAGGGTACTTGAGGCACACTAGTTACCTCGTTCACCTTACCCCCGACTCTATAGCCTCCAGCTTCATGTTGATTAAGCGATTTTTGCTTGCAAGTCATCATTCTCTCTTAGAAGTGATGGATTCCTCCCCCTGCCAGGTGTCTTGTGCACTTTAGCGGTGTCTACGGTATTAGTTTCCCATGTTCGAGGCATTTTGCTATGGTGTCAAGGGTGAATTTCCTCCTAGCACTTTTCTCGTAAAACTCTCACACTTACGTCATTTGGATGTATTGTTTATTATTCAAGGATAGCCCTTGATGAAAATATGCATAGATTTGTCCCACATCCAAACCATGATGAGGGATAGCATGGAGGAGATCCTTGTATCTTTCCCATACCATGGCAAAGTTCACCGGCTTTGAGAGAAAAATTTTAGTGCTCGCATGAGAGCATTGAATGCGTGCGAGAGGAAAAACTTGTTGAAATTCATTTCGCATGTCCTCCCATTATAAAAGATTGAATTGAATTCTGATAGAATGAAACCAAATTTGAGCTTCCTTTAAGTACAAAATAGAACCATACGAGATTATGTGGAGGGTGATCAGTGAGAGAAATCTGCGCAAAACATCCTCAAAGTCTCATGAATGAATAGGGGTTCTCGAGTCGACCCTTGATATCACAATTAGAAGATGGATCATTCGGCTTCATGAAAGGAATTTGATTAACCTCTTCGGGAGGCGAGATACATGGGTTGTTGTGGTTCTTTGAGGTTGCAAAATCTCTCGGAGAGTTCTTTCCACATTGGGTAAAGGAGCAGGGGGAGCTCGATATTGATTCAGTTGAAAGTTAACATTTCCCCTCCTATTGCGAATTGTTCTTTGGAAGTGCAACATCGATCTCCATGTTAATGGAGTTCATGGAGTCCACTGTGGGTTGGGTATCCCTTTAAGCGTTTGATTAAAAGGGTTGTTAACCCAGGGATGGTCCATTTTGAAGTGTAGGGTTATCTTGAAACACTTGACACTATGGATCTTGGAGATTTCTTGGAGGTATGATTCTTTCAAGTCGGCGTTGCTGCGTTGCGACCCAGCCAGGCATACACTAAATCTACTCTTCAATGGCTGGACATCCCTTTGAGATTCCCTCACAAAACAAATTAAAAAGAAAGAAAAGTGAAGGCATTGCTGGATTTGCAATGCAATTGCAAAATTACCTCTAGCTCTCTTCAGATCAAGCTGGATTGATCGCGCTCCCAACGACGGCGCGAAAAATGCCGTTCTTATTCGTATTAAGATTTTATTCCCGGCGTAAGATTAAGGTTGTCTAGCATTTGTAATACGTGAAGTCACGGGTCATCTCCACAGGGAGTGGTCTTTTAGTTGATCTTAGGAGCTATTCTTAAAAACTTGTATATTCAAAAGTAAATTATGGGGTTGTGGTTGGTTGATTGAAAGATTGATTAAATTGACTATTTTAAAATAGAAAGATGATTGCTGGGATTCTTAGGTTTCCACTCACTATTGATCATGTAATTCCCACCTCTTAATTTACAGTCTCATCTAAGAACCATTGATGAATGGTCTTCGACGGAAGATTTTGCTTTAAACGCTCTTTTAGAATGAAAAACGATCGAGGGATGTTAAACACTTGTTCAATAATTAGTTCAGATTCTTAGCTTGCATTTGTGATCAAATCTGGCGTGTGCTAGGATCTCTCATTCACAAGTTGTCAAGAGGATTCCCTGACTAAGGTTTTATAAAAGTTTCTCTCTGAGTGTAACATCACACAATCCCATTGAAGTATAAAGGGTGAGGGTTCTTACCTTGATCGGGATGAGTTTCCCTTAGTAGAACTTGACCTTAAAGGTTTAGAATTCCATGGAATTATAAAGCGAATCCATAATTGATGAAATTATTTATAAAAGGAACTTTGAGAAAATCAACCGGTTGCAAAACCAGAATAAAAATACGTCAACAGAGGAAGGTGGACAAACTGCAGTTAATTAAGTTATGAACTAAAAATGAAAGATGAAGCTGATCTTGATCTATCTCATTAACTAAACTGTAAGAAAGACAATCTTTTCATGACAAACACAGGAATCAGAAACTCACTTCTCACCTCTTTGCTTTTTAGCTTATGCCCTCTTCCATTGTGATCCCGCATTGATAGTTGAATGACGAACGTACCCTTGAATTTGACTCGTAATCCTGCTCAATTCCGCCAAATCACGTGCTTGTATGGAAGTGCAGGTTAGTCTTGTCTTGGTCTGAGTTGTGCTGGTGATTTACGGCAGGTGTACCCGGTCTGAGGTTGGGAGTGTGCAATCTGGGGTCTTCTGTGATTTACGGCAGGTGTGCAGTGCCGGGTTCGGGATGTATCGGTACAAGTGCCTCTGCACTTGTTTCCCACATTGTTGCACTTCCCGAAACCTCACCAAACGGTTGCCATCATCCTCATTGATCCATATTAACTACGGACACTAGCAGATTTGTAACAATTATGTGTAGAGCACGAAAACTACAATGCCAGTCTAAAAACATGAAACAATGAGTACTATTCTCATGCAAAATGTGAGCAAGGTATGACTTAAAGATACTGAATTCCAATATAATTATTGCTCTTTTGTGTATTCAATAGTGCGCATGTGGTTGTTGTCCTCGTCGTCGTCTTGGTGCAGTAATTGGTTGTGTCGTCTTAGTATAACGTTTTGGTTTTTGTTGTCATTGTACGACATTTATTTGTGTTTGAATGATTTAGAAGAGCAAAGTATAGAACAAGAAATCAAATCAATGGTCGTCAATATGCTGTAGGACTAGAGTCATAGGTATTCTAGTCACAATAGTAATATCAAATGTGTAGGCTCAACTCACAAATGTTTATGATTTGAGTTGATTCATTATGCTATTAACCTGGATGTTGTTTCATCCTGTATGGTTTTTAGCGATTTTGATACCATGTTTTTATCGATGTATTGTTAGTTTGAATCAATGAAATTAATTTTCTCTTCCCAAATATAGTTTTTTTTTTTTAACACTTTTCTAAGACTCAAGGGAAAAATTAAGGGTTCTTTCCGATGCCTTTCTACTCGTAGTTTTTGTACTGATTGTTTTTTGGAGTGATGAATTCTCACATCAGGTATTAATACATTTGTATCCACATTTTTTATATTATTGTGGAAGGAAGTTTTTTCATAGTTTCTTTTCTCCTAGAGGGCTTCTCCATATTATACATCAAATGGCTCTTCTTGATTAGATGTTCTTGATTTATTATTGTTCATTCTTATTAAGTGTTTTTTATGGTTGAGTTGTTAATCTTATTGAAATGCTGTTAGTCTTTTGGAAGAATCCGTTTCTTGTTGGATTTTAGTTCAGAACATACAAAAGCACAGGAATGGATGAATCTTGTGGGCGTGCTAAGTATAGTATTTCCAAGCGCAGAGTATGTAAATCTAACCATGCCAAGTTGAAAAATGGTTTGAGTTCTCTTTATGGTTCCCACCCCAGAATCAAAGTGAAATTTAAGAAGGGTGGGTGTGTTGAAGGTGAGAGAGAAAAGCTGCGAGGAATTTGGCTTGAAAGATAACAAATTTCATTGTAGAATATCTTTTGAAACAAAATCTTTGAAGCGATAAAGCAGGAAGTAACAAATGCTGTAAGGAAAACTGTGAACTAAACTAAGATCTAAATACATTTGATGAACTAGTAGAAACATAAGAGAAAGGCTGAAAGGCTCTGTTTAGAGTGTTGGTTGATATTGATTTGGCGGTCTTTTTCTCTGAAGTTGAGTCTTCCTTTTATAGGCATTCTGAATAACTGCTCCAACCCACCTTCTCCAATAACTAGTCATGTACCTACTATAGTCTTGTTCTCCAAGTCATTTTTCCACTAACAACTTGTTCTCTAAGTCATTTATCCACTAACAATAACTGCTCACATTCTGCCATGTCATAACTTGAGTTGGAGAAAAAGTCTCCTCCACTTACTTTTGAGACAAAGTCTCACCATTTTAACCTGGCCACTTTGACAAACTGAAAATATTCTAGAAATGTCCTTGGACCCTTTTATGGGTTGATTATCATGGACTTTGGGCTTTATTGAACTGGGTTGGGTTTGATATATCCAATTCTCTGTCCACTATCCTTTAGGCCAGACTATTATTCAAATCACTAGTTTCACTTCAAATTCAGTTTCAGTGTAAACAATTGCCCCCCGTATACAATATGGCCCATAGGCCATGTTTGTATGAAAAAGTTTTTATAAGTCAACGACTCTCTTCTCTCATCATTCTATCATGCGGCCCAAGGTGCAACTTACACCTTTGGATGTAGATTCCCAAAAGGGAAGAACGAGCCAAAACCTGAACTTAGTTAGATGAGTTGAAAAAGCCCAAATTGATACCCCGAGAAAAACCTCCAGCTAATTTTTCTTCGAAACCTGTGACTTTTGATCTTCCTCATTTGATTCTTTTTGCATCAAAAGACTCTCCTTTAGGATTTGGCAAGTTCATAGGAAGAAGTCCTTTTTATTTACGTACAAAACCTTTCATACTCTCTTCTCCACCTTCTTATTATCTCTCTTCTTCCTTAAACCCATTCTTAGTAGAAGATTGTGTTGTTTGGTGAAGGCGGCTGGCACGCTACTCAAGCAGGCATACGCCCATAGCTGAAGCAACATCTAGATCCTCGAGCCAACGTTGAGGGCCCAGCGTTAGACCCAGCGTTGCAAACGAAGTTGTGGCCTCTATCGATTCTCCTTCTACTGCAAGTTCTATTTTTTTTTTTTTTTTGCCATCTTCCATAGCCCGAACTTACCTCTTGCACTGGTGAGTAGATCTGTCCTTTTTTTCGAAGTGATTTGCGATGAATTTTCTAAATGATCTCTAATCCCATAATCCAAGAAAATTTTCCTAGATATTCAAAAACTAGGATGTCTTTTTGGTTTTAGACTTTAAATCGCGTTATTGATGAAAAGTCTTAAAAGTAAAGGAAGGACTCTTTTTCGTTATTTTAGAACTCACAATATGAGCCTACTCTAACGAAAAAATATTTAAAAAAAACCAGGAAAGATTCTTTTTTCATTGTTTAGAACTCTATCACCCTTTGTTCTTCAATGAAAAAGTCTTTAAAAAATCAGAAAATACCCTTTTTCATTTTTTAGAACTCCATATTCTTTGTTCTTCAATGAAAAAGTCTTTAAAAAATTAAAATCGAGTCTGGTTCTTACCAAAGCTTTATTGAAGCTTTCCCTTTTGTATGTAGATCTTGGTCTCTCCCGCTTTACTCGATCTTTAGCCTCATCCTGGTAGGAGCATGCGAGTAACTTCTCGACCTTTTATTTGATGGACGTATTGCCTTGGAGAATATAAGTTGGGTCGCCCGTACTTCAGTATTTTAAAGAGAGTTTTTATCATGTCTTCCCAACATATGACTTTGCAAGGATTCTAGGCTACCATGGCAGTAGTTGCCATTTGAAAATTTTGAAAATTCCCATAAAAAATAGCCCATCTTGTTAATCTCTTTACACATTTCATCCCCTGATTTCTTCTTGGTTTTCCCTATGCAGATTTTACTTCATTTCTTGACATGGCTGGGCAATCTTCCTCAAGGTAAAGGAATGTCCTTATAATTTCTCGACCATCACTTCATTCTTCTCTTTTTACCCTTGACTTCTTGATATATTTTCCAATGTTCTGATGTGTTGTATCTCTTTTACTCTTGTTGGAATTTAGGATTTGCTCATGCTATTGGTGATGTGGGTACATTTAAATGCTCGGCTGATTTATTTTTATATAATTGAATGGGTGAAGTGATTGGCAATTCCATCCGAACTTTTTAGTTCCCCAGCGATTGCCATAAAACTTGTTGATAATTTTGATAAAAATATATGTCTAGCCCTTTTTTAAAAGGGATCCATTAAAATTGATTTTGGTCTAGATCACTGCAAGTGCATAGGTCATACAAGTAATAAAAATGGATTTAAGTCTAGATATCGTTCCCACGAGGATTGATGATAAATCAAAGATCAATTACCCCATCTACTATTTGAACTCCAATGTTTAGAAAATGATTGGGTTTTAAACTAAAGGAAAAGTAAAAACTAAATAAAATTCTATGATTACATGTAAAGAATTCAAATAATTGGATTGGAAAGTTCATTGGGTAAGTTAACACTGGGAAACAGATCAATGTACAGTATGGTGCTGCATCGTTTATAACATAGTTCAGCCAGTAGTTTGAAATCTAGACTGTCAAAGATGCAAAGTAGTATGGTTTGAATTTTCCACGCACCATACATTTCACTAACAATTAGATATCCATGTTCCTTTCGGATACATGAAATTACAATAGTTACTTGTAAATATAAGCCTCTTTTCTCAGATGCAGGTATTTTTCTTTTGTTACTTCACACTCAAAGCTTAAGACTGTAGATTTCTTGCCCTTATACACAATATATTGTAAGCCTTCTCCAATCTAATTGGTAACTCATCCATCGAATTTGATAAGATTCTCTATCTCCTTAATTAGATCTTTGCTAACGCGGGATCAAGATCCTCTCATCAGATTGAAGAGAAACCTATAATCAATTAAATTGATACATCATCCAACTATCCTCACACCATGAGTAAGTTAGTGATCTATCGAAGTGATATTTCAGAGTTCAATAGTTCCATAATATTAGTCTAACATACCCCAAAGTAAACTCTTGCATACTCTCTGAGATCATATGCTTGGTGTCCACTCTGAGCTTCTTGGAAATCAAAGCAAGACCTGATCCTTTTAAAATTTTATTTACTAATATTACGAACAAGTAGCTTCAAGAAAATACCCGATTAAATGATCAGATTCGAACTAAAAGCGAATCTTTCAAAGTTGAAGCGAAAATAATAATTAACATCGATCCATTCCCAGATGGAGCTGAGTATTTCAAAACTGGATTATAAATAACAGTGACTAACTTATTAGGTAAATTTATTGAAATCGCAAACGAACTGAAATAAATGAACTCCAGAAAATTTCCAAATTCATGAAATCATTTAGTAATGCAAAATATAATTTTCAACTGGAACCTTTCGAAACTACCGCTAGGATATTTATTGATCAAGAATAATAAATATGCTACTCTAAAAACTAAACAAAAGAAAAGAAAAATATATATATATATAAGAGTCTCCAGCTACCCAGAAGTTCTTGGTTTGGCGGAGGCTGCGCACAATGCCCTAGATGCTTCTATTTATAGATTTTGAAATGATGGACCGCACTTAAGGGCACAAATTACGGATCCCCAAAAATTCAGGCCCAATTAGTAGCTTTGTCGTGACATAGAAAGTTCTATTGCATCATAGTTTTCATCTATGTTCCCAGCTCTTTGTATGGCCCACGATTTTTCTGCGAAATGATTTTTGGGTTTCTTGTCAGTTGTGTATAGATTAACAGTGCGACATGATTTTTAATTTATATTTGTGACATGAGTGTCTTGTGTCGCGACATAAAAACTTTGTTGCAACACAACTTGTCATTTTATGTTGCTCTGAATTATGTCACGATATAAATTTCTTTGTCGCAACAATCTTCTGATCTTTCCTCTTCATGTTTGCCATGACATAGTTTTCTTTATGGGACATAAGTTTTGTCTTCCGACTCTTCAACTGTTACAACGCTCTTGCTATCTGACGTTTCTTTTGCGGTTCATTCAAACCTTTTTTGTGACCGTAATTTCTTTTATGACGAGTTTCTCCTTTGTAGCATGGATATGTTGTCGTGACAGACTTTTTCTATGTCGCGATAGAGTCTTGTTGGCTTGCACGAGACTAGATTAAATTCGTGAATAGGACTCTGAAGATGTCATGACATATTTTATTCTTTAAACACATCTCTAATTTGATTGTTTATTTTCAACATTGATGTTTCTCGTGACAAACTTGTGCATTTGATCCTCAGTGTCTCTTTCCATTACTATTATGACATAAAACTTCTCTATCATGATAGAAATCTCTTACTTAGCAAGTTTTATTGTCGCGGCATAATCTTCTTTTGTCACGACAGAGATTTATGCCTTCAGTTCTTTATAATGTCGTAACATAAGTTTCCGTGTCGCAACATTCTTCTTGTAATTCTTCTTAACTTTTGTTGCAACAATAGCCATCTTTGTTCACAACACAGTTCACCTCAACCTCATGTTGTGTTTGTAGCGATATAAAACTTCTATGTCGCGACAAAGTCTTCTTATCTTTCATTGTTGACTCTGAATGTTGTGTCGCGACATAGTTTTCTTCTATCGTGACATAAAATCTTCCTTGGTCTTGTAATAAGATGAAATGTCTGTTGTAACATGGAAAACTTTGTCTCAGGCACATTGTCTTGATTTGTCTCATTGTTTTTCCATTTTCTATTGCGGCAGAGACCAGTTCAACGATATATTCATTTCTGCATCTACTTGAGTTTGTGGATGTGCCGACAAGATTTCACGCCATTTCTTGATCGATATCGCCAGCGGAGTAAGAGATGTAATGACATTCTTCTCCATGAACTTCTCCAGCTTTGTCATGACATAAAAATCTATTGTCGTGAAAGAAATCAGCCAGTCTATCTAAAATTATGTTGCGATAGTCTTCATTTTTGGCTTAAGTTCAACTTGATCCTTGTTGCGACATAACTTTCGCTGGTTCTATTGGGATTTTGTCATGACATTTTGATACTATGTCGCGATAGAATTCACGCCTGACGATTTTGGCATCTTTTCTTCTTTGAATTATCTTTTTCAAGTTTGGCACCTGAAATATAAAAGTTGGTGGACATTCCATAATTCAACATTAAAATGAATCATAAACTTCTAAAAATATGCCATAAAAATGGATTAAAAATATATGAGTTTAGGACTCATCAAATTCCTACAAACTTAAAGTTTTGTTCGTACCCAAGCAAAGAAAATAAGATTTTGTTTGTGCTACTTAAGGAGCTAAAACTAAATAAATACATTCAAATAATTAAGTTCTCTCTGAGAATGAGATGGATGTTTGGGGCTTGATCTCGATGGAATGTGTTTGTTAACCAGAAAAGTCAATTGATATAGGTTACATGGTGAATCGAAGGGCTCTTTTTGGTAATAGGTCATTAAAGTGAAACCATAAAATCCTAATTAAAGGTTGTCTAAAGACTTTTTCACGGAAAAATATTTTTGTAATTCTTGTAATTTGTTATATATACAAGGTTCGTGTATCAACATGCCCTTACAATGGTCTTTCTCAGTGATCTCTCTTTTTAAAACCATACAAAAAAAAATCAATAAGAAAATACAATCCAACCAACATCAAAGGTAGAAGAATCTAAGGCTACTGAATAAGAGGAAAATGTCGAGGCACCAGACAACATGGTTGCTTATAGAATCATATAGAGAAGGATGTTGATGCATCATCTAACAATTTAATTAAAGTCCTCATAATCAACTAAAAGAATGAAATCATGATACAAATAAAAATATTTATGATTAAGTTGTTTCCCTTTTTAAGATGGAGTAGACAGGAGACTTCATCCATTATTTTTGTTGGGATATTCTATGAAGAGAAGGAAACCAACCATAGATCAGAAGAACCAATGTTATATATATGCCTATAGATTTATAAACCACATTTGCATATGCAAGCTTAATAATAAACTCACTGTTTGAGGAAATAATCCAACAACATTATATCTGCATGTTAAAGATGTGTCACCCCTTCCATATCACGTGCATGTTCTTTTAAATGGTTCATTAGTCTAGTGCCACACCCTTTTATTAGTTCATTAGCCATAATTGCACAGAAGGCTATCGCCGTGAAGCCCTTAGCTACAGATTCAAGGATATTATAGAGTTAATTGGAAGAGTTCCATAAGATGGTTTAAGACATCACTATAGTACAGTGTGTACAATCATGATGCACACATTCTTTTGTTAAAGGCATGATGTTCATGTTAAATCGAATCCTCTGAAGCTTGAGTTTGGAGGGTGGTTTTCTGCGTTGATAATAGAATGTGGTTGATGGTGCCCTAAAACACTCATAGTATGCCGTATCAGCTTTGTGTTTTAGTTGATTTTACATTTAAATAAAGCATTATAGCCCAAATTTGATTTCTGGAGTTTTGTGAATTGCGAGAGGGTCAGTGTGGTTTTGGGCGATTTGGAGCTAAACGTAGAAGCAAGGGTATCTGGCTGCCGTCGCGACATCGAGCGTCAGCGATGTTGCAATGTGCGCGGCGGTCAGCGGAAGAAAGTCAACCATTGACACAGCGACGCGCCAGCGTCTGGCGTCTGGCGTTGCAACATCGTGACGTCATCACGATTTCTCTACCAGCATCATTAAAAGCAAGGGGAGACCTAATTTTGAGGGCATCGAGCGTGCAGGGGCGAAAAGCCGCGGAAGCGGGGAAGCGTAGGATCGGGAAGACAACGCCTTTTGTATTTCTTCTTTTCTGCAAACAAAACTACGGATGATTTCTAGATTGATTATGTGTATATTCAAGTCCAGTATGTTCTAGATTCACATCTAGGGTTTTGTTGAACCCTGTCACGATTGCATGGATTAAGATTTTGATTCTATATTATTCAGTTATTTATGACTTGTTTGTATCTGCTTTATATCTATGATTTATATACATGTGATGTCTGGCCAACATTGGCATGATTCTGCTGGGTATCCGAGATCTAGAGATAAGGACGCCCAGGGATCCGAATAGAGCGACCTTCAGTCAATTCGATGCAATGGGACACTCCGGTCCAGGGTGGGGATTAAGGTTTAGAACATTTAAAGCGTTTAGACATTTGGGGTGAGGTAGAGATACACTCCAGCCACGCTAAGCGGATAGACGGATACACCTCGAGAGGGTATCTCGTAAGAGCAAAGATCACCACGCCGTGATAAGTCACGGATAGGCCGAATAGTAATTCCTCTAGAGTAGTAATCCATCGAAAGTGGCAAGGAGAATGAGCCCTAGTCTCACAGCCACGTGATTTACTAAGATAATTTAGTTTTAGTTTAATCTCGAACCTTAGTTAACTAGTTATTCAGAAGCTTACGTCGGTTAGTATTCAAAGAGCTAGTTCCAATTAATCAATGCGTTTCTCCGTGGATCGATGTCGGAGTACGGGTACATTGCCAGCCCTTTCGATCCCGATGCGTGCACTTGCGCACATAGGCGTACAATTTTACCACATCACGCTTTCGGCCTATCAGTGGTGAAATGGTTTGTTTAACATAGGTTTTTATGATTGGACAAAAGATCTTTATGTCGTCGTTGAGGTCCTATTTATATAAGCCTAAGCATGCCATGTGTTGTTTTTCCTATTGAAGGTTCATGCATTCAGTAGTGGAGGATCAAAAGAATCGCTAGCACTAGGGATATCATGAAGCTGTTGTCCGAATATGAAGGTTGTTAGCCTAAATTTTGTCCTTTTGCTTTAATTGTCCATTGTTGCCTCTCATCTCGGATGTTGACATCATTCTCAAGCAACCCTTTGGATGTTTGGCATTTACGTACATTCCACATGGTTTGGCAAGAGCTTATGGGTGCAAGCCACCTCTTTGCAATATCTGAATATTTGTTCATTTGTGTATTTGAAAGTCCATAATGGACTCAGTTTGCATTGGTTTGTTTATGTCTCCAAGGCTGTTAAAAGCATGGTTGTTTAACCCGTTCTATGATGAATCCTGGTTTGTTAATCTCAAAATGTCTTATGCAATACCAAGGCATTAATTGCTTGTGCATTAATAGGGAAGGGAATATACAAGTGTTGATCAATAAAAGTGGCATCGACCATTATTAGAAAAACACACTTTCTTTATATGCGATGCAAGCGTGGTAATGGCGGTATATCCAAAGAAAACAAATGGTACTTGAAAATGGGCGGGTATGTGATACCACCAACAAATCCACGATTAGATCTAATAACCATTACGGATTAATGGTTTTACGTAACAATACTTGATGATAGAAAAACATACATGAATACTTTAGGAAGAACTAGAAAGCGACACTAGAATATTACAATAGAGATGACGGGCAGTACAAACTTGTGGGAGTAATACGAGCCAAATTGATTAATCCTTATGCTGATTAATTAAGCTGTGTGTCTCTGCCCGATTCACGACTTAATTCATATCTTCTGGAATTATTAAAATGATTCAAATGCCAAGTGCAGACGGACTTGAAACATGACCGGACCTAAGAAGTACTTGGTTTTATGAAGAATTAAAAGAATAGAGAGGATATATAATGAAGTTCGGATAAAGGACATGCCCTAAATCAGTAAGGGTCAATATATAAAGCCTATTCTTCCATAAAATATACGAAAATATACCATCCCAGGCACTACTTGTTTCTATTTATTTTATTTATTTGTGTCAATTTTTTTCACGATTTACACTTGGGTTGAGGTTGAACCATTCAAAGCCTGAGTGATAGTGACGAGTTTCCAAGTTCAAGAATCAATATGATATCCTTCTAGTGTATCTTTGAATCCATTGTAATGCTTAGCATAAAGCATTGCTCATACATATACTTTATAATTATCGAAAATGTACAAGTCTAGGAAACGCATTGACGATATATTCCTTTGGCACGTGTGGTGCACAGAAAAATAGGTTTATTCAATTTATCAGCCTGAGAAAACCATAATGAAATTAGTAAAGAAAAAAATTTCATGCTATTAATGAAATTTTATGTAAAAATATGGATGAAGGTAAAAAAAAATTGTTTGAGATAATATAAAGTGAAAGATAGCGGAGTCTTGAAGAATTATTTATAATGAAGAGGAATTAGATACCAAATCATATGCTCATCGACACCATCATTTTCAATGAACACAAATCAAGTCTTCCTTCTTGCTCCTGTAAATTCAGATAGAATATTTCATTAGATTGAAGAAGGTATCTTTGCGTTTCAATCTGGGTTAATCAGAGCTTTTGATAGAAATTTTCCTTATTGAAAAGCATAAGCGCATTCTTCACTTGATTAATCATTTGAACCCATGCCAAATATCTTTAGATGACTTAAATTTGAAAAACCTTTTTAGTATGGTCATGAGAAAAAATCATTCGATAAACTGTAAAAATTAGCACGGAAAATTAGTATAAAAACGGACATATCCACGAGCACTTTCTTATTGGTTTTATCTAAGTACATGAGATTGAACTTGCGAGATAGTGCAAATACATATAATCCACAAATGAAACAGGCACTCATTAAGAGGAAACAAAGCATTTAGCATGTGATAATCAAAACCTAGTGATCGGCCTTTATTTTGGAAACTTAATCAATTAATAGCTGAACAACAATAAATAACAGACAATGAATTTGAGTCTTATACACAAAAATGTGCATGGAGGATTCATGGGCATGGACACTGAAATATGTTAGCAAATTAGCAGGTGTGGTGACCATCGGAATTAAGCAGTGTGTCATGACCAACCTCATCGTCGAGAACCTTTTGTTTCTTGAAGATACATAATAATCTGAAAAGATAAAAGCAGTCGAACGGTGAGAGCATGAACAATCGACTAGCTATCCCACGTAATTAGAAAATTATATTGATAGATGTGAATTAGAACTTACTATCTTTGTGCCTTTTAAATTTCTGAATGAATTATGTATATCGATCCTTCATATATTTATGAAAATGACACTGGACCCTACCTCTAGACCAAACTCTAATATTACATGAAATAAGTGACAGTGTGAAACCCCGAATATATAGAAACTCAATGAGAGGAAAAATGATGTATCATGATTTAAGCATAATCCTAGCATTGCAGATCCCTGCCATACTTGAAGCTACATTTTATTCATTCTTCATGGTTTAGTCAATAATAATACATTTATCTTGTAACTATATGCTAAAAGAGAGCATCATTGTATGAAATGCCCGTTAGACGCGTTTTGGAGACTTATATATACAAGAAACAGGTAGGGCATAGCTTGATGAACTAGAGCACTAGAGTCTAGGGTTTTCATGTATTCTTTGCGAACAAAAGCTTATCTTGGCTAAGAGGATCTTTACAGTGCATTAATTACTGCTTCACCTTAGTAACAACAGAAAACAAAATAGTATAACGTTTGAGATACCTACAATTGATCATTGGCATGATACATAAAAACATAAAAAGATGGAAACTTTTAGAGCATAAACAACTGTCGTTAGGTGATACCAATGCATATTAAATGTTCAATTTGTAAGGTAAGACATGCTTCTATATATGTTCTTTAAATGTCAAAATGGCTTTTATTTATCTTGAAATTTCATATTCTTATTGACGTATTCTTGTTTGCAAGGAGTAATAGAAAATAAGAAAACTAAAACATTAAAAAGTACATACAAGCATAGAAATTATTTGACTTTGAAGTACAGGTTGCAAAGGTAAACAAGGTAGATTCAATCTCAAACCAAATCACCTCACCCACCTTGGCATTCTGAGAATCGAACATCGATCAATGAGGGTGGGAGGAGGGGCTAAGTTCTTAGTAATATCTCCTTGTCAATTAAGTCATTGTTGTGGTCTTCATACACAATCTGCATAATATTTACCTCATAATAAGGTTCTTATTCTCACGAAGCAAGACGCCGAAGCTTATGCGAAAACTTGACTAATTAGCACTAAAATCAATCAAATATCTAAACTAAGATGTAAAGTAAAATAAAATTAAAAAGTGCATCATGAGCAAAGAACTTGTATGGTCTTGCATGCGACATACATGCTGGAGGCAACATATTCACAAGACTGGAAGTACTAAACCTTAAATTTTGAAGTTTCATTATCATAGCCTGTGACCAATCCTATTATTCTCTCGCAACAAAACATTTTGAAGACATATCTACCGGCCATATCTTCATTTTCTCTCTTAACTTTCTCACAGTGAAACTTCTGTAAAGAGAACATCGAATTAGATGATTCAACTTTGATCAAATTAAGTGTAGCTAACTGAAATAGTATGTATATATATATATCTCTATTCCTGTGTTTACATCAGGGCTTAGCGAAGATTCATGGGCACTTGAAGAAACCACACAGCTATAAATTGATCGAGTTCGGTTGGATGCTTTTTGTCTTCCTTTTCCTGTTCCATAAGAAGATTACAATGCAAATTAACAACTTAAATTTCTTCTGTTGAAGGAAAAAATGATATCTTCCCATGACAATTATAATATACTCTTATACCCTAAATAATTCGATTTGGTTGAGAATGTGCTAATGAATTTCAGTTTCATAACATATTCAAATAATTTTTCTATTGAATGGCAACAAGAATGAAAAATGACAAAAAGAATCAAGTGTTGAAGCTTTCAGTACTCATTAATAGAAACTAAAAACTAACACTTTGTATTGACACTAGCGATGAATAGAACTAAGGAACCGCAAGGATACAAGACTTCTTCCTCTTCTTCCTTCTTCTTCCTTTTCTTAGATCGGTTGTGCAAATACGGTGCATCTTTATGGGAAATCTCATCTGTATCTTTGATCCTATAAATTAATGCTAATAATAGCATAAGTCATGCATCTAAATCTTTGAAGATCTATGTAGACCACTAAGATTTGGTAGAGTATCATGATGTGATTCTTTGTCAAATACTGTTGACAACATGTATACTAATACACATGAATCAGAAAATTTCTCTAGAACAACATCTGATAAATTAAACTGTCAGGGCATTATAGAAGGGTAGGCCAACTTTTCAAATTAATAGACTAAAAACTAACACTTGGTATTCTTTTACTAACAATGAATAGAACTAAGGAATAAAGACACACAAGACTTCTTTTTTCTTCTTATTTTTATATCGGATGTGCTAATGCGATTGCATTCTTTGTAAATCTCATGCGTATGGGTTCATATAAATTAATGCTAATAGCAACATAAGTCATGCATCTAAATCTTTGAAGATCTATATGAACCCTAAGATTTGGTAAAATATCATGATAGTATTTCTTTATCAAACTCAAAGAGCTTGGTTTTATTACGAATCAGCTTCGATGCCTGAAGATTGATTTTCAATTTCACTTTCAATTTTTTGATCACCACTTAATTGGCTACAAATTCACCATCAGTAAAGCGATAGAAGTAAAAAAAAAAAAAAACATATTAGAGACATGCACAAAGGTACATTCTCCAAGTTCTCACCTTTCTTTTGTTTTTTAGTTTCTCCAACTCCAGCATTCATTTTTCAGAAATTGAATCCAAAAACCTAAATAAGATCTGGCAAGCATCAAAGCAAAACAAATTCAATCAAAAAGAAGAAAATTATCATAGAAAAATGAAGAAAATGAAAGAAAGACATATAACCTGGTAAGAAAAACCCTAGAAAATTTGACAAACTAAGATGAAGTAGGTGCGGTTAAATGATTATTTATTGAGAAATCAAGGGTTTGATTTGTTTAGATATCCCAGCGTTTGACATTAATTGTGGCAATCCAGGTAGATTTTGATATCTGGCACTCAATTGTTGACTAATGACATTAATGCTGCCATTGGCCTGACCCTTTTGTTTTCTAAATAATTTGAATACAGAAAAATTGCTATGATTAGAAACATAACAATTTTGGACAGAGATGAAACAACGGTACATGGCTTGAGAAATTCAAATTTATCAAGATTTTAACTACATGTGCAGACTGAAGCTTAAAAGTGATGCTCTCTAATGGAGTTCAAAAAACTGAGATGAATTTTTTGTTTTTTTTTTTTTTTTTGTGGAAGAATCTTAATCTTTGTGTCTCATTACAACAAAAACTAAGAGGCAAAAGAAAAGAAATGGTGAAAGTTAGCTTTACCCTTTTGAAGCTAATCATTTTTAGTGCAGGAGGCAAGAAAATTAGGGAAAACTATTACATTTAATAGGTTTTAGAAAATTAAAGTCTAACACGCATGATTCTCACGAGTTCTTAATTTAGACTCTTCCTTCTTGGCCAGAATGTAGTTTTTCAATTGATAGATATCCACGAGTATCCTTTCATTTCAGTCTGCAGAACGAGTTGTTCTTATATTTGAATATCTATCTCAGTTTATCCCACATGTGCGTATATGTACTGTGTCATGACTTGAAGACCTGATTTAGGCTTAAAAGCTTTTGTTTGTATATTTTAATTCCTTTTGTTTTTGTGCTTTTCATATTGGAAATGAGGAAATGCTAACTACAATTGGATCAAAATAGAGGCATATTTTGCCTTTTGAAATGTGAATATATAGTAAACGTGCTTATGCAGGATGATGAATGTCAGCCTAATACTTTTGTCAAGGCATTGTATATTGTTAAAGGTTGCAACAGCATGAACTTCTCGCTGATTAGTAATGGAACTATTGATTAATTAGTGTGTGCTTAGGTAAATTGAAAAAAAATATTCCATATATACTTCTAATTAATCCCTTAGGTGACATGAGTCATCACAACATCCATTAACTTGTCAACTAAAATGGCACTAAGCGGTAAAATTGCTAGGTTGTGCAAGTACTCAGTGGGCAACATGAATAATAGCTAGCATCCCAAATAGGGTGAGCATTTTTCCCCCTATTTCAAGTAGCCGCACTTCTTTCATGTCAAGATTGTCTTCTGTGCCTTCTACCAAGGAGGCTTTGTTAGGATGGAGCTCTTAAAAGTAAGAGATACATAATAGCAGTGAAGTTAGATGTTGCTTTTGCCTTGTATTTATCTTTTTTATTCACTAACACTAAGTTGAGCATTCGAACCTATATCACTTATGTTATACATTTTAACCACACACATTTGGAGTTGGCCACAAAGGTATAAAAGACATGGAGTTTCTTACTAAGATTATAAAATCCAGTAAAGTCTATAATGCACCATCTCCTAATTGGAGGGAAGCCTTGTCTTAATCATTATATAGCTAGGTTTCTATGACAAATATATTAGTGCATATGGTTGCATATTGAATAGGACATAAAGTTATGAGATTGTCATGATTTATCAAGCTATAATGTAGCATACACTCTCAATCTTGAGAAATATTGAATTTGTATTTAGATGATCAATTGGAGGCATTAACCAATAGGTAAGACTCTAAATGGTCATATATTTCCAACAAATTGGATCTTGATATATAGATGTGGAGACAATATGTATATATTCTTAGTAGACACATGATAATATCTCATCAAATTGAGATGATGTGTCCTATTAGGTGATCTTGTTGAATTACGTGTCTCAGGAGCTGCTGACATGGAGTTGAAGTTGTCAAAATCTGTTATGATTGATTTAGTCTTCTACTCTTTCTGTTATGATCTAGTCTTCAACTATTTTCTAAGAGATTTATGTTAAGTAATGCGTAAATTTAGTGCATTTTATTTATTTTTTTTTGCTTGTTCTATTTTAGATTAGTTTATAAATAACTACATTTATCATCAATAAAATATATCCTTCAACATTTAAAAAAAAATAGAAAAACCTTTGTTGCTCACAAATCTTCTGAAAAGAAACTTTCAATATGGTATCAGAGCTTTTTCGTTCTTGAGATACTAGTGAGGTAGTGAGCCAAACCACTCCATTTAAGCATTCACCATTTGCCCTATTCAAACACAGCCTATAACCAACTGGGATGAGTTCAAAAGCTTCATCCGTCTTGTGGCATAATGCACTATTTGATGGAGCGAATTATCAAGTATGGATTGTTCGAATGGAAGCTACCTTGATGCGGAATGATCTTGGGAAGCTGTTGAAAATGAGTACAAAGTTCTTCCTTTACCTGACAACCTAACTATGGCTCAAATAAAAAATCACAAGGAGATGAGGCAATGGAAATCAAAGGCAAAAGCTAGCTTATTTGCAACAGTTTCATCAACAAATTTCACCAGAATCATGACACTGAAGATAAAAAATGAAATATGGAACTTCTTGAAGGAGTATGAAGGAAATTAGCAGTGAGCATCTGAGTTCGAACTTGATCAAAGAATTCGAGATGCGAGAATAGAAGAATAAAAAACAATCAAGAATTTGCTTTAATAGACTTCTTGACATTGTTATAAAATAAAAAACTTTGGTACTGATTTTCATATTTTGAGAATAGTACAAAAAATTCTTGTAACAATTCTTGAAAATTTTAGTCCTGATATCATCTCTAGAAAACTCTTAAGATGTGTCAAGTATTACTTAGAATTATTAAATTCATTACAAGCTCGGGAACTAAGGAGACTTATGTGGCAAGTGGATATGTGGAGGCACATTTCAAGCAATATCCAAGAACAATATGTATAAAAGCAGCATCAACGAGTAGCATCAACAATGCTGCCTTTCCATATGTCCTTACCTGCAAAAAAACCAATCCTCCACACAAAAGGTGCCTAGTGGAGACCTAAGATGAAATGTCTACTTGTTGGCCAGGTGTACACATGGAAAAAAATGCAAATCTCGTAGCTTGTAAAGGCTTGAGAGCTGTTATTGAACAACCTCCAAGATGAGCAGCTTTGTTTGTGGCATCAGAAATGCCTTTGCTCTTAGATTGCTCTTCAAAAAATTAGCTTATTGATAATGGTTGTACAAGCCATTAAAGAGCTTGTACAACTGTCATTTCTAAATTTAGAATTTGAAATGGAGCATATCTTGAAGTAAAAGGAAAAGGAATAATGGCGATCGAAGGTCTCATAGGTTTGAAATTAATTTCTAATGCCTTATATGTTCTAGAAATTAAGCAAAACCTTTGAGTGTTAATTGATTGTTGGAAAATGGAAACATGGTGCTATTTGAGGATAATAATTCCTTGAATATTGATGCACAAGACAGAGAAGTGTTTAAAGTCCAAATGAAAGATAAAATATTTACCTTGAACATGTTGGAAGATGAGCAGGCTGTGGTACACAAAGAAAACAGTAACACAATGCTTTGGCATAAGAGATTGAGGCACTTTCATCATAAGGCTCTACTCTTTATGAAGAAGAAAAATCTTAGGGTGTGGGGGGAGGGCCTTGCTTGATTTTGAAGATGAGATCCCTACTTGCCTGAATTTGTCGGTATGGGAAGATAGAAAAGAGCTTCATTTTCCCACAAAATAAGGCTTGGAGGGCTACATAAAAACTCCAGTTAGTACACACAGATATTGGTGGACCTCATAAAACTCCATCATTGAGCAGTAAGTTTTACATTGCTTTCATTAATGATCCGCACTAGAATGTGTTAGTTTATTTCATGAAAGTTAAATTTGGGGTTCTTTGATATCTTCTCTGAGTTCAAGGTTGGAGTAAGAAAATCAGTAGGTGCAAAATGCAAGTGATCAAATTTGATAATGGAACTGAATACACTTTTGAAAAATTTAACAAGTTTTGTGAGAGTGCAGGCATTGAACACCAACTAATAGCACCTTATACCCCAAACAAAATGGGGTGGTTGAGAAAAAAAATCGAACACTTACGAAGATGACAAGGTGTTTGTTGTATGAAAAAGCAATACCAAAGAAACTCTAAGCTAAGGCTGCAAACACAATAGTTTTTCTACTGAATAGATTACTAAATAAGGACTCCATTTGATGCATGGTATGGCTATAAACCAAGGCTTCAAAATTAAAAAACATTTGGTTGTCTTTGTTTCTCTTATATTCATTAGGTTAAGAGAGACAAATTGGATAAGAAAGCAAAACCTAGTATCGTCATCGGCTAGAATTAAGTTTCAAAAGCTTATAGAATTTATCTTGCACAAGACAACAAAGTAACTATTGGTAGAGATGTTCAATTCTTTGAGTCATATAGTTGGGCCGTAGAAAATGATTTGGCCAGGTTCAAAAATGAAGATATTTATGACAAACTTGTTAGAGGAACCAGGGCAGTCTTTGATAACTACAAGAGGTGCAATGTTGTTATAATAGAGCTTGTAGGATATGAAGAAGTAGAAACAAATAAAAGATGGGTGGCTGCAATTAAGAGAGGATTTGAAATGATTGAAAAAAAAATCAAACTTGGATGCTAGTGGATATAAAGTTACAGGAGCCAAGTTGTTCTATAAAACCAAACTCAATCCTGATGGTTCTATAAATAAACACAAGGCTAAGCTGGTTGTTAAAGGATATGAACAAATGTTTGGAGTGGATTTCTCTATGACTTTTGCTCTAGTAACTAGATTGGACACCATAAGAATGTTGTTAGCTCTTATTGCTCAAAAAGGTTGGAATATACATCAGATGGATGTCAAATCTGCTCTCTTGAATGGACACTAGGAGAAAGAAAATTTTGTAGCCTAAAGGCTTTGTTGTTCAAGGAAATGAGGAGAAAGTATGTTTGCTAAAAAAATCCTTGTATGGTTTAAAGCAAGCACCAAGGGCTTGGTACAGTAGGATTGATGTACATTTGATGGGCTTAGGCTTTGCAAAAGTCTAAATGAATTCTTCTCTATCTCGGTAAGATTGGTGATGAAATACTTGTAATATCTATATATCGATGATTTGCTTGAGGAAGTAGTATGGAGCAAATTGATACTTTTAAGAAAATGAAGGATGCTTTTGGGATCTGTGATCTTGGGAAGATGACATTCTTCCTTGGCATGGAAGTTCAACAAAAGAAGAATGATATCCTTATATGCCAACATAGGTATGCCTAGGAGATTCTAAAAAAATTCAACATGGAAGGGTGCAAACCAATTTCAACTGATGAATCAAAAGGAGAAGCTTTGCAAAGGAAGATGGAAGCGAAAAGGTATACGAAAGGCTATCTGAAGTGCTGTGGGGTACGCCTTACGTATTTGATTGCAGCTCCAGGCCAGATATTAAGCATGGTGTGAGTTTGCTATCAAGGTATATGCACAAAGAAGCTTATATAAATCTTCTTTGACCAAGCTCATTTTGACTTAAGCTATTTAAATCCACAACGAAGCTTATATAAATCTTTTTTGAGGGATTAGAGCTTGAAAGCTTAGTTTTATAAAGTTGTATAAAGATGAATCTCGATCACCTTTGAAAAAAGATAAAAGCTCACCCTTCTCTTTTATCAATCATTTGTGGAAAGAGAGATTAGGTCGAAGAACACGAGTAGACAAGCTTTATTATATTTTTTATAGTCTTGAAATCTTCTTCAATATCTGCATTTGATAGAAATTATCTTGGAATATTAAAATCGTAAGTATCATACTAATTTATCCTTTAGATCAATATTTTTCTAATGGTATTTATAGTTCTGAGGTTTCCCTTGCTAGTTTTAGTAGTTTAGGTTTTAATACATTTTTTCCACTTTTTTTAGTAGTATATATATATATATATATATATATATATATATATATATATTAATGTGATCCGGGGCGAAATGGAGCAATTAAAATTCCTATCAACCTTTGCTACATAATTATTTGCTCGAAATGGAGTGCAGACATCCGCATGAGCTAAAGGAAAGTGTCACAAATCTCATCATGCCTAACTCAAATGATAGAGCATTCATTGATTGATTGAAGAATGCCGTTGATGATACCAAACTAAGAATGCGATTTCTACTCTAATTTCTAGAAATATTTGATATTAATCAATGTTTTGATTCCATCTTTAGGTGACTTTCTTTCCACAATTTCATTTCAATGATTTACTTTTGTGATTAATTTCTTTTGCTAACATATTTATTTGTTTTTAGACTTTCTTCTAGTATCTGCTTTCCTTCAATACCATAACTTAGCTCACCAATTTCTTCTCAATCTCTAGATCTCAAAGTCTATTATCTTTAATTCCCTTTACAAATCAAAGTAATATGCCCTTGTACTTTAGTGCAAATTACCCAGGAGTTGCTCGATGTAGATTACTCTTCCTTGATCAGTTTTTTGTTTTGTGTTGGGTGGATTCTAGACGAGGATGGGGTAATATTTTTTAACATTGTTGCTTTTTTAGCCCTTAGACTTCTTTTGTATACTAAAGTCTATCTTCAAGAGAAAGTCACGATGAGAGTTGTTTATCATTGTGATAAGTGTCGATGGAAGCGATGATGTATCCGGTAGGCAATAAGTAATGGATTGGTAGACTTGAACCTTGTTCCTACAAGACCCGATCGATCAAGCACTCACCATTCATTATTCAAATCTCTAACAACATGAAAAAACCAAAAGCTCTACCCCCTCTCCATTGGATGGAAGGACAAAGGCCTTTGGTGTCCCTTCTAGTCAAGAATTGGGGCTTCACAATCACTATCCCACGTGCTTTTCTCTCATACCTTTCTTCATTCATGGTTCAACATTTTGGTGTTCTCCCACAGAGGAACCACACCAATCCATCCGAACTTGATGGTTAAACTCTACTACAGACAATAGTGTAGGGGAGGTCCTGTAGAACTTAATGGTTTTTTTTTTTTTTTTTTTTGATATGCAAGGGCAAAAAAATCATTAGACACAAGAGAGAGCCACCTGGATCCCAAGAGTACACAGGAATGTAACTCGGGTTATAGCTAAAAGTAAACAATACAATTCACGATTCTTTGCTCTTATAGACATTGAGTGTAACTCAACGGCTAAGATATTTTTATCGGCCTTTTATGCTTTTGACATATTGCTTCTTAAGTCGAAAGAGACACTATCAGGTGTAAAAATAAAAACAAGGTCATTCATTAAATTGTACAAAAAGCAGGTAAGATCATTTGCTTCCCTGTTTTGACAGAGCAAGACTAATTCAGTAAAGGTCAGGGCTTTACCGTCATAATAGTCAAATAGAGGTAGAACACATACGAGAAATCAATTCTTGTGTAGACAATATGACGATTCGAGGGTTGCCTTATCTTTTCATCAATTGCCCTCTGATAAATGAGAATAACGAGACAAATAGCATATATTAGTACAAAAACTTTGCTTGATCATTGAATATAAAGTACAAATATGATTAGTCCAAAAAATATGATCGTTGAACATAAAGTACAAATATGATACATAGATAGCAGCTTGTGAGAAGTGATAAGAATGATAAGGATATGTAAAGGAGGATGAAATCTTCTTTTCATAGGATGATAGTGTTGATAAGAATGATACATAGATAGCAGCTTTTGATAGTGTTGATATTTCAATTCATAGGATGAAATCTTCTCTTCTTTGTAATTTCTGGTCTTGGGCTAATATGTAAATTGCAGATAGGCCGAATTCGTTGGTTGATTTTGACTTGGCTGGGTAGTAAATGAGGGCCGGTGGGTATAGTTTTTGGGCTAGTGGGTATTTTTGTTTCTCTTCCTCTCTTTCTTTGCATTTCATAGGCCCCTCTTGTATATCCCTTGTATCTGCGAGGGTCTGCTTACAGGTACTCTTTTCGATAAGTATATATTCTCTGCGCCTTACTTATCCAAAAAATAAAAATAAAAATAGAATGATATGGAATAGGAACGTAAATAGAAAGTTGTTAGGCAACATTAGGAGTATCAAGGAGGAAGTTACGTAGCTGGTGACGGTCTAAAACAAACAGATACATATTTGAAAGATAATTGAACTGTTGACTAAAGGCAGTTTATCTGGTGAAACAACCACGGGATCACCATAGAAAAGAAGCGAAACATAAATAATGCAAAATAATCCACTGAAGAGCAGCGAAAAGTACCATCTATCATACGAGAAATTTCTAACTAAACTCTACTTTTGCATCCTTAGTATTTCATTATATCATGTCATGGAAGCTTACGCTTCCTTTGGCAAATATGATTGGAATGATCATCAACCGAGATTATGTTACAATTTTAAATGGACTTAGGCTAAAAGATAAAAATAATAATAACAAACTAAAGTTAAAATTACAAAATAAAGTGAATTGGCCAAAAAAAATTATAAAGCGCCTTCAAAAGTGAGCGCATGAATGCGTGAGGATTTTCTATTTGATGCTCTATCCGCGGAGGCACTTGTTGTTCTAAATCGAGAATGGCCATATTGTTCAGTGTCCACCCGGCCTCCTCACATTATCAAATTTACACAACCTTCATATCAGTATCCAAAGATAGAAACTTAACACATGATTTTCTAAATGGTGTAAAAGAAAAAAAGAAAAAAGATTCAAAGTAGCATGGAACCTAATAAGACACCACCACAGCATATAACAAACTAAGAGGAATTTTTTTTATAGGAACACACTAAGAGGAGTTTGTATAGACAAAAAACCATAGTTCCAGATAAGAACAAGGCTATGACCATCATGATAAAAACATGACCCCTTCATTGACAAGTAAATGGGAATGTACTTGATAAAATGTATTCTGAATGCTACGTGCTCAACTTTAAAACACGGCTTTCTATTAGGCTATATCTAAGAAAATGTCCACTAGTTCACTTGGATATTAGGAACTAAAAAATTGCGATTATAAACACAGGAGGTCACAGAAATAAAAGGGGAAAAAAAGAAAGTTTGGCTTAAGAATCTAGAGTAAAGACAGGTCTTAGAAAGTAGAAACCTACTCAAGCCAGGAATGTCCTCAACTTTCACTACAAAAAAATTGGGATATGGTAGCACTTTTTTAGCAGGGGTCAAAAAATTTCAAGACTAAAAAATATATATAGATGCGATTATGTAATTAATGCGGCTGATGGAATTTCTTATTGACCTTTAAATTGGGTAAATTAATTGAAACAGTGACTATACTTACATTATGGCTTGAAGGAATGAAAAACCGTGATATATTGTGGACCCGATAGATATTAGTTCATTGGTATTGTGCTTGACCTTGAATTTCATATATGTGGAAATGCTTTAGAAATCAAAATCGGAACTTCCCTCACTGCCTTTTTCCCATGTGAATTGGTGCCCCTTCATCCCCAAATCACGGAACCCACAAAACTCCACTACGAGCTGAAAACTCCACTACGTGTGAATTGCTATATCACGCTGGTAACACTCCACAAAACTCCACTACGCTGGTAACACTCTGCCATTCCTTTTTTCCCTCCAAAACAATACTAAACCTCCTCCATTGTTTACCCCTGGAACAAAACATAAGTGGTTAGAGGAGATTTTGAGTCTTTGAACCTTCTTATGATCCACAGCGCCCACCTTTCGTATTGTTTAGTTGTGCGGTGTCCTCCTTTAGCAGGAAAGGTATCCCCTCATGCTCTCTCTTTCTCTCTCTTGCAACTCTCTTTTGGGATCTGGAAATGTACAAGAGTTTTTTACTATGAGTGATTCTGCGGATCTTAGCCCTAATTTCCTACGGCATTGATTTCAACTTTGTGGTCCCTAATCTCCTCAAAGCCCCAGAATCTGCGGATCTGTGACTAGGGTTTCTTCATTGGTTAATTTGCGAAACAACTAACTCCAACCTTGAACTGCTAATTCTAGGTAATTTCCTTTTCCTTTCATCCAATTACATTATTTATGAGATTGTATGAAATCGGAACGTTGTTTCTGTCTTATATTCATCAAATTTTTTCTAGGCTATGGAGTAAATTGATGTCTCTGTACTGGTTGAACCATATATTTTGATGCTAATTTATGTAGTTACGTTCATGAAATCGTTTCTTATCTGCCACTTTGTCTCTTGATGTTATCTCTTAAAACTCAAATAAATATTGTTAGCTTCGTCTCTTGGCATTCTTTTTTCTCCTTGGTTGGATTATTGATCCGATCTTTTATTTTTTGTTTTATCTCCCTACTGATGATGAGAGATTTTGCATCTTTTTCATTTTTCTTGTATTGATGAACTCATTATGGTTGTTACTTTGCCTGTTTATCTTTAAAGGCCGATAATCAATCATTGACATGGAACATCTCAGTTAATTAGTTCTCTGATGATCTAGGGTGTATAATATTTTTAATGGGCCCAGGTATGTTGATTCATTGTTTCTTTGTTGAGTGGTTTCATGTGCTGACCAGGTATTGAGATGTACCATGGGAAAAAAGAAAGAGAAAAGAAAAAGAAAAGGTCTCGATGGCAAATGAAACCGAATAGCGGTTCTCGCTGTAACACCCTAAATTGTTATTATTAATTGTACGAATTTGTTTCTCTTCACTTGTAATAATGGTTACCATTACCCGAATAATGGTATGTTTAGTATAGACTTGGATGTCTTTTGATGTATAGGTCATGAATTCTTTCTAGGCGGTGTATCAGGTCAGCAGATTGGTGTCTGACCATAGTGCAAAGAATGGATATCTTAAGTTATGAGGAATTTTGAGAAGATGAAGATGTTGGAAAAGTTTCGGGTGCTTGATACTAAGCTTCACGATTATTCTGCCCAATCCCTGGTGCCCATTTGATTGTCTTCATAGTTTGCATCTAATTTGAAGAAACAAAGTATTTGTCTAGACTATCATATTTAATGATTGAATGGTTTAGGTATATAAGGATGGTTTATTAAAAAAAAAAAAAAAAAAATATATATATATATATATATATATATATATATATATATATATATATATATATTTAAGACTTGCAATTAGCCAATGTTAGCACTTAGCGGTACACTCCGGATGCGGATGAGTAAACCCGAGAATGGTGAGGGTGGCTGATTCTTGGGCACCTTGAGTGGCTACCTGACATTCAACTCTTTGCTCTACCTAGTTAGTTAGAGGGTTTAGCGGAGTATTTGTAGGTTATCTGGATATGGATCATGAGGTTGGAGAAGGAGAAACGGCATTTTTAAGTTAAAAAAATTCGAGGCATCAATACCAGTTGCATCAGCTTAAGAACACCATACCAAGAGAACAAAGATTAAAATTTTCATAATGATACACACACATGCATGAAGAAAAGTGAGCAAAAAATCAAATAAATCAAACAAGCTTGCATACACCGCGTAGAAATTAGGAAATGACATAGAAGAGCACAAAACCTGCTCCCTAACAGTATACTATCTAACAAAACCTTTGTTCTATCTTAAATATATATTGCAATTATATATACTGTTATAAAAACTACTGCAACTAGAGTACTAATGTCTCCCTGTGAACATGATTTATTGCAATTCCCCTCAATCTAAATGAAACATAACTCCCCTATTCACATCATCTAATTGTTTATTGTCAACCATTCTACATTATATGATGGTCATGCCAGAAAATAAAAACTATATTCCTTCCAACAGTGGGTTCGGTCTAGCATTCACTACAAGAAAAACAGGATATAGCAACATACTTTTAGTAGGGGTCATAAAGATTTGTAACTAAAAATATTTTTGAAAAAAAAATAAAAAATTACCCTTGCTTTCTAACTAATTGGCGGATGATTCAACAGTAGTGATTTGAATTCTTATAACAGTAGGGTAGTATTAGCTTTAGAAACCTAAGATCTTTTTATTTCTTTAATTTTTAAATATATTTTAAAAGTAATAGTTACGTCTACTTTTTTTCATTAAACATTTTTTATAACAATTTTTTTTATAACATTTGTTTTCTTTCCATTGCGTATGGTTGCTGAGAAAATTATAGAAATTATGAGACAATGTTTTTTATTAGAAACATTGATTTGAGTTTCTTGTGACCTAATCCCCAAAATTTCTTGGTCACACTGTGGAGATTTAAGTATCATTTAGGATGTTGATTCAATTGTGAAATTTCTCAAGAATTAGGTTGACCACGACCACGGCCTTTATAGAAAACCAAGTTTCTTGGAACAAATTTTGTTTTTTACATCTCGATTTCTGCCTCTTGACTAGTGGGTTTCCAATAGCCAATCCCCAGTTTTCCTATTGGTTGACTGTTTAAGTGCATTTCAGAATTTTCTTTATTTTTTAATTAGGTACTTTGTTGTGATGAACTTTGAATAGCCTTTATGGTGTTTGATTGAAATATCATAATTTTATTTTTCTACTTTTTGCACATTGTTGTTAGGTAAAGCATTGGGTGTTAAAGGATGACAGCTTCCTCCATTGTAATGGAATAATTTGGTGCTTTTCAACTTATGGTACTTTAAACAAGCATAGTTAAATCTTATGTCTGCCATGCACCATTCCAGAAATAATTGTTATTATTATTATTATTATTATTATTATATAACTCATACCATGAAAATATACAGAGGGGTGGAAGTGGGGTTAGTTAAAATGTGCTAAGAAAAAAAAACCTCGAAATCAATAAGGATCTATTGGGTTTTATGTGATGACCGGGTTCAAATGGTAAAAAGTGAAAATTCTATGGCTTCGGTGTGAGACAATGAGTTATAAGACTTCTAAAAAGTTTTCTTTAAGAAACTTAATTAACTCTCTTAGATCTTCTGTTTTCCTCTAAACTTTTCACTAGAAACAGCTAATGAAAATGCATAAATTATTCACGAAACCCATGTTGTATGTGGGTTTATCGCGACTAAGGAGGAGGATTTTATCTCCTCACATGAAGACAACGTGAGAATCTCACGAGAAAAGCTCATCATTAAAGTCCAGGAAATCGCACATGGGAGAGACATAATCAATGATTCATAATCCTGAAAGCTCATCACTTGATTTATATTAGTCAAGTCGTTGGGAAGGAAGTGACCTAATCAAGGACTATGTCTAAGTACCAAGAAGATATAACATCCAAATGGTAGCCCCAGCATCTTTGAAGAAGTAGTAAGCGGTACGAGAGATAGGAGTGATCACTCGTGTCTAATATGAAGTCTTGCTGCACAAAATGGATGTTTGTTCAAAGAAAATTTGTCATGTTGCCACCATGGATTTGAATTTTAATATGCCTTAGCAAGAAGGCTTCTAAACATGGCTTCTAAACATGTGCCCCTAACAACTCCTCTCTCTCTCTCTCTCTCCTCTCTCTCTCTCTCTCTCTCTCTCTCTCTCTCTCTCTCTCATATATATATATATATATATATATATATATATATATATATATATATATGGGTTTTTTCATTTTATGATTGGCGATACAAACCTCTTTGGGTATGGTTGTGCATGCATGAAAACTTAGACTTCCGTTCAAGTATCCTTGTGAGATAAATATCTTCTTATCACATACTAAAGACATTTGCTTATATAGTATCGACTAAGATTTTATTTGTCTGAATGATACTTGAATTGTCCGAACCAGACAATATAGGAGAAAACATAATATCTATAAAGTTGCCTGTATGTTCAATTCATTTGTAAGTGATTTGAAGTCGTCCCTTTGTTCTCTAGAGTACATATTTGGACAAGGTCAAACAATATGCCTTGCTCTTTTCGTGTGCTTGGAGAACTAAGGGGAAATCTTTAATCGAAATTTTACTAAATAAGAATGAAGCATATTAGAGTCTAACTCATAGAGATTGTGTATTTCTATATGGGATAGGAACCACCACCTAAATTAAGAAGTTAGAGATGTTAGAATGCATACAACATACATTATAATTGACATGGTCAAATTTCATGAAGTTGAAGGAAATTAAAGCGAAAATGCCAATAAACAAGTTATGGATGAGCCAAGAATACAATAATGGGGTTTTAGAGTTCTTGGACTTTGCTTCGATAATGCTCACAGGTGACAAGCTACCATGTCCTTGTGTTCGTTGCAACAACTATCTAATGCAGAATAGATATGTTATGCATAATCATTTGCAAAACCATGGGATAGTTAGAAACTATGTCCGTTGGGTGATGCATGGTGAATATGAGTTTAATGAGTCAACATATGATGATGAGTTTGAAGATTCACCTCATGATGACTGTATGCATGGATTACTGCATGATGCATTTCAAATGCCAAAACTAGTAATGTGTTCAGAGAAGGAAATGAAATTTCGCTTATTACAGGCGCCTTGAAGGCCAAAATGATGAAACTAACGAAATTTCTGACTTTTGAAAGGATCTTGAGGAGAAGGAATTATATCCTGGTTGTACTAAATTCACGAAGTTAGCTTTGTGATAAGGTTAATTCACATTAAGTGTCTCAATGGATGGAGCAATAAGTCATTCACGATGTTATTAGAACTTTGAAGGTGCTTCCTGAATGTGATCATTTTCTAGGGAAATTTCTATAGAAGCAAAAAAAAAAATACTTTCGAAGTGATCTTGAAGCGATTATAGAAAGATAGATGCATGCCCATAAAATTGCATGTTGTTTACGAAAGAGAATGAGAAATCTTGTCGTCTTGCCACATTTGTGGTACCTCTAGATGGAAGAATGTTGAGTTTAACTCAAAGGAAATGGTTCAGGAACATGTTTGAGGAGAAGAAAATTCACGCTAAGGTTTCACGGCACTTTCATGATACGAGGCTTGAGTTGTTTATGTCATCAAAATGGCTTCCCTACATGAAGTGGCATGCACGAGTGCACCAGCTAATGGCTTGATGAAGACATCGAGTTGACTCTTTATCTTGGAAAAGATTTGATTCTTTAAATCCTGCATTTCGTGGGCATATAATGACAGTTAGCTTGTGATGGTTTCAATCCATTTAGCAATATGTCTATCGTGCCAGCACATGGCCGAGTTGTTCTCATCCCGTACAACTTACCACCATGGATGTGTATGAAGCAATCATTTTTCATGTTATCATTGCTCATTCCTGGCCCAACTGCTCTTGGAAATGACATTGATATATATTTACAACCCTTAATAGAAGAGTTGTAAGAATTATGGGAGCATGGAGTTACTACATATGATGTTGCGAGTAAACAAAATTTTCTCATGCATCTTTGCTATATTATGGACAATTAGTGACTTTCACGCATATCTGAGAACCTTTGAGGATGGAGTCTGAAAGGACATTTGCTTTCTTCTTGCAATAAAGAAACTTGTTCCCATCGATTAAAAACATGGGGAGAAAATTTTGTTACATGGGCCATCGTCGATTTCTTCCATCAAATCACAAATTTAGATGTGATAAAAGGTCTTTTAATGGTGAAGAGGAATTGAGATTACCACCCACACAATTACTTGGGGTTGATGTGTTGGAGCAATTAGAACATCTAAACCAATTATTCTAGGAAGTCACGAAAAGAAAGCGGGAAAATACTACGTCAGCCGCGATTGGAAGAAAAAGAGCATATTGTTTGATTACCATATTGGAAAACACTCATGTTACGTCATAATTTGAATCATCATGCATATTGAGAAGAATGTGTGTGATAGTATAATTGGGACATTGTTGAACATTGAAGAGTAAAACTAAGGACAACTTAAATAGTCGTCTAGATTTACAAGCTATAGGTATTGAAGCCAACTTCACCCGATAGGCAGAAAGGGAGACAAAGTTGTTTTGCCTTTTATGCTATTCATTGACTTTGGATAAGAGGATAGAATTTTGCATGCTTCTGAAATCAGTCAAGGTCCCTGATGGTTATTCTTCAAATATAGCTCAGTGTAATATGACTTCGATGAAAGAAGATATATGAGTGCAGTCGCGTGATTGCCATGTTCTAATCTGACAAACTTCTTCCTCTTACTATTACGTGCGGGTTTTGCCAAAGTATCCGGAGCTATCATTGAGTTGTCGCGACTTTTTCCAAACAATTGTGCTCAAAAAAGTATTATCCAACAAATCAATTACAGCGGTTGGAGAATGATATCATCGTCACCTCCGTAGAACTAGAGAGAATATTTCCTCCATTGTTCTAGCTGACATTATGATGCAACTACTGTGCATCTAGCAAATGAGCAAAATTCTTCGGACTGTGCAATATCGTTGGATGTACCCTATTGAACAGTATTATTATGATCCTCTCCTCATTTACATAATTCCATAATATGTTCAATGTATTAACATGTTTATTGATATACATTTGGTTGATAATAGGTACTGCACTTTAAAGTCGTATGTGCGTAATAAGACTTATCCAGAGGTTCTATTGCGGAAGGCTACCTTGCAGAGGAATGTACAACATTTTGTTCTAGATATTTGAATGATGTGGAAACAAATATAATCGTACTGATAGAAACTTTGTTGATTTGTGAGCATAAAAAAGTGAAGGGTTGTGTATTTCAAGTACATCGGAGCGATCATTAAGATGCATACATGTAGTGAACTTAGTTCGAGGAGAAGAGTGAGCACAAGCACATTTATATGTGCTAACAAGTGTGATGATGTCATTCCATTCATTAAGTAAGAAATTTATTTAAATTTTAATAGAAACTCTAGTTAAAATCCTTAACTGATGTTTCTTTGATTCACAGGGAGCATAAGCAAATCATTAGGTCTAGGCCTCGTATATCTACTCGAGATGTAGATTTGATTCATAATAAGGAATTTATGAAGTGGTTTTGAAAGACGTGTAAGTATGTTTCTTATTAAGTCCAGTTTGTTTTATCTTGTAAGTATGTGGTCAATCCATATTGGCCATTGTAGGGCCTGATTGCATCATGAGGCGTATATCGGAGCCTACTTACGGCATTATCCACGTGATCAAACTACTGTGTGTTACATGCTTCAAGGTACGTATTAATGGTTGATTCCGCACTAAGGACCGTGATAACAAAAGAAAGACGCAAAATAGTGGGGTTGTTGTAGTTGCAAAAATGTCAAGCTTTGCATATTTCGAGATATGAATCCAATTACAGGTGATGTCCCCTACTATGGTGTCCTTACTGAAGTTGTCGAATTACACTACCTTGGTGGAAATAAGGTCATTTTATTCAAGTGTGATTGGTGGGATGTTATAAATGTTGGAAGAGGAATAAAAAGGGATGAGTATGGCTACATCTTTGTTAATTTTATGAATGTTATGCAGCGATGAACCTTTTTGTGGCTTTGTCTCAGGCGAACAAGTGTTCTATGTGGGGACTCGGAAATGAATCTGATTGGTATACTGTCGTACAGACACAACCACGAGATTTGTATCAAATGAGCAGGGAAATATCTAATGATTCAGAACCATTTCAACAAATTGAATCATATGATGATCACTTACCTATCTGGTTGGTTGATGAAAGATATGATTGTGTGGAATAGAAATGATGTCTTAAGGAGACATCATCTAAAGAATAATATAATTCCCTCGAGAGAAATGAAAAAGAAGAGGAAGGAAGAATAGATGATTAATTTTTCTCTTATTGGATGGAAGAAAGAATTGTAATTCTCCTATTTTTCTTTAGTAATAGAGTTTTCTTATTGATACCTCAATTCTTTTGTTTTTCCTTACTTCTTTGTTGATAGTAGTTTTGATTTAACTTTTTTCATCAATTGTCCATATTGTACTTTGTTATTTTGACAATCTTATGGTAATAGACCATGTCTCATCGTCGTGGCAAGCTTAAACAAGTGATTGCACCTGATATTTTCAACCATGGGGCAACAACACATACTCATGATTCTGTGCATATTTCTAACTCATTTTGACACCAGTAGCTCCGAGTCAAGTGTTCTGGTATGATAACGACTTTAAAATCATAACTTTATCTACATGCTCATATAATTTATTTACTAATATTTTGTAATTATTTATATTTGAATAGGGTTATCTTTGCGCCAAAGCGAGGAAAGCGAGGTCCCACCACGTAATATTGGTTTACTAGCATTGGGGCACGGAGAGGATGCAGTTTCATTCAATGAGTATGGTCAAGTGGTAAGATGAAATAAAGGGCGTCGCCTAAAAGTTACTTGGGGACCCTTGTGCGTAATCAGCACAATGTGCCTCCTACAAGGTTAATGGTTGGAAATCTGTATAGTTGATAATAGAAAAGATATGGGCCCCTTGTTTTGGTATGTTTTGTTCATATCAATTTGAAATTAGAAATATTTTGTTGTCTTATCTAATGACCAGTTTATTTGAATTTTTGTTTCAGAAAAAGTTTGATTTTGAGAGGATCGAAAAGATAATATACTCTCCTTAGTTTGGAGATAAATATAGAAGCTACGGAGCAAAATAAAGCAACTTACGCACTATGAACTTTAGATTTCTGAATGATGGCGGTTAAGGCATAAGCCACCACTTGTTTCGATCTTTGATTGGAGATGGCTTGTCCAATTTTAGAGTTGAAGAGCCTGGTAGTTTAACATAACATTTTAATGGTCATACATTTACTTTTGTTACTTTACATTTGTATTTGTATGTCTATCTGGTCATCTACAAAAATAAGGAAAAGCAGGCTAAAGCGAGAGATTAATCACACATCGGGGTCTAAAAGCTTTGCGACTTCGTTGTGAACAAGTTAGTGCATCATTTATCTCTTAATAATGTTATTTTTAATGAATTTATTATTTATTATTTATTTATTTTACACTTTATTTATATATAGTAGCGGTGAGGGAGGATGGTACCTGACTTAATAGGATAGATATGTTCAAGCTCACTCAGCATACCTTGAGGATGGAACTCACTGGTGATGATGCATCTCGTGATATTATGGTGAATATTTAATTATTTTCATAACAATTATTGCAAAATATAATGACATGCTGTAATATTGAAATAAGGTGTTTCATAATTATCCGCTAGGCCAAGTTTGATGATATTTTGGCAACACAGACACAATCACAAATGGGAGAGTCTTCATCGCTACTTCATTATCAGTGGATAGCATGTACTGCGTGATGGGCCCAGAAGACATGGTCGTGTGCGGGGTTTTGGATTTAGTGCGACTCATTCGGTGGTATTTGGAGCCCGTCAAAAAAGAAGGCGTCGACCCTTGCATTAAAGGCGACAAACGAAGGAGAGATCCGCCTACATTTTAAACAACGTGAAGAACAAATCTGCTTGACAAATTGACTTGACAGAGCAGCTTCATACCGCAACAAGAAGGACAATTGCAGCGCAACAAGGGCGGTTACATCAACAACAAGAACAAATGGGAGAAATGATGCAACAACACGATGCGGTAGATGGAGACGATTATGAATCATTGTTCGGTTGTGAGGAAAGAGACCCGACTAGGCCCGCCGTTTAGTGATTGATGTCCACTTTGGACATATGGATATTATTTTTGTATAAAGAAAATTAGATTTTGGATTTTTAGAATTTTTATTTTGATTTTGATGTAAATACTGAGAGCGTTCATGGTTTTAGTTTTAGATTACGTATAAATACATGTTTGTTAATGGATGAAACTGACACCTTGTGGAAATGGGAAGGTGATGGGTTAAATTATTCTAGTTGTGCATGGAATCAACCAAATTAGTGATTTTATAGAGCCTGAAACGCTGATAATTTCTCTTTGTATTTTGGTCTGAGATAGGCCTAACTTTCTGAGTGAGATTCGAGTCCCAAGATGGATGAACATGGATTTTTGTCATTCTTGTCCCGATCTTTGGAATGTTCGAACTCTGGACAGAAAATCTGAAGTACTTGTGTTTTTGTATTGTTCTTAGGTTCTATATTTTGGGTTGTTGATGCTTGTTTTTATTTTACAATCCTTTATTTATTGTTTGAATTAAAATCTGTATATAATGTATAATGTTAAATTTGTGGGCCCAGTTAGGCTTTACGGGTGCGTTGATTGATGCTAGTAACTGATAAACCATGTTTATAAGTTAAACAGTGGGAGATCAGCGAAAAAAGGGAGTGGCTTAAAAAATTGGATTCACTTAAGAATATCTTTTTTGTTATGAATGCATAAAAATGGATCCACTTCATAATATTGTTACAAAATGCAGTCAAGTATCAGTTTGTGTCTTTTTTCCAGGTTAAAAGTGTGAGTAAGGGGTTCTAGTTCATGGATATGGTTAGAGGTGAAGCATCTGTTAAGGTAAGCCTCTGTTCATAAGAGGAATATAGTTTAGAGTGGTCTACAGGCATCAATGAGATCTATGTTGTATTCTCGGTGCTTGATGATCGAGTTATGGGAAGGAAGGTTTTGTTCCTAGTCATAGTGAGTGTTAATCACCTTGCTTGTCTTGCGATCATATGCCATTCTTGGCCAGCTGAGGGTTGTGTAGGTGGAAGAATACGCTTTTGTGGGCATCACCTCTTCATGAAATTCTCTCTCTGTTAAGCTTGTTTTCCATCACATTTCTAGATTGCATTAAGGGGGCTTCCACATGATGGTAATTCGGAACATAAGCACTTCTCTAAATCCTCCTCCATTACCTGGTCAGTTTCTATATAGTAAGATTATAATTGTGGAATCTTCAGGAATTGGTCCCTCCTAAGCACATTGGTTCATGAGTCCCCGAGGATAACCTAGCAAGCTTCTCTTGGATGAGATTTGACTTGGTTTCTTCACTCCTACAGTGAGGGAATTCCCTCCCGGTTCCTCTCATTTTTGTCGGGTCTGGTCCCGAGTGGTGGATGGATGGAGTCGTATTTATGTTGTGGTTCATATCTGGGAAAGAAATATGATTTGAAATTGTCCATAAAGAGCAATGATAGTTAGGCATTTAGTCACGGTATCCATGAATCTCACAGATGGCGCTTTTTTCAATGGGGTATGAATCTCTTTGAATGTTTATTTTTATATCACAAATCATCAAAAAGACATTAGTTATTTAATTTTCATATGAGATGCATTCTTGTAGATTCATTTGAATTATTCGATTTTATATTCTGCCGAAGATGAAATACTGTCATATTTTCTTGACCTCTACCATAATGGGCATAACTTTCTTATTATTCCTTGGGCTCACCCTTGTGTAAATCTATATTTTTACATGTGAAAAGTTTGATGAAGCAAAAAATGCTAGAGCAGATTTGGTTGGCGGAGAGGACTTGATAAACTGAGATAAGGGAGGATTTATGGATTTGACAGAGTTGATTGCTTCTCAGGATATGATTACTAGGTGTTGCTCTAATTCTCTGAGTGTTGTTCTTAGTGATCATGCTCCAGTCTTTGGCATTTGTAGTATATATGACAAGCACAGAAGTCGTTAAAGAGGGCTTGTTTGGTTCATATTTTTGAAAAATGTTTTCTATTCTCAAATAAATGAGAACAAAATACGAGGAGAGTACGTTTGGTTTTCAGGTTATTTTTATTATGAAAAACACAGAGAAGACAGAAAATACTAAATCCAAAGAACAAGAACAGTTTTCAGAGAATACCAAAATGGTGTTCTCAGTGTTTACAAAAACAGTTCTCAAGAATAGTTTTCAAAAACATGAACCAAACAGGCCCCATAATTTGTTTTCCATATTCCAATTCTTCATCCTTTGGCATCTCGCTGAGCACACCTATTAAATTGATGACTCCTAGTGTATCTTTGTAATGTGCGTATAGCTGTGTTCTTTGTTGATTTTTGTTTTGGTTAGAATCGATGTTATGAATAGACATTATTTTGTTCTTATAAAGCACATTAGGTTGCAAGCTTAGGAAAGGCTGCTTGGAGACCAAGGACGATGCCAAATCCAAAAAGTGAATGCATTACAGCGCTAACATACCTCAGGTATGATGAAAACCTACTCCAATGCAACTATAGATGTAAGAAGTTGATTAAGATCTTTGACATGATAGGTTCCTTTCTATTTTGCAAACATAAGAGTTTTACCTAAATTGAATGGCTTATACATTATCATACATTTACTTGAGGCTATAGCGAATTCAAGAAGGAAAGGTTGAGTGCAGAGCGGGATCGCCGGAATTGTTCACACTCTGCTTTTGAAGCGATTTTTACGAAGAAGATCTTCTGCCTTGAACTTGATGCGATAGTATGTGCTGCCCCTTTCTTTGTGTATTTGGGGCATAAAGTAAAGACCAATGTGCATTTGACAGTGTATTGGGGCATTCCATTCCATGATCTGTATTATTTCATACCTTTTGGGTCTCTGATAAGATCAAACACAAAGAATGTGTTGCAGCATTCTTTGATTTGGGTTTTTGTTTGATTCAGTTTTGTTACTAGTTTAATTTGCAGTACTGCATTACTTCCTCTACATTACTTTTTCTGCATTAATTTATGCATTAGTTTAATTTGCAGAAATTGATGAGATTATTTTGGTTGTTCAAAACTTTGGTTGTCTGCCAGATATAGTTTTTTGTCTATGATTTGTCAACAGATTTTCTCATGCATTTTCCTTTTAGAATTTCCTAATGTTTTCCTTTTTCTGTAGGCCGAATGGATCTAAATGTTTTGCTCATTTAATCCCTATGGCCGCGGTCAGAACCAAGCTGCAGCTACAACACCTCCTATATGTGACCATAACAAAACCCATTCATAACACCTTAGAACAATCTATTACTTTGTGGTCGAGAACAAAACCCCGGCTATAGAACATCCCTATGGTCGCGGCCAGAACAAAACCCCGACTATAACCTATAGACACCCAATTAGATTTTCCTGCGGCTAAAACATTTGTCCACGGTACCTATGGCCACGCCTTACCGCGGTCCACTTTGTTTACTTGACTATATGCTATAAATTTGCATTATTCACCTTTGATTTAGTTGATGTGCGACCATGGAAGACTCATTGTTTGCTGTTTGATGATCCTTCTAGGAACACGACTTCATTCTGAATAAATAGCTATTACAATGTGTTAGAAGCGTACATCTTAATACAGTCAAAACATACATGAAAAAACACTATGATAAAAGCATGCACCATAGCTGATCACGTTAATTCGAAATAAGCATACCTCCCACTAACATCTAGTCCACATGATACACTCAGGGATCAGTCAATATCTTAAATCGGTATATAAAGTAAAGAACACATTGATGACACCTTGGGGGACTTAAAACACTAGACAGGCCACCTTGAAGCTAGTCTATGGGAAGACACCTTGGCTTTCTTAGACATAGCAAGACTTCATATCAGGATGGTCAAAACTTGGTGTATCGACAAAGTGGGCTTGGGTAGTTTCACAATGTAGACCCAGCGGGCCTTCGGCTCATCGAGTCTTGAGTGCAAATATTATGGTACTTTCACAAGACTCGAGGCCTACACTGGCACTAAGTGCCACGGCGAGAAAGCAGTGTCATTTTGATGCCTTTCTGACTACAATTAAAATGAAAGTTTGGGATATAAAAACAAATTCATGAAAGTTGCTACATTTAAAAAGCAAACTTTAATTAATGCAAAAGTCATGAAAGTTTAGGATTTTAAGACTAATTTTCCCAAATAATAATGTTATTTTGTAGAAATCTTAAAATTGATCCTAGTGATGCAATGAATGAATGCTTTCATCTCCAATGCAATGAAATATTGTTTTCTCTTCTCGTGTGTTGGAGTTGGAGGAGGGTCCCCCCATCTATGTATCAGTGTGTCCTTTTCTTTATTCTATCCTAATTTCTGCTCTTCTTTCCTGCATTTTTTCCTTGGTCATGTCTCTGTCTTTTGGAATTGGAGGAGTGTCTTTTCCATTACTTGTAGACTGCATTGTTTTCCTGAGCAAGTAGGCACCTGCTCTTTCTTTATTCTACACTTAATTTTTATTTATTTTTTTATTTTTATGCCTGTTACATTTTTTTTTCAAATTGTTCCCTATTCATGGTATGGATGTTGCTAATCCTTGGATCAAGTTCTGGCATTTTTTGTGACTGATTCCCCTAGAATACAAGCGGTCATTAAGGCTTCATTTGGAACCCGGAAATTACTAAGGAAAAAAAATAGAGAGGAAAAGTGGAAGCAAACTAAAAAAATAGGTTTTAATGGTGCTTTTTCTATCGATACTGGGCTAGAGCTTGCTGGAGTCGTTGGGCCATTCGTCGGGCCGGATCGATATGCAACCTATACATAAAGAATGGTCCGGCGGAGGGTGTGCCGGCCGCCTCTCCGATGCCTAAGTTAGTTTCTCTCTTACGAAAGAGAAAGAGATCAATTGTAGATGGTTTTGTGATTGCGTCCCTTTCTTCGGTGGAATTTGTCGGTATTTATCATGGGTGATCACGATGACTTTCCTTGTTAGACGGCAATACGACATCTTCCTAGTAAGGTAGGGAGTCTTCTCTTCCTTATCATTAACTGTATATTAGAGGATAATTAGTGAGCCGTAATCATGGGGGATTCTTCTTCCCTTAATGAGTAGATATTGGATCATGAAGATGGAGTGCTTTCCTTTCTTACGTCACAAATGATGGACAACGGATTATCCCCGTTACCTGTCCGGCCCACAGGACTTAGTCTCAGCCCCAGGTTCGTGCCTTAGGAGTAACCAAGACGTCATCAAGGGCCGAGCTCTCACTCTGGGTTCGCTTCCAAGCCTACCCCCTAATCCCACCTTAAGACTTGTTGGTGGTTTGTCTCTTAGGTCTGCGTTATGGGCCCATACGCATGTTTTTTAGGCATCATCAATTGCCCCCCAGCTCTTGGCCGAAGTGAGCTTTGGCAAGGGCTGAATCGTTTCTTGGATCGGGTGTGGATTTCGTGTGGCTAATCAAGGATGGCTGATCAGGGCTACTTTAATAGACTCCTTGACATTGTTAACAAAGTAAAGCTTTTTGGTACTGATTTTTATTATTCTAGAATAGTGCAAAAAATTCTTGTAACAATTCTTGAAAATTTTGAGTCCACAATATCATCTCTGGAAAACTCACAAGATGTGTCAAGTATTACCTTGGCAGAATTATTAAATTCATTACAAGCTCAGGAACTAAGGAGACTTATGTGGCAAGATGGATATGTGGAGGGCACATTTCAAAAACGTATAAGGAACATTATGTATAAGAAAACGCATCATGATAGCATCAAACGTACACACATGCCACTTACATATCCTTATAAAAAAAACAAAAAAGGTCTGGGAGTGGAGACCACAGATAAAATGTCCCACAAAATTAATGATTAGTACACATGGAAAAAAAATGCAAATCTCAACAGCAGCAAAGGAGAAGCATTGTTGAACAACCTCAAGATGAGCAAGCCCCATTTGTGGCATCATGCCTTGCTAGTTGCTCTTCAAAAAAATTAAGCAATGACCAATGGTTTGGCGCAGGCCCATTAAAGTTTATACAAACATAAACCTAAAATTGATTGCAAATGGAACATAATCTTGGTAAAGGAAGATGTTGCGTTAGAGTCTCATAGGTTTGAAATTAATTCAATGCCTTATATGTTCTGAATTAAAAACAAAACTATTTTGATTATTGATGAGTTAATTTGGAAAATGAACATGATTGCTCATTGAGGATATCATTGTAGTGATAATGGGATACACAGAGAAGTGTTTAAGATCAATGAAGATAAAAATGTTGTGGAACATGTTTGGAAGATGACAGTGTGTTTGCAAAAAGAAACAGTAACACAGTGGCTTTATTTGGAGGATTGAGACACTAAAAATGTAGGCTCTCTTTATGAGAAGAAAAATCTTAGGGTGTGGGGGGACGACCTTGCTTGATTTTGAAGATGAGATCCTCTTGTACAATTTGTGGAGTATGGGAAGATGAAAAGGCTTCAATTTTAAAATAAGACAGGAGACTACACATCAAAACTGTGGTTAATTTTACAGATATTGAGTGATCCCTCATAAAACTCCATCATTAGACAGAAATGAGTTTACATTGCTTTTCATTGATGATCACCTAGAATGTGTTAGTTTATTAGGTAAATTTAAATTTGAGGAGTTCTTGATATCTTCTACAAGTTCAAAGGTTGGGTAGAAAATCAAAGTAGGTGCAAAATGCAAGTGATCAAATTTGATAATGGAGCTGAATACACTTTTGAAAAATTTAACAAGTTTTGTGAAGTCTGGAGCATTGAACACCAACTAATAGCACCTTATACCCCTAAACAAAATGGGGTGGTTGAGAAAAAAAATCTAACACTTACGAAGATGACAAGGTGTTTGTTGTATGAAAAAGCAATACCAAAGAAACTCTAAGCTAAGGCTGCAGGCTGTGAGTTTTCTCTGGATAGTTGCCCAATAAGGGACTCCGTTTGAAGCATGGTATGGCTATAAACCAAGGCTTCAAAATTAAAAAAAAAATTGGTTGTCTTTGTTTCTCTTATATTCATCAGGTTAAGAGAGACAAATTGGATAAGAAAGCAAAACCCTAGTATAGTCTTGAGCAGATTGGGTTCAAAAGCATGGAATTTGTCTTCCGCAAGACAACAAAGTAACTATTGGTAGAGATGTTCAATTCTTTGAGTCATATAGTTGGAACTGTGAAAATGATTTGAAGCTTGAGTTCAAAAATGAAGATATTTATGACAAACTTGTTAAAGGAACCAGGGCAGTCTTTGATAACTACAAGAGGTGCAATGTTGTTATAATAGAGCTTGTAGGATATGAAGAAGTAGAAAGCAAAAGAATAAAGATGGGTGTTTGCCCAATTAAGGGTTTGAAATGATTGAAAAAAAATCAAACTTGGATGCTAGTGGATATACCTACACACAAAAAACATTAGGAGCAAAGTTGTTCTATAAAACCAAACTCAATCCTGATGGTTCTATAAATAAACACAAGGCTAAGCTGGTTGTTAAAGGATATGAACAAATGTTTGGAGTGGATTTCTCTTACAAACTTTTTTGGCTCTATTAACTAGATTGGACACCATAAGAATGTTGTTAGCTCTTATTGATCAAAGTTGGAATATACATCAGATGGATGTCAAATCTGCTCTCTTGAATGGACACTAGGAGAAAGAAAATTTTGTAGCCTAAAGGCTTTGTTGTTCAAGGAAATGAGGAGAAAGTATATTTGCTAAAAAAATCCTTGTATGGTTTAAAGCAGGCACCAAGGGCTTGGTACAGTGGGATTGATGTACATTTGATGGGCTTGGGCTTTGCAAAAAGTCTAAATGAATTTACTCTCTATCTCATTGCGTTGTGATGAAATACTTGTGAAATATCTCTATATGTCGATGATTTGCTTGTAATGAGAGTAGTATGGAGCAAATTGATACTTCAAAAAAGAAAAATAGAAGGATGCTTTTCAAATAGGCGATCTTGGGAAGATGACATTCTTCCCTTGGCATGGAAGTTCACAAAGAAGAATGATATCCTTATATGCCAACATAGGTATACTAGGGATTCTAAAAAAATTCAACATGGAAGAGTGAAACAGTTTCAGCCCGATGAATCAAAGGGAAACTGCAAGGAAGATGGGCTAGAAAGGTATCACGAAGGCTATCTGAGTGCCTAATAGGTACCTACGTATTTGATTGCAACCAGGCCGGATAATGCAAGCATGGTGTGAGTTTGCTATCAAGGTATATTCACAAAAGAAGCTTATATAAATCTTCTTTGACCAAGCTCATTTGACTTGGCTATTTCAGTCATAAAGCTTATATAAATCTTTGAGGGATTAGAGCTTGAAAGCTTAGTTTATAAATATGCAGATGAATCTCGATCACCTTTGAAGAAAGATAAAAGCTCACCCTTCTCTTTTATCAATCATTTGTGGAAAGAGAGATTAGGTCGAAGAACAAGAGTAGACAAGCTTTATTATATTTTTTATAGTCTTGAAATCTTCTTCAATATCTGCATTTGATAGAAATTATCTTGGAATATTAAAATTGTAAGTATCATACTAATTTATCCTTTAGATCCAATATTTTCTAATGGTATAATTACAGGTTTCCAGTACTTTAGTTTAGTAGTTTAGGTTTCGCTACATTTTTTTCCACTTTTAGTGGTATATATATATATATATATATATTAATGTGATCAAGAGCGAAAATGGAACAATTAAAATTCCTATCAACCTTTGCTACATAATTATTTGCTCAAAATGGGTACAAGACATCACAAACTAAAGGAAAGTGTCACAAATCTCATCATGCCTAACTCAAATGATAGAGCATTCATTGATTGATTGAAGAATGCCGTTGATGATACCAAACTAAGAATGCGATTTCTACTCTAATTTCTAGAAATGTTTGATATTCAAATCAGTGTTTTGATTCCATCTTTAGGTGACTTTCTTTCCACAATTTCATTTCAATGATTTACTTTTGTGATTAATTTCTTTTGCTAACACTATTTATTTGTTTTAGACTTTCTTCTAGTATATGCTTTTCCTTCAATACATAACTTAAACCACAATTTTCTTCTCAATCACTCTGGATCTCAAAGTCTATTATATAATTCCTTTTTCAAATCAAAGTAATATGCCCTTGTACTTTAATTATGAAATTACCCCAAGGGATTTATCGATGTAGATTCTCTTCCTTCAATCAATTTTTATTTTGTGTTGGGTGGATTCTAGAGGAGGATAGGGTAATATTTTTTAACATTGTTTCTTTTTTAGCCCTTAGACTTCTTTTGTATACTAAAGTCTATCTTCAAGAGAAAGTCACGATGAGAGTTGTTTATCATTATGATAAGTGTCCAATGGAAGAGCAATGATGTATGAGACTAAGGCATCGTAATGGATTGGTAGACTTGAACCTTGTTCCTCTGAAGACTCGTCGATCAAAAGCACTCTCATTCATTATTCAAATCTCTAAGAACATGAAAAAACCAAAAGCTCTACCCTACCCCCTCTCCATTGGATGGAAGGACAAAGGCCTTTGGTGTCCCTTCTAGTCAAGACTTGGGGCTTCACAATCACTATCCCACGTGCTTTTCTCTCATGCCTTTCTTCATTAATTTTATCTTGTTTTTGCAGATGGCTACCTATATGAAAAGCATGGCAAGGAGGGCCATCTTTGCCGAGGGCTCTGCTAGAGCAGTGAAAGAGTATAAAGCCAAGGTTGCCTCCCTGACCTCTGAGAAGGCCGACCTTCGAGCTTGGATGCAGCGGCTTGCCGAGGATGCCATGAAGTGTGAATCTGACCTGAAGCATACCACGATCGCGAAAGCACAAGATGAGGGTTGCCGAGGACGAGCTGCGGGAGGTCAGGGACGAGCTGCAGGTGGCTAGGGACAAGCTACACGTGGTGCGGGATGAGATGCGAATCAAAGCCACAACATTAAGCCTAGTCAGCTAAGAGGCGTCTGAGGTCGTGAGCTTCGTGGAGCACCTAACTGAGGAATGCCATGGGCTTCACGGTGATCTTCAGAGGCAGGAGGCCTTGATCAGTAAGAAGGAAGGGGTGATTACCGAGCTGAGAGATGAGGCCTGTACCTTGTGGGCCTCCGGGTGGCTTGCTTTCTGACGCAAGGCTGCTAAGGTTTTCCCGGGTCTAGATTTTAACTTTCAAGTTCCTGCGGCGGGAGGAAGAATACGAGTCACGACCAATGACGGACCCGTGGCTCATCTCACGGGGTCTTGGTATCCATAGCTCTGAACCATGCCAAGGCCGAGCCCAAGCATGATGGCAAAGGCTCTGCATCTCACGAGGTCTTGGTATCCATGGCTCATCTAATTCTGGCAGGATGGTAGGGTGATTACTCGGGGATGTGCTGATTAGTAAGTTGAATGAGCGTCCCCGGACTTTGTCGGCGGAGGAAGATGTAGTACCCCTGCCCAGTGAACATGGATTCGCTTTTTTTATACCCAGAGCACCATGGGGCCCAGGGCGGCCTTTGCAGCCTCCTTCAATGGCTGTTCATGTTGAATGTCTGACGCTTCCTCCCAGATAGTTCCCCTTCTCCCTGCGATAAGGCATCCCCTCATTGCAACCATCTCTAGGGGGTATGTAGGGATCATGCCCCCTGGTCCAGCTATTTTCTCCTCTTCCGTCAACGCCTCGAGAGCCATTGAGGTGTTTCTACTCCTCCTGTGGAATGGTATTGCGGCCTTCATGGAGCACTGCCATTTTTCTGTGGTATTTTCAGCCTGGTGAGTTCCCGCAGCTCCATGCCTCCCAATTGACGAGACGGAGAGCCTCCATCTCATTGCTAGTGGCGTGAAGGGCTTCGAGAGAGTCTCCTGGTTGTCTGCTGTCAACGTCATCTTGTTGGTCTTGCGTCCTCGGGGGGTTGACGTGACTCTTGCTCATGTTTCGAGTCGATACCATCAGTCACTGAGAAATCAGTTGATTTGTCAAGGAAACAGTTGTTCCCACAAAAGACGCCAAATAATGGTGCTTTTTCTATCGATACTAGGCTGGAGCTTGTTGGAGTCACTGGGCCATTCATCGGGCCGGATCGATATGCAACCTGTACAGAAAGGATGGTCCGGCGGGGGGTGTGCTGGTCACCTCTCCGATGCCTAAGTCAGTTTCTTTCTTACGAAAGAGAAAGAGATCAACTTTAGATGGTTTTGTGATTGCGTCCCTTTCTTCAGTGGAATTTCTCGGTATTTATCATGGGTGATCACGATGACTTTCCTTGTTAGACGGCAATACGACATCTTCCCAATTAGGTAGGGAATCTTCTCTTCCTTATCTCTAACTGAATATTAGAGGATACTTAGGGTGCCGTAATCATGGGGGATTCTTCTTCCCTTAATGAGTAGATATCGGATCATGAAGATGGAGTGCTTTCCTTTCTTACGTCACAACTAGTGGACAACGGATTATCCCTGTCACCTGTCTGGCCCACCGGGCTTAGTCTCATCTCTGGGCTAGCGCCTTAGGAGTAACCAAGACGTCATCATGGGCCGAGCTCTCACGCTGGGCTCACTTCCAAGCCTTCCCCCTAAGCCCACCTTAAGCCTTGTTGGTGGTTTTGTATGGCAGTGCAACGTTCACAGGCGTCTGCATGTTTTTAGGCTTCATCGGGTTTAAACTTAGAAGCATGATATTCATATTAAATCAAAATCTTAGAAGCTCCAGCTTTTAGGAGAGTTGATCGTTTAAAATGTATCAGAGCTTGGTCTGGCTGGAGGTCGGTCCGAGACCTCTCTTTGCAATTAATTTCTCATTTGTTGATTTGAAAGTCCATGGAGGACTTTTCTTGGTTTGTTTAACGCTCCACATGCGGGTATGGGGCCGCACGTGAGGGAGGGTGTTAAGAAGCATGATATTCATATTAAATCAAAATGCTAGAAGTTTGAGCTTTTAGGAGAGTTGGTCGTTTAACAAACTTAATAAATTAATTCCATATGTTTTTTTCAAAATCATTTTATTTGTTTTCCTATATTATATAAGGACTGAGAAATTTAAAAATGTAAAATCTTGAAGAATTTTGACTATATTTGATTTTCTTTTATATTTTCCACCATGGAACCAAACATGAGAAAATCATTTCCCTTAGGCTTCATTTGGAACCCGGAAAGTACACTAGGGAAAGGAAAAAAAATACGGAAAAAATTTATTTTCTCATGTTTGGTTTCATCGTGGAAATATAAAAGAAAATTAAATATAATCAAAATCTTCAAAATTGTATACATTTTAAAATTTTCTAGTCTTTTATATAATAGAGATAAACAAATAAAATGAGTTTGAATAAACAAATAGAATTAATTTATAAAGTTAAAACTTATTTATCTTAGTTTGCTCCAAATTTTCTTTCACCACTATTCCTCTCACATTTTTTCTCCTTAGTACCTTACAAGTTCAAAGCAGAGTCTTAGCATTTTTTTTTCCTTTCCTATTACTTTATGGGTTAAGTACCTAAACTTCTGACTTTACTCCTATTTATTTTAATATAAAAAATAAAATTGTAGTTGCCAATTATGGCTTTAGTACAAAAAATGAAACCGTGGTTGCCAACTACGGTCTGGTAGAGACTCTTGAATGTGATGTCAATCTGGTTATGTTATAAGTTATCACATGGACAGTTATGTCATTAGAAATAAAAAAGGACAATGTTTGAATATTAAAATTGTTTAATCATTTTGAGGAAAAAACTCAAACAAATGTCATATGTATGGCTTTTATAACTAATTTAAAATAAATTAAGCGTGGCTTTAGAAAACTTTCACGAGTTATATAAATATCGGACACACTATTTAAATCTGCATTGTTAGCCTTCTCTATAAACTTATGTCAAATCTATTTCTCCTCATGCCACCTAAAATGATATATAGGAGAGAGGGTGAGAATAGGATATAAAAAATTCATCGTTAAAATCGTAGTTGCCAATTACAATTTCATTTCTATATTAAAACTGTAGTTGTCAACCATAGTTTTATTTTTTATATTAAAGCCCTAAATGACAACTATGGTTTCATTTTTTATATTCAAGCCACTGATGACTATGGTTTTAATACAAAAAAATTAAAATGTAGTTGTCATCTACGGTTTTAGTATAAAAAATGAAATCGCAATTGACAACTACAATTTTAATAAGTGACATTCGAGGTGACATGAAAGGGTTAGATTTGAAAAAAATTGTAAAGAAGGCTAAAAATTATTGTGTGTTTTAAAGCAAGCCTATTTTTAAACCATAACTCAAACTTTTTAGTAAGTTATTGAAAACGTGCCTTTGAATTTGTGAATTATTTTCAAGAATATTTTTAAAAGCAGCTTATTTGGTTGGCACCTTCTTAGATGTTTTTTTTTGAAGAAAAATGTTCATTATTACCAAATTAATAATACATCCAATAGATACATATAATCAAAATGGAGTAAAAATCATAGAAAATAAAACAATATTAAGGTTAGTATAATGAATGACTCAAGCTATCTGATTGATAGTCGAGTCTACACATTTTGATATTACTAACCTCACTAGAATACTTATGACTCCAGTTCAGGGGCATATTGACGACCATTGATTTCATTTCTTGTCTATAATCGTATATAATTTGCTCTTCTGCATCATCCAAACACAAATAAATGACACAACAATGAAAACTAAAATGTCGACACAACTACTTGTCGCATCAAGAAAACGACAACTACACGTGCACTAAGGCGACGATAACCACATGCGCACTAAGGCAACGACTAAATCACGAAAAAATAAATGAAAACCTAAATCACTAAGGCTTTCTTCCTAGATGTTAAAAAATTATTTCTATAGAGATATTCCTCTATTTTATCTCCTTTACTATTAACTTGTCTCAGGTTAACAATTTGTACATGAAATTTTGAATGGCCATGGACCGATCTACTCTACAAAATTACTGTATGCTCCGTGTTAGACTCGAAAAGTATTGGGGAAATAAAAAAAAGTATTAAGGAAAATGATTTTCTCAAATTTGACAAATTTGATTTTATAAAAATATAAATATAATCAAATTTTCTCAAAAATTTTACATATTTTAAATTTCTTAATCCTTATATGATAGAAAACAAAATAAAATGAGTTTTGAATAAACATATAGAAATAATTTATCAAATTTAAATGCATTTTTTATTTTCCTCAAAATTTTCTTCTCTTTTACTATTCTATACTCTAGTAAGAAAAGCTCTAATATAACTAGGAAATCATGGGAGAAACTTTATGCATAAGGAAGGACCTAGTCTTCTCAATTGAGTACAAAGCCTTGAGAAATTTTGGGCCGGTTTGTTTACTGTTTTTGAAAACCGTTTCTTGTTCTCAAAAACAAGGAAAATAAGAAAAATGGGGAAAACATTGTTGTTACCTTGATCGTCTGATCTTCAGGGCATCAACAGAGCGTGTGAACCTGCAAAAAAAGGGGTTCGGCTGCAGCGTGTCAGTCGCCTCTTCGATGATTAAGTCAACAAAATGATAGAGAAGATGAAGAATAAATTAAAGTTTGTGTAGTTACAATTGCCTCCCTTTCCCTCGTGGGGAGTTTCTATTTTATCCTTGGATTTCTCCTTGATTCTTGGAAAGATAATCTTGTGATTTTGGCGATAGAATCTCTCTTTCATATCCAGACCAATTCTCTTTGATTTTTGGAGCGATAATATCACGAACTTAGTGATAAATTTTGTTTTTCCTTATCATAGACCAATTCCCCCTTGTTAAGGATTAATGTTTTGAGACGTACTAGATTGGGATATTGAGAGATCCGTGGATAAATATCTTGTTTGCGGTAGGACAGCCGATTAGGGGACTTCGAACTTCAGACGAGATGTAGGACTTTCCCGTCTGATTAGTTCCCGTATGATTTTGATATAACAGGCTATTTTGGGCTGTATTAGGGTTTGAATCTAGTAATGGGCCCGTGCAGGTGCCAGGCCTATTGAGTAGTGGGTCTTGGGCCCAAAAGTCATGGTACTCACAAACATGTTTGATTTCAAGTTTCTTTGTTTTTTGTTTTTTTTTTTTTTCTGAAAAACACAAAAAACACTAAATTTAAAGAACAAAGAAGAGTTTCAGAGAACACCTTTTGGCGTCTTGGTGTTTTCAAAATAGTTCTCAATAACGCCAGGCGAAATAGGCCTTTTGTAATTCTTGATATATTGAGAATTTACTTGGTGGTTTACAAAATATATAGACCTTATGATGTGAAGTAAGCTCGACACCTATACTCTATATATATGGCTAATAAATGAGAATGAAATTTAAGACTTCTCACGATTGAGGGATAGAGACTTAAGAGATATCATAGAGATTACTTGAGTCTTGAGAGAGTTATATAGGGCTTGTTTATTCTTGTTTTTGAGCTTGTTTTATGTTCTCAAAGCATGAAGCAAGAAATAGAGAAATCATGTTTGGTTTTGGATTGTTTTATTTTTATTTTTTTTTCTGAAAAAAAAGAAAAAAAAACACATCGCCTAAAAAACACTAAATTTAAAGAACAAGAAGATCTTCGGGGGAAAAACATTTTTGTGTTCTTTATGTTTCAATCTGTTATCAAATAGGCTATAGAGTCTTGTAACTAACTTTGATAAGTATTTTTCTATGTAGACAACTCTTCAATATGCTCCCTCAAGTGAGAAAATGAGGGGATTAAACAACAACAAGCTTACTTTTGTCAAGATAGAATTTAGACAATGTCTTGTCTAGTTCTTTGGTAATTAATAACCTAATTGTCTCTCATATAATGCACATAAATCACAATTTGCTTTGTTGTTGAGTGGAACACTAGGCCATGGAAGCAGGTTTTTCTTTTTTGGTGAAACAATACTACGGAAGGATCTTACAAACACGATTGAAAAGAGAACCACAATAATTTTCAAAACTAATATTTTTTACATCTTTAGGGAAATTTGACCACCAAACATATGAATCTAAAATCTTAATTCATTTTGCTAGACAATCAGAGTTCTATTTGCTTAACTAATATTTATGACATCTTTATGGAAACAGGTTATTTAACTCCTGTATTATTCCACCAGAGTTTGGGGTACCTGTTGGTGTCCAAAAGATTGTATCATTAGATGTTGTTTGGTGTCGACAAAATTCGACTGAAGGTTGGGAGCACTTGATAGAAGCCAAAAACATACTCGAGTTGTGATGTCACGATCTTTTGGACACGACAACACCCATTTATCTGATTCCAAGTTTAATTAGAGAATGTACATGTTACAACCAAACTAGTTAAACCTCTGAAATTTTCTTTGTATATTTTATGTATACATATATTTGATCGGTACCATAACATTTCAGATCTGATGATATCCATGACGAAGCAGGTAAAATGACCTGACATTAACAATCTTTGTAATAACTTTGGTCACAAATTTAGCACATATGCCATAGCCAACAGCCGAGATTAAAGGAAATCCGTCCTCCTATTTATAAGTGCATAAATTATTTAGTTCTGCTGAAATTTGTTATCTTGGAGGCCTGATTGAAATATTCCTGAGAAAAAGGATTCCAGCCTGCAAATTATCCATCAAAGTGAGAAGTCAGTGTAATTTGTGTAAATATATATATATATATATATATATATATATATATATATATATATGAGAAAAACGAGAGGAATTGAAGGATATATATATATGAGGAATTAATTTAAAACTTGCCTATTGGCACATTTATAATATCTGAGTATGAAATGAGTTGTATGTACGGCGTTAAGCGAGCATTCTCTTCATATGCGCGAAACATCTCGATGTGATATAGTATTGCTCGACTCTACTCTTGTCGTTATCATCTTTAAATAGCGCTAAATTATATCCATTAAAGGCATCACAAGTACTTGATATCGTATTAGACGAATCTTATTTCGAACTTTTTGGGAGTGATGGTTGATATGATAAAATTTAGTTGGATGAGAGCACGAATTTGAAGCCACTTCTTTGCAATTTGCATGTTGTTTTACCATTTGCATTGTTATGAAGCGCAAAGCTTTGACAGTGAATATGAATTTAAGAACACAAAGATAAAATCAACATAAAGATGCATGAAGTTTGGTCGATTATGCACATATCCACGGATGAGATAATATTTCCGTATTCTTGAAAACATGAACAAGATTTGAGTATCGAGTACGACGATTAGGAAAATACAAATCACAAAACCCTAGGATGCCCACAATACTGAGAAAACACCTCACAAAAAATCTTATTCGCTAAAACCCTTACATCTGTGCACACACTGAATCTCTCTCATGACTTTTCCCCTCGTGACCCATAATATTTATAGGGATAATCCTAAAATATTTCCATATTCTATAAGGAAACCTAATATTACAATAATATAGTAACTAGGAATTATCCTATAAAATATTATTTACAAAAAGGAATTTATACAAATTAGGAATTTGAGACATATGTATATTTGAAAATCTAAAACAAGTGAAATTAAGAAATCTGACCTCGGGTTTTGAAATTAGCGAAAGAACAATTTTCTCGAAATTCTATAGATTCATCAATTCTGTACCTTTAATTAACGAGCTGCCGATTAGAAGTGTGCTAGTGTCATATCATCTGATTACTTATATCATCAAATAAACTTAAAGGTTTTCTTCTTAAAAGGAATGCGAGCTATTAAAGATGTTTCTAATATCTATATCTCTAGTTATACCTGAGATAGTATTTGCATTGGTGTTAGATGAAGAAAATTAGTATTTGTGTCGCGATTACTTCTCACCCATAGGATCTTTGATTACATCACCAGTAGCCCGGGCGCATTATCGAGTCGTGAGTTCCTTAAGGCGAAACATCTGGATGATCGTAAATTCTTTGCTAATGATCAATCGAAGACATTGTTAAGAATCAGTGGATATATATAATAGAAATTAATAAGCCTAGGTATCCATTGTCAACTACATAGAGTTTTATCAAATTTTAGAAGCTTGCCTTGGCGAGCTCATGAGCGCGATTATGGACTCTTGATTTGATGCGGTGTCTGAGAATCATTCATTTGTTAAGCTAGAGAATGGCCGTATTGATCGGGGAGTCCCGGCCTGCCTCCTCCCATATTCAATTCATCACCAACTTAAGATTAGTACTAAGAAATGCATAAATCCCGAAAGATGAATACAGAAAAGAAAGCTGAAACAACAACTTGACACATAGGCTGTAAATAGTATGTAATCCTTGACTCAAATTAGGAGGAAAATCAAATTTATATAAGTTACGGTATATAGCGAAAAAACTATCATTCTCCACATGGATACGTTTCTTGCTCTAAAGAAAATGTTCCCTTCACTTCTAATGCTTGAGAAAATAAAATTACCCGATATACTTAGTATCGATAAACATGCATCCATCCGATTTTGAGGACTAAGAAATGAAAATAGAAAAATGTTTTACTTTGAGGTAAGGAGACTAAGAGCCTTGTTTGGTTCATGTGTTTGAAAACACGGAGAAGAACGTTTTGGTGTTCTTTGAAAATTGTTCTTATTTTTTAAATTTAGTGTTTTCTATGTTTTCCAGGAAAAAAAAAAAACTAGAAACCAAACGCTTTTTTCTTTGCTCTCTTTGTTTTTTAGAACAAAAAACAGTTTTCAAAAACATGAAACAAACAAGCCTAAGTTGTCCATACTCTTGAATGGTCCTCATTTATCATTGAATTTATTGATTGGATGGAGTGTAAGTAGTAAGGAACTTTCTATTTTTTTGTTCTTAATTAGGATGAATGAATAAACTCTACGGGAATATTCGAAAGACAAATTGAAATTAGAGCTCTTGATGGAGTTAGGGAACATACTCAAACCGGGAATGTCCTACACTTTGATGGGCCAACAGAGGAATACCGACCCTCTCCCTACTTGATAAATGATAAGTTCTAGGTCGAACCAATTACGAAGCATACATATTGGATATAAGCGAAACATTTAACTTATATGGGAACATTTATTTATTTGTCTTAATTGCTTATCAAATGTTCACTTGAGCTTTAAAGGAATCGATTCTTGTACTACGAGGCCGTAAATCAAGTCAGTAAGAACTGTTTTTTTAGTTTTTGAAAATTGTTTGTTGTTTTTTTGAAAAACAAGGAAAATAAGAAAACATAGAACATGTTTGATTTTTTTGTTATGAAAAAACACAAATAATATAAACGCTAAATTCGAATAACCTGAAATAGTTGTTAGATTTTGGTATTTCTCTATGTTTTAAAAAGCTGTTCTCAAATCTGTTTTAAAAAGCGGGAACCAAACAAACCTAAATTCTTCCATTTCTCCATCAAAGGTTCATGATTACTGATCAATGTTTTCCAATAAGGAACCTTATGACATATACACAGTAATCTTCAAATACTCGGTGCATATGATCGATAAAGTCCCGATATATAGAATGAAATTTCTAAAAGGCCCGACTTGGGAAGCTTGTGAATGGTAATAGTGATATTGGATGTGATTACCTTCGAAAATCAATACCCGGGGTAGACAATATTTTGAGTTGGATGCTTCTCTAATCCTTTCAATGATTGCACATTTGTTAACAAATAACAAGAACATCATAGGAAGTTAAAGCAAAATCTTGCTAAGAAAGTCTAAAAAAAAGTACCTAAATGTGGAATTTAAGGCATTAGGACTTCCCGAAACATCTTTGTGAATGGAAAACAAAAGAAGTAATATCACGGCTTCTACAATGTAATTTTCCTTACCAAGGAAATCCACAAATGCAACTAAAAGATGTTCCAAAATAATCTTCAAAGGAAAATTTTCAAACATCTGTATGAAAATCTGACCACCAAATATTTGAATCAGTAATACAAATACATTTTTTAGCTAAAGAATTCGTTGTTCTATTCACTTCCCTATAAATATGACAACATTTGTATATATTTTGGTTCTGAGCAAGCCTTCAAATATCCTCCATTAGTTGAATAATTGAACTAGGTAAACTACTTGTTTTATGAAAACAATCTATAATTACTTTAGAGTCCCTTTCGATCTCTATGAGAATTCTCCAATCTAATTAAGTTATTAAAGCCTTATTAACATCACTATTTTTCTTGATTCCTAGGCCTCCTTCAGACTTTTGTCTACAAACATAATCCCAATCTACTAAAGGAAATACTTTGGTTTCATTACCATAAAAAAATTATATTAGTGCATGCAAGTCCTTACTATTTCTTTTGTAAGTTTAAAACAATTCCATTACCATGAAGAGAACTCGCCAAGTTAGCCTTTATAAGAGTGATTTTAGGATCTTGAGAAAGGAAATGGGCTCCAGAAGCTAACTGTTTTGGGACTTAAGAATCAGTTCAGAAAATTTGCTTCTTTTAACTCTACCTTGAATTAGTGGAAATCCAAGATACTCGCTAATACCATTGGAAATAGGTATGCTTAGAGCTTCCCTAGCCTTCTTTTCATAGGTCCTTGAATATTATTCAAAAATTCAATTGAAGACTTATGGAAATTAACAAGTTGTTCAAACATGGCACAAAAGTTATGTAAAATTTTATCGATGTTAGAGCGAGCTTTTTGATAAGCTTTGGAAAAAAAATGATCCAATCATCTACAAACATAAGAAATGGAATTCTAGGCCTATGTCGATGAGTTTAGATAACTGGGTGATTTTTAGGGTTCTTTGATTGTTTTTCCAGTTCTCTACCAAAAACTCAACATAGATAATGAAAATATACGAAGATAGCAGATGTCCTTGCCTTATACCTCTTGTATTTGCATTTTCCTTTTAATTGCATTGTACTTAAAGGATCGAGTAAGAGATTGTGAAAATGCATTCCATTACCCATCCAATCCATTTGGCATGAAAACCTAATTTTGAAAGAATTACCATGATAAAATCTCATTCTAGTCTATCATAAGCTTTCTCCAAATCAAGTTTTACAACCATGTAACCCATCTTTCCTTTTTCTTAAAAGAATGCATGATTTCATGACTACTTATAATATTGTCAATAATTAAGTACACTTGGGCGAATACCCCTTACAAGGAGAGACAATTTTATTTAGAAGTTATACCCTATTGCTTGATATTTTGGCTATAATTTTGTAACAAATATTCTGAGACTAATAGCTCTAAAATGGTTTGTTCATTCTAGGTTTTCTAATTTGGGAATCGGTATTGATGAAAATCTTATTTAACTCATGAACTACATAAAATTGGAAGCTAAAATTGGAGTATGCAAAACATTTAACAACAAATTATTACACTAACTATAAAATTGGAGTAGCGAAGCAATTGGGTAAAATGTGAGATGTTGAATCTTAAATCGAAAAACACAAAAAGAAAAAGAAAACTTATAAAAGGAAATTGAATAATTTACCTGCCTCTGGTGGCTAGTCATAGTAGTTGTGTAAGAATATGGTAACTTTGGATGAAGTTCGCATCCCATTAAGATTCCTCCATCATAGACTTTGATATATCTGGAAATGCTGTAAATTTCATATCAACAGTCTACACATTGTGCTCCTTAAGGAGCTAAAACTAAATAAATACATTCAAATAGTGGTTCTCTCATAGAATAAGATGGATGTTTGGGGAAACTGATCTCGTGCATCTTTGAATTATCGAAAAGAGAGAAGCGAATTAATTATGGGTTACATGTGAATCGAAGGCTCTACAGTAATAGTCATTAAAAATGAAACCATAAATCTAATTAAGGTTATCACAAGACTTTTCACAGGAAAAAAATATTTTTAGTGGTCTTATAAGATTATATATACAAGGTTCGTGTATGAAAAATACCGCACCATGAGTCTTTCTCAAGTAGTCTCCTTTGTAAAACCACACCAAAAAAAAAAAAAATCAACAAGAAAATGACCAAACCCGATATGAAGGTAGAAGAATCTAAGACTCACCAGACTAAGAGGAAAATGTCGAGCCTTGAGACTGACATGGATGCTAAATATAATCATATAGAAAGGGTCTTTGATGCATCATCTAACAATTTAATTAAAGTCCTCATAATCAACTAAAAGAATTAAATCTATGTCTGAAATAAAAATATTTATGATTAAGTTGTTCCTTTCGGATGGAAGCGAGACGGGAGACTTCATCCATTATTTTTGTTGGGATATTCTATGAAGAAGAAACCAACCATAGATCAAGAGAGAACCAATGTTATATATGCTATGGATTTTTAAACACAGCGCATATGCAAGCAATAATAAACTCACTGTTGAGGAAATAATCAACGACATTGCTATCGCATGTGTTAAGATGTGTCTGCCTTCCATATCGGAGTGCATGTTCTTAAATGGTTCATTAGTCTAGTGCCACACCCTTTTTATTAGCTCATTAGCCATAGCGCACGAGAAGGCTATCAGCGAACCATAGCTCTGAAGATTCAAAGGATATTATAAAATTCGGTGGAAAGTTCCATATGATGGCTTAACACATATATAGTACCAATTGGCAAAATTTTATAAATGATGCACATTCTTTTGTTAAAGGCATGATATTCATGTTAAATCCAAATCCTACAAGCTAGAGTTTTTTGGAGAGTTGGTTGTTTTATGTGGTATCAGAATGTGGTGAAATGGCTTGTTAAACGTGGGCTTTTGTGATTGGCCAAAAGATCTTTATGTCATCGTTGAGGTGTTATACAAACTGCCAAAGCCATGTGATGTTTTTTCTATTGCAGGTTCATGCATTTAGTAGTGGAGGATCAAAAGAATCGCTAGCACTAGGGATATCATGAAGCTGTCGTCCGAATATGAAGGTTGTTAGCCTAAATTTTGTCCTTTTGGTTTAATTGTCCGTTGTTGCCTCACATCTCGGATGTTGACATCATTCTCAGGCAACCCTTTGGATGTTTGGCATTTACGTACATTCCACATGGTTTGGCAAGAGCTTATGGGTTCAAGCCACCTTTTTGCAATATCGAATATTTGTTCATTTGTGTATTTAGCCATAATGGACTGAGTTGCATTGGTTTGTTTATGTCTCAGGGAGGCGTGGCGTAGTTTTTAACCACTTTCTATGATGAATCCTACGGTTTTGTTAATCTCAAAATGTCTGTCTGATACAAGGCATTAATTGCTTGTCCATTAATGGAAGGAATATCTAAGTACATTGAATCAATAAGGCGACATCTGACCATTGTATTTCCTTTCGCATTATTGGAAAGAACACACTTTCTTATATGCAATGCAAGCGATGGTAATGGCAATATATCAAAGAAAACAAATGGTACCCGAGAAATGGACGGTATGTGATCACGCTTGACAACGTCTGATTAGTACGATAACCATTATGGAGTTATGGTTTATGGCAACAATTGCGGTGTTGAAAAACATACATGAATACTTTGGAGGACTAGAAGCGGCGCTAGGGAATATTCTTCTGTGAGAGAGATGACGAGCCGTCTGAGCTTGTGGAAGTATCCTGACCAAATTGGGTTAATCATAATATGAGATTAATTTAAAAACTGTTTGTATATCTCTGCAGATTCACCCGGCTTAATTCCTTATCTTCACGGATATTAAAATGATTAAATACGAGTTCCGACGAGACTTGAAACCACAAGCCAGACCTTAAAGAGTACTTGGTTTTGTAAGAATTAAAAGAACTGAGAGGATATATAATGAAGTTCGGATAAAGAGACATGCCTAAAATCGAGAAAGGGTCGATATATAAAGCCTATTCTTCATAAAATCTTGAAGAAAGCTATCATATGCTCGAGCACACTACTTGTTTCTATTTATTTATTTATTTGTGTCGATTTTTTCACAACCTTACATGGGTTAGAGAGTTGAACCATTCAAAGCACAGTGATGTGACAGGGTTTCAAGTTCAGAAATCGATATGATATCCCTTCTAGTGTATCTTTAAGATCATTGTAATGCTTAGCATAAAGCATTACTCATCACATGCTATAATTATCAAGATGCTTACAAAGTCGAGCATGACCATTGATATATTCCTTTGGCACATGTATTGGTACAAAATAGGTTCTTCAATTCCTATAAACCACAAAACCATAGTAGTAGTAAAGAAAAAATTTCATGTATTAAATTTCTTTCTGAATTGCCAAGTTAATAGTCTTATCTTGGGAGCTGCGAAAGCAATTACAATAATCTTATGTAAAAATTATGGATAGTAAAATTGGTGAATGCTTATAAAGCGAAGATAGCCAGGTCTTAGAAGTATTTATAATGAAAGGAATTAGATACCAAATCATATGCTCATCAACACATCATTTTGATGAACACAAATCAAATCTTCAACTATTTGCTCACCTTAAATTCAGATCTGAATATTTCATTAGATTGAAGAAGGTATACTGCATTTATAATCACAGGTTTAATCAAACTTTTGATAAGAGAATTTTCCTTATTGAAAAGCATAAATGCATTCTTACTGATTAATCATTTGAACCCATATGCTTAAACCATCTTTAGATGACTTAAAATTTGAAAAACCTTTTTAGTATGATCATGAGAAAAAAAATCATTCAGTAAACTACAAAATTAGCCTGGAAAATTAGTATAAAACAGACATATCCACGAGCACTTTCTTATTGGTTTTATACTAAGTACATGAAAGTTGAAGACTTGCAGATAGTGCAAATACATATAATCCACAAAATGAAACAACAAGGCACCCTCAAAGACCAAGGGGAAACCAAGCATTTAGCATTTGATAATCAAAACCTAGTGATCGGCCTTTATTTTGGAAACTTAATCAATTAAAAGCTGAACAATAAATAACTCGACAATACATTTCGAGTCTTATACACAAAAATGTGCATGGAGGATTCATAGACACGGATGCACAAATATGTTAGCAAATTAGCAAGATATTGGTGACCATCAAATTAAACAGTGTGTCCATGACCAACCTCATCGTCCAGAACCTTTTGTTGCAAGATACATAACCATCCCGAAAGATAAAACAGAGTCTAGAGCCGGTGAGAGCATGAACTGATGAAGCTTGCTATCCACATATTTGAAAATTATATTGATAGATGTGAAGATTAGAACTTACTATCACGTGCCTTTAGAGCATGAATAGAGTTGCATGTATATCGATCCATGTATCTTTATGAAGCGGCACTAAGACCACAGACCTTGAGCTTCTAATGGCCATGAAATAAAGTGACAGTGTAGAGCCCGAATGATATAGAAACTCGAGAGAAAGGAAAAATGATGTATCATGATTTAAGCATAATCCTAGCATTGAAGATCCCTGCCATACTTGGAACTGTTTTATTCATTCTTCAACTAGTTTTAGTCAATAATGTCATCACATTTTATCTTGTAACTATATGCTAAAAGAAGAACATCATTGTATAAAAATGCTCTTGCCATTAGGCCATGCATTTGGAACTTATATATACAATGGCTAAGTGCAGGGCATGCTTGATGAACTAGGCCTTAGAGTCTAGAGGTTTTCATGTATTCTTCTTGAGAACAAAGCATGCGGCTCCGGGGATCTTACTTGATACACATTAGTCTAGCACATATCTTCAAGCAAAAAAAGCTAGCTCCTTGTCATTGAGATACCTACGATTGATCATTAGCATGATGTAAAAACATAAAGATGGAAACTTTTAGAGCATAAGCTTCTTTGTGGATTAGGTGATGATCATAATAAATATTGTTCGATTTTGTAAGGTAAGACATGCTTCTGTATATGTTCTTTAAATGTCAAATTAGCTTTTGTTGCTCTTGAAACTTTCTTATATTCTTATTGACGTAGTTCTTGTTTGTAAGGGTAATAGAAAATAAGAAAACTAAAGCATTAAAAAAAGTACATACAAAGCATACAAATTGACCCCAACTTTGAAATTACAGGTTGCAAGGTAAACAAGATAGATTGATCTCAGGCGAATCACCTCCTTACCTTGGCATTCTTGTCAGACATCCAATCAACGAGGGTGGGAGGGGCTAAAGTTCTTATTAATATCTCCTTGTCAATTAAGTCATTGTTGTGGTCTTCATACACAATCTGCATAATATTTACCTCATAATAAGGTTCTTATTCTCACGAAGCGAACAGAAACATAGAGAAAAACCAACTAGTGCTTGCTAAAATCAATCAAAACTCATCTAAACCAGATGTAAAGTAAAAATAAAATAAAAAATTGCATCATGAACAAGAACTTGTATGAATGCTTGCATACTGACATACATCTGTGAGTATGTATTCACAAGACTGGAAGTACTAAACCTTAAATTTTGAAGTTTCATTATCATAGCCTGTGACCAATCCTATTATTCTCTCGCCACAAAACATTTTGAAGACGTATCTACCAGCCATATCTTCATTTTCTCTCTTAACTTTCTCTACAATTGAAACTTCCTGTAAAGAGAACATCCGAATTAGATGATTCAACTTTGATCAAATTAAGTGTAGCTAACTGGGAAATAGTATGTATATATATATCTCTATTCCTGTGTTTACATCAGGGCTTGGCGAAGATTCATGGGCACTTGAAGAAACCACACAGCTATAAATTGATCGGGATTAGGTTGGATACTTGTCTTCCTTTCTGTTCCATAGAAGATTACAATGCAAATTAGCAACTTAAATTTCTTACGTTGAAGAAAAATGATATCTTCCATGACAATTATAATATACTCTTATACTAAATAATTCGATTTGGTTGAGAAATTGTTGCTAATGAATTCAGTTCATAACATATTCGAATATTTCTCTCTTGTGAGATATTAGCGCCAAGAATGAAAAATGACAAAAAGAATCAAGTGTTGAAGCTTTCAGTACTCATTAATAGAAACTAAAAACTAACACTTTGTATTATTTTACTAACAATGAATAGAACTAAGGAACAAGGATACACAAGACTTCTTCCTCTTCTTCTTCTTCTTCTTCCTTTTCTTAGATCAGTTGTGCAAATGCAGTGCATCACTGTAAATCTCATCTGTATGCGGTCCTATAAATTAATGCTAATAATAGCATATGTCATGCATCTAAATCTTTGAAGATCTATGTGAACCCTAAGATTTGGTAAAGTATCATGATGTGTTCTTTATCAAACCCTAAGTCAACAACATGTATACTAATACACATGAATCAGAAAATTTCTCTAGAGCGACATACGATAAATTAAAATAGGGGCATTATAGAAGGGTAGGTGACTTTTGGAAATTAATAGACTAAAACTAACACTTGGTATTCTTTTACTAACAATGAATAGAAATGGGAATAAAAGAACACCGCAGACTTCTTTTTTCTTCTTCCTTTTTTTTTTCTTCTTCTTCCTTTTTTTTTATATCGGATGTGCTGTCACGAGTGCATTCTTTGTAAAATCTCATCGTATGCGGTTCTATAAATTAATGCTAATAGCAACATAAGTCATACATCGTCTTGGAAGATACATATGAACCACAGATTTGGTAAAGTATCATGATGTGTTCTTTATCAAACTCAAAAGAGCTTGGTTTATTACCGGATCAAAGCAAGTGCTGAGCTTGATTACCTCAATTCCTCTCGATTTTTTTCGATCACCTTCCATAGTGGCTACAAATTCACCATCGGTAAAGCGATAAGTAAAAAAAAAAAAAAAAAAAAAAACATATTAGAGACATGCAAGAGTACATTCTCAAGTTCTCACCTTTCTTCTGTTTTTAGTTTCTCGACTCCGACATTCCATTTTCGAATTGAATCCAAAACCACTAAATAAGATCGCGAGCATCAATGAAAACAAATTCAATCAAAAATAAGAAAATTATCATAGAAAAATGAAGAAAATGAAAAAGACATACTTGGTAGAAAAACTAGAAAATTTGACAAGCTAAGATGGAAGTATGCGGTTAAATGATTATTTATTGAGAAATCCGGGGTTTGATTTGTTTAGATATCGGCGTTTGACATTTATTGTAGTAATCTTTTTGCAAATATATATTAATATTGAGATTGGAAAAGCGGGATAGATTTGAGGCAGTCAGGTAGATTTTGATATCGGCACTCGATTGTTATTCAAGCATTAATGCGCCATTAGCTGACCCTTTTGTTTAAATAATTTGAATCTGAGAAAAATTGCTATGATTAGAAACATAACAATTTTGGACGAGAGATGGCTCTTAGCAGTACATGGCTTGAGAAATTCAAATTTATGAGATTTTAACACGTAATGCGGAGGCCCCGAAGCTTAAAGTGATGCTCTCTAATGGGTTCAAAAAGCGGATGAATTTTTGGTTTTTTTTTTTTTTTTTTTTTTTTTGGTGGAAGAATCTTAATCTTTGTGTCTCATTACAGCAAAACTAAAAACGAAAAGAAAGAAATGGTGAAAGTTAGCTTTACCCTTTTAGGCTAATCATTTTAGTGCGAGGAGGCAAAGAGAAAATTAAGGAAAACTATTAATTAATAGGTTTTAGAAAATTAAAGTCTAACACGCACATGATTCTCTGAAGTTCTTAAATTTAGACTCTTCCCTTCTTGGCGGAATGCAAGATTTTTCAATTGATAGATATCCAGGTATCTTTCGTTTCAGTTTGCGAAACGAGTTGTTCTTATATTTGAATATCTGTCACTGGGTTGCTCCCATTAATGCGTTATATGTGCACCTGATGTCGCGACTTCGAGAAGACCTGATTTAGGCTTAAAAGCTTTTGTTTGTATCTTTAATTCCTTTTTGTTTTGTGCTTTTCATATTGGAAATGAGGAAATGCTAAGTACAATTGGATCAAAATAGAGGCATATTTTGCCTTTTGAAATGTGAATATATAGTAAACGTGCTTATGTAGGATGATGAATGTCAGCCTAATACTTTTGTCAAAGCATTGTATATTGTTAAGGTTACCTTGTATGAACTTCTCGATTATTATTAATGGAACTATTGATTAATTAGTGTGCTTGAGTAAATTGAAAAAAAATTTCATATATACTTCTAATTAATCCCTTAGGTGACATGAGTCATCACAACATCCATTAACTTGTCAACTAAAATGGCACTAAGCGGTAAAATTGCTAGGTTGTGCAAGTACTCAGTGGGCAACATGAATAATAGCTAGCATCCTAAATAGGGTGAGCATTTTTCCCCCTATTTCAAGTACCCACACTTCTTTCATGTCAAGATTGTGTCTCATGCCTTCTAGGAGGCTTTGTTAGGATGGAGCTCTTAAAAGTAAGAGAAACATAATATGATGAAGTTAGATGTTGCTTTTGCCTTATTAATTATCTTGTTCACTTAACACTAAGTTAGACATTCGAACCTATATCACTTGTATTATACATTTATACGCACATTTGGGTTGTCTGAGTAAAAGACATGGGTTTCTTGCAAGATTATAAAATACTATAAAGTCTATAATGCACCATCTCCTAATTGGAGGGAAGCCTTGTCTTAATCATTATATAGCTAGGTTTCTATGACAAATATATTAGTGCGTATGGTTGCATATTGAATAGGACATAAAGTTATGAGATTGTCATGATTTATCAAGCTATAATGTTGCATACACTCTCGATCTTGAGAAACAACGAATTTGTATTTAGATGATCAATTGGAGGCTTTGCTTGATAGGTGGGACTCTAAATGGTCATATATTTCCAACAAATTGGTCTTGATATATAGATGTGGAGACAATATGTATATATTCTTAGTAGACACATGATAATATCTCATCAAATTGAGATGATGTGTCTGATAGGTGATCTTGTTGAATTACGATGTCTCGGGAGGCTGTGACATGGAGTTGAAGTTGTCAAAATGCATTATGATTGATTTAGTCTTCTCTTTGTTATGATCTAGTCTTCAACTATTTTTTTCTAAGAGATTTACATTTAAGTAATGTCACGACAAATTTATTTGCATTTTTTTGCTTCTTCTGTTTTAGAATAGTTTATAAATAACTACATTTATCATCAATAAAATATGTCCTTGACATTTAAAAAAATAGAAAAACCTTGTTGCTCACAATCTTAGAAAAGAAACTTTTCAATATGGTATGAGCTTTTCGTTTCTTGAGATACTAAGTGAGGTAGTGAGCCAAGTACTCCTTTAAGCATTCACCATTTACCCTATTCAAACCTGAAGCCTATAACCCGACTCAGGGATGAGTTCGGAAACTCATCAGTGCGAGTAGCACCTCGATACTATTGATGGAGCAGTTATCAAGTATGGATTGTTCGAATGGAAGCCTACCTTGATGCAAATGATCAATGGGAAGCTGTTGAAAATGAGTACAAAGTTCTTCCTTTACCTGACAACTGACTATAGCTCGAATAAAAAATCACAAGGTAAAAGCATTAAATCAAAGGCAAAAGCTAGCTTATTTGCAACAGTTTCATCAACAATTTTCACCAGAATCATGACACTGAAGATAAAAAATGAAATATGGAACTTCTTGAAGGAGTATGAAGGAAATGAATGAGTCAAAGGCATGCAAGTTACGAGCGATCAAAGGAATTCGAGATGCAGAGAATAGAAGAATAAAAAACAATCAAGGACTACTTTAATAGACTCCTTGACATTGTTAACAAAGTAAAGCTTTTTGGTACTGATTTTTATTATTCTAGAATAGTGCAAAAAATTCTTGTAACAATTCTTGAAAATTTTGAGTCCACAATATCATCTCTAGAAAACTCACAAGATGTGTCAAGTATTACCTTGGCAGAATTATTAAATTCATTACAAGCTCGGGGAGCCCAGGAGACTTATGTGGCAAGATGGATATGTGGAGGCACATTTCCATCCGAACAATATGTATAAAAGCTTATAACATCATGATAGCATCAACAATCTTACCTTTCCACCATGTCTTACCCGCAAAAAAAAACCAATCCTCCCACAAAAAAGGTGCTAATTGGAGACTGGAGTAAAATGTCACAAGAGTGTGGTGTTACACATGGAAAAAAAATGCAAATCTGTGACAGGAGAAGCCCGAGGCTGTTATTGAACAACCTCGAAGATGGCTTATTTGTTTGTGGCATCATGCCTTGCTACTAGTTATTCTTAGTATAAGCTTATTGATAATGGTTTGTACAAACCATTAAAGGAAGCATACAACTGTTATTTCTAAATTTAGAATTTGAAATGGAGCATATCTTGAAGTAAAAGGAAAAGGAATAGTGGCGATTGAAGGTCTCATAGGTTTGAAATTAATTTCTAATGCCTTATATGTTCTAGAAATTAAACAAAACCTTTTGAGTGTTGGTCAATTGTTGGAAAATGGAAACATGGTGCTATTTGAGGATAATAATTCCTTGAATATTGATGCACAAGACAGAGAAGTGTTTAAAGTCCAAATGAAAGATAAAATATTTACCTTGAACACGTTGGAAGATAGGCATCTTTGTGGTACCTGGCTGACAACCGATGCTTTGGCATAGGAGATTGAGGCACTTTCATCATAAGGCTCTACTCTTTATGAAGAAGAAAAATCTTAGGGTGTGGGGGGAGGGCCTTGCTTGATTTTGAAGATGAGATCCCTACTTATACAATTTGTCGGTATGGGAAGATGAAAAGGCTTCATTTTCCACAAAATAAGGCTTGGAGGGCTACATAAAAACTGTAGTTAGTACACACGGATATTGGTGGACCTCATAAAACTCCATCATTGAGCAGTAAGTTTTGTGCTTTCATTGATGATCACACTAGAATGTGTTGGATTTATTTCATGAAAGTTAAATTTGAGGTTGCTGATATCTTCTACAAGTTCAAAGGTTGGGTAGAAAATCAAAGTAGGTGCAAAATGCAAGTGATCAAATTTGATAATGGAACTGAATACACTTTTGAAAAATTTAACAAGTTTTGTGAGAGTGCAGGCATTGAACACCAACTAATAGCACCTTATACCCCTAAACAAAATGGGGTGGTTGAGAGAAAAAATCGAACACTTACGAAGATATGAGTGTTTGTTGTATGAAAAGCAATACGAAGAAACTCACAAGCTAAAATTTGCCAAACACAACAGTTTTCCTCTTGAATAGATTACTAAATAAGGACTCATTTGAAGCATGGTATGGCTATAAACAAGGCTTCAAAAAATTAAAAACATTTGGTTGTCATTTGTTTCTCTTTATATTCATCGGGTTAAGAGAGACAAGTTGGATAGAAGCAAAAACCTAGTATCGTCATCAGCTAGAATTCGGTTCAAAGCTTATAAATTTATCTTGCCTTGAAGGCAACAAGTAACTATTGGTAGAGATGTTCAATTCTTTGAGTCATATAGTTGGAACTGTGAAAATGATTTGAAGCTTGAGTTCGAAAATGAAGATATTTATAATGAGCTTGTTAGAGGAACCAGGCGATCTTTGATAAGCTACTGAGAGGTGCGATATTTATTTATATAGAAAGCTTGTAGGATATGAAAGTAAGAAACAAATAAAAGATGGGTGGCTGCAATTAAGAGGATTTGAAATGATTGAAAAAATCAAACTTGGATGCTATTAGGTTAATACCTACACACCGAAAAACATTCGGGAGAGCCAAAGAAAGTTGTTCTATAAAACGAAGACTCAATCGATGGTTCTATAAATAAACACGAGGCTAAAAGTGGTTGTTTAAAGGATATGAACAAATGTTTGGAGTGGATTTCTCTATGACTTTTCTCTGAAAGTAACTAGATTGGACACCATAAGAATGTTGTTATTTCTTATTGCTCAAGGTTACGGAATATACATCGGATGGATGTGAGAATCCGCTTTCTTGAATGGACAGGAGAAATAAAATTTTGTAGCCTAAAGGCTTTTGTTGTTCAAGGAAATGAGGAGAAAGTATGTTCTTCAAAAAATCCTTGTAGTTTAAGCGAGGCACCAAGGGCTTGGTACGAGTGGATTGATGTACATTTGATGGGCTTGGGCTTTCTTGAAAAGTCTAAATGAATTTACTCTACATCTCGATGTAAGATTGATGGAAATACTTGTAGTATCTCTATATGTCGATGATTTGCTTATGACAGGAAGTAGTATGGAGAAGATTGATACTTTTAAAAGAAAAATGAAGGATGCTTTTGAAATGACTGATCTTGGGAAGATGACATTCTTCCTTGGCATGGAAGTTCAACAAAAGAAGAATGATATCCTTATATATGCCAACATAGAGTGTGCACAGGAGATTCTAAAAAGTCCATGGAAGGTGCAAACCAATTTCAACTGATGAATCAAAGGGCTTTTGCAGGAAGATGGAGCGAAAGGTATCTGAGCTATGAGACCTAATAGAACACCGGTATTTGATTGCAACCGGGCCAGATATTAAGCATGGTGTGAGTTTGCTATCTGGTATGCCTGAAAACATATAAATCTTCTTTGTGACCAAACTCATTTGACTTAAGCTATTTAAATCCACAAAAGCTTATATAAATCTTTTGAGAGATTAGAGCTTGAAAGCTTAGTTTATAAAGTTGTACAAGATGAATCTCGATCTTTGAAGAAAGATAAAAGCTCACACTTCTCTTTTATCAATCATTTGTGGAAAAGAAGAAAGATTAGAATTCGAAGAATTGCAGTGAACAAGCTTTATTATATTTTTATAGTCTTGAAATCTTCTATTGATATACGCATTTGATAGAAATTATCTTGGAATATTAAAATCGTAAGTATCATACTAATTTATCCTTTAGATCAATATTTTTCTAATGGTATTTATAGTTACAGGTTTCCACTACTTTAGTTTTAGTAGTTTAGGTTTTCGCTACATTTTTTTCCACTTTTTTTAGTGGTATATATATATATATATATATATATATATATATATATATATATATATATATATATATATATATATTAATGTGATCAAGACCTTGAAATGGAACAATTAAAATTCCTATCGACCTTTATACATAATTATTTATAAAGTAAAAATTACAGACATCACAAACTAAGGAAAGTGTCTAAATCTCATGTGCCTAACTCGAATGATAGAGCATTCATTGATTGATTGAGAATGTTGTTGATGATACCGTAAGAATACGATTTCTATCTAATTTCACAAATATTTGATTTTAATCGATGTTTATTGATTCCATCTTTAGGTGACTTTCTTTCTCCACATTTCATTTCAATGGTTACTTTTGTGATTAATTTCTTTTGCTAACATGTTGTTGTTTTTTAGACTTTCTTCTGATATCACCTTTCCCTTCAATGATACCATAACAGCTCACCAATTTCTTCTCGATCTCTAGATCTCTCAAAAGTCTATTATCTTTAATTCCCTTTTCAAATCAAAGTAATATGCCTTGTGCTAGTATGAAATTACCCCGAGGATTTATGATGTGGGTCTGTTCCTTGATCAGAGATTTTTATTTGTGTTGGGTGGATTCTAGACGAGGATAGGGTAATATTTTTAACATTGTTGCTTTTTGGCCCTTAGACTTCTTTTGTATTACTAAGTCTATCTTCAGAGAAAAGTCACGATGAGGATTGTTTATCATTATGATAAGTGTCCGATGGAAAGGCGATGATGTATGAGACTAAGGCATCGCGTAATCGTTGGTAGACTTGAACCTTGTTCCTCTGAACTGTGAATCGTCAACCTCACCATTCATTATTCAAAAATCTCAACAACATGAAAAAACCAAAGCTCTACCCCTCTCCATTGGATGGAAGGATTAAAGGCCTTTGGTGTCATACAGTCGAAAGGGTGGGGGCTTCCACGATCACTATCACGTGCTTTTCTCTCATGCCTTTCTTAGATTTCATGGTTGACATTAAAATTGATTCTCCCACGGAGGAACCACGATCCATCAGACGATGGTTAAATACTACTAGGACAATAGTGTGGGGAAGTCTGTGGAACGATGGTTTTTTTTGATGGCAAGAGGCGAAAAATCATTAGACACGAAGCCACGGATCCCAAAAGTACCTTTGGAATGTAACTCAGTTATAATAAAGTAAATGAAATGCAATTCTGGTCTTGCTCTTATAGACGAGTGCCCAACTCCAACTTGGCTAAGATGCCCTATCCGATAGCACTACCTTTTGACATGTACTTCTTAAGTCGAAGAGAGACACTATCAGGTGCCAAAAATAAAAACAAAGTCATTCCATTAAATTGTACAAAAACGAGGTAAGATCATTCCACAACTTCTATTTTAAACATGAAACCAAAGGACTAATTTAGTAAAGGTCAGGGCACTTTAATCTAATAAAGTCAAATAAGTTGAGCCTTTATCAAGAAAATCAATTCTGTGTAGACAATATGGCCAGTTCGAGTTGCCTTATCTTTTCGTGATTACTACGATAGACGGAATATGAGACAAATAGCATGTAAATTGCAAAAGCTTTTTGATCATTGAATATAAAGTACAAATATGATTAGTCCAAAAAATTTTATGATCGTTGAACATAAAGTACAAATATGATACATAGATAGCAGCTTGTGAGAAGTGATAAGAATGATAAGGATATGTAAAGGAGGATGAAATCTTCTTTTCGCCAGGATGATAGTGTTGATAAGAATGATACATAGATAGCAGGCACTGATAGTGTTGATATTTCAATTCATAGGATGAAATCTTCTCTTCTTTGTAATTTACGGTCTTGGGCTAATATGTAAGTGCGGATAAATGGTCGTTGGTTGATTTTGGACTTGGCTGAGTAGTAAAGTAGGCGGTGGAGTATAGTTTTGGGCTAGTGGGCATTTGTTTCTCTTCCTCTCTTTCTTTTGTATTTCCCTTAGGGCGCCCCTCTTGTATATCCACGTATGCGAGGTGCATACACAGGTACTCCTTTTTACGATAAGTATATATTCTCTCAGCTTTACTTGTCGAAAAAAAAAAGGGCCAGTATGGAATAGGGCGTAAATAGAAAGTTGTTAGGCAACATTAGGAGTATCAAGGAGGAAGTTACGTAGCTGGTGAAGGTCTAAAAACAAACAGATACATATTTGAAGATAATTAATTGTTGAGGCCTGAGAGCAGTTTATCGTGTGACCACGGGATCACTTCCCACGGAAAAGGCGGAGAAACATGATAATGCAAAATAATCCTGAAGAACGAGAAATTGCCATCATCATCGAAATTTCACAACTAAACTCTACTTTGCATCCTTGGTATTTCATTATATCATGTCATGGAAGCTTTTAACGCTATTTGGCGATGGTTAGAATGATCATCAAGCGAGTTATGTTACAATTTTAGCTGGACTTAGGCTAAAAGATAAAAATAATAATAACAAACTAAAGTTAAAAATTACAAATAAAGTGAATTGGTAAAAAAATTATAGAAGCTTGCCTTTAAAGTGAGTGCATGAATGCGGTGAGAGGTACTTTTCTATTTGATGCTCTATCATGAGGCACTTGTTGTTCCTAAATCGAGAATGGCCATATTGATCAGTGTCCATGACCTACTCTGTTATCAAATTTTAACCTTCATATCGGTATCCAAAAGAGATGAAACTTAACTGCATTAGATTTCTAAAAATGGTGTAAAGAAAAAAGAGAAAAAGATTCAAAGTAGCATGGAACCCTAATAAGACACCACCCTGACATATAACAAACTAAGAGGATTTTTTTAATAGGAACACACTAAGAGGAGTTTGTATAGACAAAATCATAGTTCGAGATAAGAGCAGGCTATGACCATCATGATAAAAACGGCCCCTTCATTGTGAGTAAATGAGATGTACTTGATAAAATGTGATACGAATGCTCGTGCTCAACTTTAAGAGCAAAACTCTGTTAAGAGTATATCTGAAAATATTACTAGTTCATGGATATTAAGGCTAAGGGTGCGGTGTAAAACACGGGGAGTCACGAAATAAAAGGGAAAAAGAAAGTTTGACAGCAGAATCTAGGTAAGACGGGTCTTAGAAAGTAGAAACCTACCGAAGCGAGGAATGTCCTCAACTTTGATGATCAACATGGAACACCAACTTCATTACGAATAAATAACTTCCATTGGCCCGACATAGAGCAGCATCATATCTGATTGAAACATACATGAAAAACAACATGATAGCATGCACCATAATGATACCTTGTTGAGTAAGCATACACTCCACTAACATCTAGTCCACATGATACACTCAGGGATCAGTCAATATCTTAAATCGGTATGTAAAGTAAAGAACACATTATTATTTACCTTGGGGACTTAAGAGCTCTGAGGCAGACCGCGCGGCTAGTCTATGGGAAGACACCTTGGCTTTCTTAGACGTGCTTCAAGACTTTCCCGTATGGATAGTCCCACTTAGTGTTCTTGTCTGACAAAGTGGGCTTGGCGGATTTCCGCAATGCAGGCCAAGCAGACCCGGCTCATCGAGTGCTGGGTCTAAATATTATATGGTACTCCACAAGACTCAGGAACCTCTACCTTGTCAGAGCGTAGCGCGGCGAAAGCAGCGTCATTTGATGCTCTGACTACAATTAAAATGAAAGTTGGGGATATAAAAACAAAATTATGAAAGTTGCTATATTTAAAAAACAAACTTTTTGTTCAGGATTTAAATGCAAAAGTCATAAAAGTTTAGGAATTTAATACTAATTTTCCCAAAAAAATAATGTTATTTTATGAAATCTTAAAATTGATCCTAGTGATGCAATGAATGAATGCTTTCATCTCCAATGCAATGAAATATTGTTTTCTCTTCTCGTGTGTTGGAGTTGGAGGAGGGTCCCCATCCCAATAATATCAGTGTGTCCTTTTCTTTATTCTATCCTAATTTCTGCTCTTCTTTCCTGCATTTTTTCCTTGGTGTGTCTCTTCTTTTGGAATTGGAGGAGTGTCTTTTCCATTACTTGTGAAATTTGCATTGTTTGCACAGTAGTAGGCACACTCTTTCTTTATTCTACATAATTTTATTTATTTTTTTTATTTTTATGCACATTACATTTTTCCAAATGTTCCCTATTCATGGTATGGATGTTGCTAATCCTTGGATCAAGTTCTGGCATTTTGTGGCGGATTCCTGAATCTGACGGTCATTAAGGCTTCATTTTGGAACCGATGCCCAGGAAAAAAAAATAGAGAGGAAAAGTGGAAGCAAACTAAAAAAATAGGTTTTAATGGTGCTTTTTCTATCGATCTTAATTTGAAGCTTCTTTGGAGTCGTTGGGCCATTCGATCGAGTAGGATCGATATCACGACTATCTGAAGGGTGGTCAGACGGGGTGTCTTTATTGCCTCTCCGATGCCTAAGTTAGTTTCTCTCTTACTAAAGAGAAAGAGATCAACTGTAGATGGTTTTGTGATTGCGTCCCTTTCTTCGGTGGAATTTGTCGGTATTTATCAAGGGTGATCACGATGACTTTTCTTGTTAGACGGCAATACGACATCTTCCTAGTTAGGTAGGGAGTCTTCTCTTCCTTATCATTAACTGAATATTAGAGGATAATTAGTGAGCCGTAATCATGGGGGATTCTTCTTCCCTTAATGAGTAGATATCGGATCATGAAGTGGAGTGCTTTCCTTTCTTACGTCACAAATGATAGACAGTTATCCAGTTACTGTCAAGGCCACGGGACTAGTCTCGGCCAGGGCTCGTCTTGGCCAGGAATAACCAAGACGTCATCAAGGGCCGAGCTCTCACTCTGGGTTCGCTTCCAAGCCTACCCCCTAAGCCCACCTTAAGCCTTGTTGGTGGTTTGTCTCTTGGGTGCAACGTTAGAGCCCGATACGCGTGTTTTCAGAGCATCATCGGTGCCACACGACTCTTGGCCGAAGTGAGCTTTGGCAAGGGCTGAATTGTTTCTTGGATCGGGTGTGGATTCCTTGTGGCTAATCAAGGATGGCTGATCAGGGCTTTGTCGTTGTCAAACGTTCTACGATAATGATGGATTTTCTCGATTTTCGCACCTATTTCGGCTGACGTTTCAAGTGTTTTTAGAAGCACCCCACAGATACTTGTACCATATTCCCCTGTTCTTCAAACCTCTTTCTTTGTGGTCTCGGATTTCTTTTTCTCAAAACTTCTCTGATCATTGCTCAACACTACTCTTAGTGGTTTCTATCAGTCTGTCTCGCTTGGGGTCATCTCTTTTGCTCTCTTCCCTAGTTTGGTACGTCTTTCTTCTTCTTCCCCTGTTTACCTTTTCTTGTTCTGGATTTTGTGGTTCCCTGGTGGTCACTGTTTATCTCATCTTCCTCACTTTTTTGGCTGGAATTCTATCAAGGGCACTTTAGCCATGGGGAGTTACTATTCTGACTTTAGGGTTATTAGGGCGTGTTTGGCTGGGATTCCCCCTATTTATCATTTGTTTTACCTCCTTATACTTGCCCAATCATGTGTACTTCCTCTGGGCCCAATCGTTCTTCTGATGCGTAGTGGAAAAGGCTTGTTGAGAGTCACGGTCGAGATGGACGACGGTGGGTCACGTAGTCTTGCCCAGGTAGGTGGTCGATAAAGCCCCTGGCGGATCGTCCATCCCAGTTTAATGAAAATGGGGAAAGAATAGTGAGTTATGTACCCTAGTGGTTCAGAGATATTTAAAGGTTTCGTGAGTATCACGGGACATCGTGGGTCCTAATTCGGGTCGAAAGCCCCTTTATGAAAACCTTCATTACCGTTATAGACCCCCTCTTGGCGTTGAGTCTGGTGCCACTAATCTTCTCACCTCTGCATCGTCGAGTTCCCAAGATGGAGTGCCTTCTTTGAGGCGGCTTTGAAATGGTCTCAGCTTTCCTCTGCACCCCTTTATCAAGGGCGATCTTCTGACTTCAATGTTTGCCACATCAGGCTCTCCCGATTTCTAAGGTGTTTGGTTGACATACGGTCTTTTTAGGAATGAGGCAGGGTTTCCCGACGCCAGCTCTGTTGGACTTCTTGGGTGTGAAGGCGCGGGCTAGTACATTTCAAACTTTCAGTGCCAAATTTGGAAGAAACATTATTTTTTCGTCGGTGGTCATAATTGGGAGTATAATCCTGGCGGCGAGAGGAGCGATATGCTTTCGACTATTCAGAAGTAGTTGGGCGCCTGAGAACCTCCTTAAACTAAGTTTCGTTAATTGGGATTAGCCTTTGAAAGTCATTAGGTGTTTCTAACTTTGCTTTGGTTGTGCGGCCAGCCGGTGTCGCCTGAGTCTCGGCTCGAGGATAAGGAGGTAGTAGCCGGTTGACGACGTCTCAGTAGCGGGTGTACTCTGAGCTAATTAGATCAGATATTCCCGGGTCTTCTAGTGTGAACCCCTCTCGACCCCCTTCTTTAAGGCCCTCTCTGCCCTTTGATATGAAGCCTTCTCGTGAGGGGCCTTCTATAGTGAAACCCACTCGAGAGAAGCTTCAAGCCCAAGTTGAGTCGTTGGCAAAGAAGAAGAGAAGTGTTAAGCGAGCAATCTCCCAGGAGCGGTCTCACGATTCGGGTAAGATCTGATTAAGTGCCACGGTGGTGAGCTAAAATCAACAAAATTTTATATACACCCTAGTTCCTACTCTTTGCTTAGTAGTCAAACTCTTGCTAACGATTATAGTGGTCTAAGTCGAACACGGGGATGGGTTTTCATCCTAAAAATGATTTGCATAAGTGCACGAAGGTAAGGCTTTCTATTTGGACTTTTTGGATTTGCTTCAAAAGCAGTGGAAGTAGGTTGAAAACGGAGAATTGTAAGCGAAATAAAGTGTGAAAGAAAGTTAACTTTGAAGATTTAGGTCACTAACTTGGTAAGTTAGGGCAACCAAGTGTCCTCGGGTTTTATCCTCGCGTTATGATATCTGACCTATAGTCAGGCATACTTGGATACATGTTTAACTAGCAAACTCACCCTTGAAATCAACTCCTATTTGAGTCAACACAAGTAACAACATGCATCCCTATGGCCGCACTGCTGTTTTGAAACCACAGCATTTAAATATCATTTCGGCTCGTAAAGACCATCTAAGAACCCACAGTGCATCTAGCATTAAGTATGCCTTTGTATCCTAGCGTAATTATTGTGATGTATGTACATTCAATGCTATTCAACCACAATTTGAAAAGATGGGGTCATAAACAGTACCTATGACTTTTAATACAAGAGGACAGCATGCGTATGCCCCACCACCAGCTAGCTTCTTCCTCTTGAAAGGAGGCTTAGCGAAGCATCTCTTGAGTTGTCATCCTGAGAGGGGTGTTTAGCGGTAGGAAAGTGAGAAGAGAAGAGAGAAGGAAAAGCAAAGCCTAATTAAAATAAAAGACTTTATTCCTGAAAATGAAAACTTACAAATTCTCTCCTTCCCGATTGTTTCTCCCCCGAAATTCTCTATATTTATTACAAAAGAGAGGGGCTTATAGGCCACCTCAGGCATGAAAATACGAAAAAACCTACAAATTTGGCTAAGTTAAAGGACAAGAGAGTAATACACAAATTTGAAGTCGGTTAACATTAAATTCAAAAACATGAGAGCGGTGCATTTGGCTAGATTTGAAGAATTTCGCTAGGTAGCCCGAGAAATCACAAGGCCTAAGCGAAAATAGGAAATTTAAGCTAAGGCCGGGTAATTTCGCTAGCTAAGCGAAATTTAAGCTAAATATGAAATTTCGCTAGCTTATATTTTAAATGATAGCGAAAATAGGAATTTTATTGGAAACCGGTGCCTAGCCCCAGCTGGTGTGATCTAGCGAAATTTGGAGATTTCGCTAAGGTTGCGAAATTTTCGCTAAGGTTGCGAAATTTTCGCAATCCCCCAGCGAAATTTAGCAGCTCTAGCGAAAATTCTGCTTTGTTGATCTTCCTCTGTCTTCTTTGCATCGATTTTCTTCCACTTTGCATGGTTTTCTCATTGATTCTTGGGGTACGGTTGATAGTAGACATTAAGGTCGATCTTCATGATTCATCATTTGACTCGAAATTGAACTCGAGAGTCGCGAACACACGAAAACAACCCGAAAATACCCTCTAAATGGCATAAGTGGTACTAAGAAGACTTGAACACTTGATTGGCATTAATGACATGATTAGTGCACAAAAGCACTCAAAACCTATCTATCTGAGGGTTGAAATTGCACTTTTTGGGCACTAATCACCCCACTTAGAAAGCGTTCATAGTCCCTTAAGCGATGCAAAAACAAAAGGAGATGCATGTAGTGATTTCAAAGTTTATGATTGAGTATAAGCACATATAAACATTGCTTTTTAAAGCGAAAAATTGACTATCCACAATTGTAAGCGATATGAAAGAACTAAATCCATTACAAGAACAATTCTAGGTCAATCTTGGTTCATGATTCGAAACTTGATTTTTAAGTCTAATGGTTCTTTATATAACCAGTTAAACGATAAATTCGCGAGGTGTCTCCCTCCGACCTACTTGACATGGCCTTAAGGCGTTGAACAACCTGAATAAGGATAGTTCGCACTTCTTTCTTTATTCAACTACATTGTAGGAAGCAATGCTTAAAGTCGACTTCACCAAAGTCAGGTGTAGCGAAGTCCTGCGATGACTCCCGACCAATTAGGTTTAGGGCGTAATGCGGATCACTTGACCACAAACTCTACGAGGCTTCACCGGACTCATGTGACCCGAAATCAAGCACCTACAAATCGTTAGACTCTACCTATCCACCCATGTAACAAACACTCGTCGATGACTCCTGACGATTAAGGTTTGGGGCATCGGGTTTCAAAGGCTTCGCCATACACCTCGGGCCAGTGCTCGGGTTCAAGGCAAAACTTCACGACTTTATTTTTCTTTTTCTTATTTTCTTTTCTTTTTCTTTTGCTTTTTCTTTTCTTTTCTTTTTGGATGACAGCATTGGTCTTGAGTATGGGTAACCTGAGCCTATCCTAGGTTGCCCGGTATGCTTAAAATGCATTATCAAGCGAAGAGAGCGAACAAATTCTCGGCTGATGAAATAATCCCGGAGTGCGGTGTGTGAATTAGCATAAGGGAGAAATTTCAAGTTGAGCATCTTTGGGATTGTAAGTGACGAAAAATTGTTCAAGCATGGAATTTGTTCTAACATAGAATTGTGGCTTGATTAGCTTCAATTTCCCTGACATAAAGCGATTCAATTGTCGATTGTAGCAATTCAATTGTTGATTGAAAAGAAAACATTACACATGAGTGAGCCTGAAACATGATATGTACAAAAGGCGTATATATAAGCTGAATAGCTATTGATACTTAGCCAAAGTGGCTAATACATGAATATCAGCCAAGCATACAAAGTATCACTTTACTATGAAGCAATACATAAATATCTAATCCAAGATCGATGGGACCGGTTGATAAAGTGATAACTATACAAAAATCACAAAAGAACCTAACCACCTCCTTTGCTTTATGGTGGTGGTGTTAAAATTCGAACTGTAGGCTGCTGGCTATTTGCAGCGAGGAACATCGAAGAAGCGGCGGGCGTGGTGGGGTCCTCTCTGCGATCGAGAACATGAGGAAGACCCGGGTGGGTCATAATATGTCGACTATGGGTGCCTTCCAGACGACCTACGATCTGGGCTCCTGCGTAGGCTGAGGAACGAGATAGCATCCGTCACCCGGTATCTCTCTAGAGTGACATGGTAGTACTCGTGATGATTGTCTTCGAAGATAGGATGGGCGGTGTCGGTGCAGTCGCTGATGTGATACGTGGAGGAGGATGGAGGTGACATCTGTGGAGCCGGACTCTGGCATATCTCGGGCTCGGGCGGGTATATCATACGTATGGCGGTCCCTCGGCCTCGACCGGTACCTCCTCCTCACAGTCTGTGGTCGTAAGTGGAAGAATCTGGGCATAGTCATCCACCGCTCAACGAGCATGACCAGGGGGCATCGAACCCTCATCTCAATCCTGGGCTCCTCAGTCCCATATGCTCGAGAACATGGCAGAGGAGTCTCGGCATAAGTAGTGGGATGCTCAGCTCGTGCAGGTCCTTAGATGGACCTTGCCATCGGCCTGCTTAGAGAGGCCATCACCACATTTCAGAGGGCTGAACCAAAATCTCTCGAGATCCGTGGCGCCTCCGGGATGGCTCCCCTCCTGCGCACATAATCTTTGCGGAGGAATAAGCTCGTACGGAATAGGTGGTGCAACTGACATGTCGAGGCGGGGCGCCTCGGTAAAATCTTGGACGGTTGTAGCGTTTACGGCTTGATCTTTCGAACCATCTCCCTGTGAGGTGGGTGGGCGCGCTCTGTAACCCTCGGCATTCTTGGTGTCGCAAGCCAATCTTTGCTGAAATGTCGGCCGCTCTAAGTACTGCGCGCGATCGTCGTCTTGGCGGAAGCTCTCGCGGTTTTGATCCTCGAGATGTCATGGAGGCGATAGAGGCTCTTGATACCACTGCAGGGTAGTAATCTTTGTCTCGGAGTCATGAAGAGCGATAGTGAATACTCCTCGATCAACCTCATGGACTCATTATCTAGGATCAGCCCTTTCGGTCTTGGGGACGTCGTAGTCACGATCCCCGATGGAGACGGTCTGCGATGGAATTCGCACATTCCGAATGGGGTTCCACACCAGAACAATGGCCTCCCGAGATCCTCGAGGGCGGGCGGCGGTTGTGGTGTTGATGGGGAGTCGCCCTTCGCGTGGATGTGTTGGTGACCAATTTGCGGTAGGGATGTTTCGCTGGGCGATGTGCGAACTGCTTAGAACTGGGCCTCCCAGGAACTCTCCTCTGAGTCTTGGTGATGGAGCCACGGGGTCCCATCGGGTGTCACGATGGCGTCGGAATCCACGAGGTGTTTCATTCAGTCTGACCTCGGGGGCCGGTGATGATGGTCTTTGGAGTCGGGGCCGGGGCTGGGGCCTCCCTCTCGGGTGTGCGAGATCACCCACGGTGATCGGCGGGACCACGCCAGTCTGAACCATGCGATATGTAGCTAAAATCTGGAAGGGCTCGACTCCACTTTGAAAATGCAGTACAGTGCCTTTATTAGAGTGAGGCGGGGCTCTCTGGAAGCCTCTTGAACCGCTCTACGAAAATAACAAATGAACCCGGGGCTCACTTGGGCAGCTGCGAAATCTGCTGCGAAATAGCCCAGGCAAGGCTCGATAAATGATCAAATCTTGGGGTAGGGCACGGGCTGAACCCGAGGCACGGCCGGTGATGGCTCGAGCGGGCGATGGGACGGACAGGGCTCGTGCGCTCGTGGTGGAGGCTCACTAAAGGCTCGGTCGAGCGGCTGCTTGGCGGCTCGGGCACTTAGTGCCTGGCTGGGTGTAACGGTGAACCCGCAGCTGAAATTTGGGAGTGCGAGCAAGAGCGGTGGGGCTCGAGCTGCTGCTACGACGAGGCCCAGGTGGGACCTTGGTCACGGCGCGACAATTGGGAGACTCGAGAGGCAGCGGAGGCACAGGAGCTTGAGGCTTATTTGGGAGGGAAGAATGTGAAGTGACAATTTGGCTGACCCTCCTACCGTATATATAGGACTAAAGCGAGCGGCCAGAAAGTCTTCCCTCTTCATTTCGCTATTTTTTGAATTGGGCTCTCTTGAGCCTTCTGTGATCGAAAAGAAAAAATTTACATTAAATATTACTCTTATAAAAATTATTGGTATAAAATTTACTATATGGTATAAATAAAATTTAACACCACGATACCTCTTTGTATAAACAATTACTAATTATCAAAAACTACTAAATTAAAAATTTTCTAAAAATAATTGAAATTAACTAAAATTTACTAACTTAAGACAAGTAAAAATTATTGAGGCTGTGGTCGGTTTAGCAAGAAAACAGGATGGAGTTCAATATCTGACATTACTCGAGGTGGGTGAGGAGGAATGATCTCCTCGACCCTGCGGTTACTGAGGTGACTCCATAGTGTTGGGTGCCCAAATGTTGATCTGCTCCTCACTGATGGCTTCTGAATTGAGGCGGTGGCTTGCCGATTGGTGTTGATGGCAAGATTGATATCTCCTCATCTCCATGGCTTGTCTCCTTGCATTTCCTGTACGCGTGTTACTTTTAACGTCCAGTTGAAACAGCTACATCAGCGTTGATTTTCGGAGTTTCTAGCAATTTTGCTTGTTGTTCAAATGGAAGATGTTCGACTCGAAGTCATGTTACGAAGGTGGTATGACTCCATTAGGCAATTATTGCATTGGTTTGTACTTGAAATGGTCTTCCTAGGATAATTGGCACATGGTTGGGCTCATTTGCAATTGGTTCGGTGTCAAGCACAACAAAATCTACTGGGTAGTAGAATTTGTCTATTTTCACTAAGGCCGATCCTCAGCTATCGCCGGGATTTTTCGTACGATCTATCGACTGATGATGGTGTGATGTTGGTAGGTTTAAGTTCACAAACCTGGTCTTGTACCGAATACGCTATTAGGTTAACACTGGCTCATCCCGAGCAAGGACTTTTCTCTGATTCCGCCCAATATTGGCGAAATTGTGTGGGAGATCACCGGATCCTTGTATTTGTGAGTGTTGCTTTGGACTATAGCCTTGACTTGTTCAGTGAAATGCTTTCTTCTCAATGCTAATCCGCTGCTTGATTGTGCGAAGATCTTTCAAAAAATTTTGCATAAGCGGGCACTTGTTTGATTATGTCCAAAGAATTATGTTAACCTTCACTTGCCTTAAGACCTCTAAATGCACCTTGTTGAGATGCCTTCTTCTTACCTCTAAGTGCTTGTGGAAATGGAGGTGGTATCACGGGTATTTCATTGAATCTTCCTTTAGGAGAATATGCCGGTTCTTGATTCTTCTCCTTGCATGGATTTTCAACGGGTTTTGGCATAAGGTGGTCGACCTCTTTCCCTTCTCGGGGTAATTATAGCCTTAACCTCATCCGTTTCGGTGTTGGATGACCCTACTTCATGAATTCCCTTAGGATTTGGAAGTGTTTGAGAGGGAAACCTCCCTCTTTCTTGTACCTCTAGCAACTTGTTGATCTTGGTGGATTGAATCTGTGGGTTGTCAATTTTGGTTGAGATTGCTCGAGCCCATCTATTCTCTTATTCGGTGTACTTTCTGATATCAATCCTTTATTACCAGGTTGCACATTAATTCTTAGTTCCTCGACAAAGTTGCCCACTACCTTACTTTCGAATTCAATATGGCTTGTTCTCTTTTGGAGAGAGGATGTGGTTGTTGTATTGTGAGAGGCCAGCAGTTTGGCACGCAGGGTACATAAAGCGGGGGGTTGGGTCTCCATATGAGAGTTAAGGTGATTCCTCAGTGGAATTGCGAGTACCATGCCTGTTGATTAATGGCCATCATTATCTGGTGTTTGCGCTCGGGCATCAATCTTATGCAGGTATGGACCGTAGTTCTCTTGAATTGGGGATTATTAGTGATCAGTTGGGAGTATCAAGATTTTAGATTCATATACTCTGGAGGCGGTTGTTTTAAACTCTCCTTTCTTATTTAGTTGAAATCTGCTCTCATCTTCTTAAGGTTGTATCCACCATAGTTGTTAGATTAAATCTGTCTTTCTCCCAGTTGTTATTCCGACCTTGAGTTTCAGCCGTGTTTAAAAAATCGCATTATGGATGTACTGAAGATCTCTCCACACATGGTTTCAGTGCCTCATGGCGGAGACATACCACCATAGAAGTGGTTCTGACATCCAAGTGTCGAACCCGTGATGTGGGCATGCAACGATGGTTTCCATAAATCTTTCCCGACAACGTTAAAATCTCTCTCACCATCATGAGAACTTGAGGTATAAATTTGTCTTTTCAAATTATTGGTCTTACAGGCGAAGAACTAGCCGGGGAGTGCACTGCTTATTTCGGCCCGATTTCTAATGGTTCACAGGCCTCGTAGGTTGAGCCATATCTTGTGTAATCGCTGGGGTGATAAATGCTTTTAGCTTGTGAAATCCATATCCATCATACCTTCCTTGAAAGTGGTACGAGAACCTCCTCAAAATCCCTAATATGAGTGTATGGATTTTCATTTTTTCCATACCATGATATGTAGAGTAGGGTACCAAATATGGCCTCCTTTGCTACATCTTCGACGGGAGGAATGATACGAGGATGGGACACTAACTCTAGGAGGGTGGATGTGATCCCTCATGGTTCCTATAGGCATTTGGATTCATGGGGTTCTGGTTGACTGCATTGTTCCTCGGGTATGGGGATCCATGGTATCAGTTGGTACACTAACTTCACTAGTGAATTCGAGTTGTGTACTTATCTATCTTGATCTACGTGTGTCTACACATCCACATTTGTTGCATAAGCACATTTACAAAATTTAGGGACAACAAGAGCAACTACAGACTTGCGAAAGATTAAAATTAACTAACAAAAATAAATAAAAAAATGGTGAATGAAAAGCCGAAACGGTGCGATTCTTGTCAAGTGCAGCGCGGTTCTACTTGTGAAGTTGCAAAAGTCCCCCAAAAAGGTTACCTTCACTTGTGATGTGGATCCGCAAGTACACCTTAATTACCGTGATAGTTTGGCACCATCGACAGCGGCGCCATTTGATTCGGTGCCCGCGATGGTACGACGCTAAAATCAACGAAATTTATATACACTAAGTTTCTACCTATAGCAGTGGTCGACTCTTTGTAGTATAGTGGTCTAAGTCGAACACGAGGATGGTTTCATCCACAAAAATATTGTAGAGTTTTAGGCGATATTTCTTGACTCTGAATTTACAAACTTTCAGTCGATAGATCTGCGAAGTATAGCTGAAAAATGAGTGTGGTGCTGAAGATTTAGGTCACTAACTTGGTAGTTAAGGCGTGAAAGTGTCCTCGAGGTTTTATCCTCAGCGTTATGACATCACGACCACCAGTCGAGGGCATACTTAGGATCTATGTTTAACTAGCAAACCTCACACTTGAAATCAACTCCTATTTGAGTGAAACCTGGTAACATGCATCTATGGCCCTTTCTTTGTTTGAAACCACAGCATTTTAAATATCATTTTGAGAGGCTCATAAAGACCATCTAAAGAACCACGATTACATACAGCATTAAGTATCTGCTTTGTATCAGCATAGAGAGTATTGGCCAAATTAATAACATTGTGCTGTTCAACCTAATTTGAAAAGATGCTTGGGGTCATAAACACAGTACCTATGGCTTTTAATACAAGAGGACTGACATGCATATGCCCCTTACCAAGCTAGCTTCCTTCCTCTTCAAAGGAGGCTTGCGAAGCATCTCTTGAGTTGTCATCCCTCAAGAGGGAGTGAATTTGGCATAGCCAAGGAAGAGTAAGGGAAAGAGGAGAGAGAAGGGAGAAAAGCAGAGCCTAATTAAAATAAAGACTTTATTTGCAATGAAAACTTACAAATTCTTCTCTCCTTCGATTGTTGCCACACAAAGATTACTCTATATTTATTACAAAAAGAGAGGGGCTTATATAGGCCATCTCGAGGCATGAAAATACCCAAAAAACCTACAAATTTGGCTAGAGGTCAAGGACAAAGGAAGTAATACACCAAATTTGAAGTCGGTTAACATTAAATACAAAAACAGCGAAATGGTATTTGTTAAATTTGAAGAATTTCGCTAGGTAGCGATCTGAGCTGCGAAAATGGAAATTTAAGCTGAGCCGGGTAATTTCGCTAGCTAGCGAGAAATTTAGCTAACAATAAATTTTAAGTGAGTAAGCCAATAGAGTACAGCTGGAAACAGTGCCTATTGGCTGGTGTGTCCCCAGCGAGAAATTTGGAGATTTCGCTGGGTTGAGGAAATTTTTCGCTAGGTTCTTGAGAATTTTCGAATTTTCGCAACTCTAGCTTAAAATTCCCGGCTGTTGATCTTCACTCCCTCGCCTTTCTACGCATCCACCTTTCTTCACTTTGCCTTTCAGTTTTCATGATTCGGGTCAAGTTGGATGACTCCAACATTGGAATCAATCTTCATGATTCATCATTTGACTCGAAATTGAACTCCAAGAGGGCGCAAACACCCGCAAAACAAACCAGCGCCACTTAGTTCAGAGGAAGCAAGTGGTACCAAGAAGACTCAACACTTCAATCGGGTATTAATGACAGCGATTGGGCTGCACAAAGTTACCAAACCACTCTAATACAGGTTCAAAATCGCACTCGGGCAATCTAATCAGATCCCGAGGTCGGGAGCATTTTCTCCTGGCCGTCGACTCACCAAAGAGCGGGTCGCTTGACCAAGTCCTCGCTAGAGGTCGCCCCTTCCACGGCATCGAGATGTCCATGTATGGGTCCAAAATCCTTCTGTGGAGGACCACCAAGCCCCCTCTAGAAGTCCTGCCCATTTCACCAAGTCCCCCAACAAGAACACCAAGATCCCTCCTACGACGCCGAAGGACGAGGGAAGGGATTGCCTTAGAACTGAGGGGGATGAGGACTCGCTGCTTACTATCTCGGAGCTTGCCGCCGGGGCTATATCGTCCATCCTATAAGATTCTGACCTCAAGAGGCCTGATGCCCTGTCCGTTGAGGAGGCTCTGGCCTTATCACTTCAGGGGGCGGCCACCGTATGTCCAAACTCCTCTATTTGTTTGTTTCACTATTGTTTCCAAATATCCATTAATTTCCATTCCCGAAGCTGGCAGATGGTTACCTGAGTATGAAAGCATGGCGAGAGGGCCAGTTTTTGCTCTAGGCTCGCCAGAGCGCTGAAAGAGCATAACGCCATAACGCTTCCTGACCTCGAGAAGGTCGAATTCTTCGAAGCCGATGCAAATGGCTGTTTGGTGGCGCCATGAAGTGAATCGACCAGCATACCACGACCGTGAAAGCACGTCGAGGTTGCCGAGGATGAGCCGCAGGCGCCGTGGTCGTCGCAGTGGCCAGGGACAAGCTACACGTGGTGCGGGATGAGCTGCACATCAAAGCCACAACATTAAGCCTAGTCAGCTAAGAGGCGTCTGAGGTCATGAGCTTCGTGGAGCACCTAACTGAGGAATGCCATGGGCTTCGCAGTGATCTTCAGAGGCAGGAGGCCTTGATCAGTCAGAAGGAAGGGGTGATTACCGAGCTGAGAGACGAGGCTTCGCACTGCGGGCCTCCCGTGGCTTCGCTCGACGCAAGGCTGCTAAGGTTTTCCCGGGTCTAGATTTTAACTTTCAAGTTCCTACTGAGGGGGAAGAAGAAGAATCTGAGTCTGACAACGAAGCGGACCCCATGGCTCTACATCTCACTCTGGTCTCGTATCCATAAACAACCACATGCCAAGGTCGAGCCCTAAGCGTGATGGCAAAGGCTCAGCAGATCTCACTCCGGCCTCGTATCCATGTACTCCATCTAATTTTTAGGTGTTGAGGTGGTCTACTGGGTCTTTTGTTCCGTCGAGTCTCGATCTCGCGACATTCCGAACTTTGTCTGGGAGAGGGAAGGTAAGACTTCGCCATGAACAAAGTGGATTCCTTTGTTATACTGCAGCACCCCGCGCGGGAGTACTCCAAGCTCTGGTCCCTTTACAAATTCCTTCATGGTCGAGTTTGTTGGATGTCCTAGAACCGGCTCCCAAGATAGTCTCCTTCTCCTACGACAAGGCATCCCCTTCATCGTGAACCATCTCAGGGTAATGTAGGACTACGCCCTCGGTCCAGCCTCTTTCTCCCTTCCGTCAATGCCTCGAGAGCCATTAAGGTGTTTCTGCTCATCCTGTGGAATGGTATTGCGGCCTTCATGGGCCTGTCATGCCTCCTGTGGGCGCTGCAGCTATCTGGTGAGTTCCACCAACTCCCTTAGCAGACGCTAATTGATGAGATGGAGAGCCTCCATCTCATTGCTAGTGGCGTGAAGGGCTTCGAGAGAGTCTCCTGGTTGTCTGCTGTCAACGTCATCTTGTTGGTCTTGCTTCCTGGGCCGACGCGGACTCCCGCTCATGTTTCGAGTCGATACCATCACCACCGAGAAGTCGGGCCAGACTCATTAAGGAATAGTTTGCTCCCACAAACGACGCCAACCAATGGCGCTTTTCATCGATACTAGGTCGGAGCTTGCCGAGCCACCGGGCCATTCGTCACCGATCGATATGCAACCCGTACGTAAAGGATGGTCCGCGGGTGTCGGTCAACTCTTCGATGCTCTAAAAGTCGGTCGGTTTCTTTCTTACGAAAGAAAGAGATCAACTTTTAGATAGTTTTGTGATTAGTCCCTTTCTTGATTGGAATTGCTCGTGTTATCATGGGTGATCACGATGACTCCTTGTTGAAGCGACATCTGACATCTTCCGCCGATTGGGTAGGGAATCTTCTCTTCCTTATCGCTAACTGAATATTAGAGAATAATTATGGTGCCGTAATCATAGGGGATTCTTCTTCCCTTAATGAGTAGATATCGGATCATGAAGATGGAGTGCTTTCCTTTCTTACGTCACAACTAGTGGACAACGGATTATCCACGTCACATGCCATTACAGATGTAGTCTCGACCACAGGCTTGCGCTAGGAGTAACGAGAGACGTCATCATGGTAGGAGCTCTCATCTTTGGGTACTTCAAGCCTTCCCCCAGCCCGCTGTAAGCCTTGTTGGTGGTTTGTTTCTTGGGTCTGCATTCTAGGTCCATACACATGTTTTTTAGGCTTCATCGGGTTTAAACTTTTTGAGAAGCATGATATTCATATTAAATCGAAATCTTAGAAGCTCCAGCTTTTAGGAGAGTTGATCGTTTAAAATGTATCAGAGCTTGGTCTAGCTGGAGGTTGGTCCGAGACCTCTCTTTGCAATTTATTTCTCATTTGTTGATTTGAGAAGTCCGCTGGGACTTTTCTTAGTTGTTCGCCTTTCACATGAGGTATGGGGCATACGTGAGGAGGGTGTTAAAACATGATATTCATATTAAATCAAAATGCTAGGAAGTTTGAGCTTTTAGGAGAGTTGGTTGTTTAACAAACTTAATAAATTAATTCCATATGTTTTAATCATTTTTATTTGTTTTCTTTATATTATATGGGGTGAAATTTAAAAGTTGCAAATCTTGAAGAATTTTGACTATATTTGATTTTCTTTTATATTTTCCACCATGGAACAAACATGAAAATCCATTTCCCTTGGAAGCTTCATTGGAACCACGGAAAGTACACTAGGGAAAGGAAAAAAATACGGAAAAAATTTATTTTCTCATGTTTAGTTTCATCGTGGAAATATAAAGAAAATTAATATAATTAAAATCTTCAAAGTATATACATTTTAAATTTCTAGTCTTTTATATGTAGAGATAAACAAATAAAATGAGTTTGAATAAACAAATAGAATTAATTTCTAAAATTAAAACTTATTTATCTTATTTTGCTCCAAATTTTCTTTTCTTCCACTATTCTCTCTATTTTTTTCTCCTTAGTACCTTGGGGTTCCAAAGCAGTCTTAGCATTTTTTCCTTTCCTATTACTTTATGAGTTCCAAAAGTACCTAAAACTTGCATTTTACTCCTATTTATTTTCAATATAAAAAATAAAAATTGTAATTACCAGTCCTTATTTTAGTCTGAAAAAATGAGCGTGGTTGCCAACTCTGATCACAGTAGAAGAACTCTTGAATGTGATGTCAATGCGAGTTTGTATTATAAGTTATCACATGGACAGTTATGTCATTAGAAATAAAAAAGGACAATGTTTGAATGTAAATTGTTTAATCATTTTGAGGAAAAAACTCAAACAAATGTCATATGTAGCCTGGCTTTTATAACTAATTTTAAATAAATTAAATTGACCAGCTTTAGAAACTTTTGAGTTATGGTTGAAATAGGTTTGCTTTGAAAAGATCTTGTTGTGCTTATTCTCTGGCAAGCTTATGTCAAATCTATTTCTCTTCATGCCACCTAAAATGATATATAGGAGAGAGGGTGAGAATAGGATATAAAAAATTCATCGTTAAAATCGTAGTTGCCAATTACAATTTCATTTCTATATTAAAACCATAGTTGTCAACCATAGTTTTATTTTTTATATTAAAGCCCTAAATGACAACTATGGTTTCATTTTTTATATTCAAGCCACTGATGACTATGGTTTTAATACAAAAAAAAGTGAAAATGTAGTTGTCATCTACGGTTTTAGTATAAAAATGAAATCATAATTGGCTTTCTTCACAATTTAATAAGTGACATTCGGGTGACATGAAAGGTTGAATTTGAAAAAAATGGCAAGAACAAAATTATTAGTATTTTTTTAAAGCAAGCCTATTTAAACCATAACTCGAACTTTTTAGTAAGTTGTTGAAACGTGCCTTTTAGTTGTGTGAGATTATTTTCAAGAATATTTTCAAAAACAACGCTGGATGTTGGCTTTCTTCTTAGATATTTTTTTTTTTGAAGAGAAAAATAATTTCATTGCTTCAAATTAATAATACATCAATAGATACATATAATCAAAATCGTTAAAAATCATAAAAAATAAAACAATATTAAGGTTAATAGTATAATGAATCGGCTCAAAGCCTACACAATTGATAGTCGAGTCTACACATTTGATATTACTATTATCACTAGAATACTTATGACTCCAGTTCTGGGGCATATTGACGACCATTGATTTCATTTCTTGTCTATAATCGTATATAATTTGCTCTTCTGCATCATCCAAACACAAATAAATGCCACAACAATGAAAACTAAAACGTCGACACAACTACTTGTCGCATCAAGAAAACGACAACTACACGTGCACTAAGGCGACGCTAACCTATCTTTTTGAAACAAACTAAGTATAAAAAAATAAATGAAAACCTAAATCACCGAAACTTATTTCTAGAATATTTTAAAAAAATTATTTCTATAGAGATATTCCTCTATTTTATCTCCTTTACTATTAACTTGTCTCGGATTAACAATTTGTACACGAAATTTTGAATGGCCATGGGCCGATCTACTCTTCAAAATTACTGTATGCTCCGTGTTAGACTCGAAAAGTATTGGGGAAATAAAAAAAAGTATTAAGGAAAATGATTTTGCCAAATTTCACAAATTTGATTTCACACAAAAATATAAAATATAATCAAATTTTCTCAAAATTTTACATATTTTTAAATTTCTTAATCCTTATATGATAGAAAAACAAATAAAATGAGTTTGAATAAACATATAGAAATAATTTATCAAATTTAAATCTATTTTTTATTTTCCTCAAAATTTTCTTCTCTTTTACTATTCTATACTCACAATGAAAAGCTCTAATATAACTAAATCATGGGAGAAACTTTATGCATAAGGAAGGACCTGATCTTCTCCAATTACAAAGCCTTGAGAAATTTTGGGCCGGTTTGTTTCTTTATTTTTTGAAAGCGGATTTCTTGTTCAAAAAACAAGGAAAATAAGAAAATTGGGGAAAACATTGTTGTTACCTTGATGATCGATCTTGGGGCATCAACGAGAGCGTGTGAACGCAAAAAGGGGTTAGGCGACGGTACGATCGCCTCTTCGATGATTAAGTCAGCAAAATGATGGAAGATGAAGAATAAATTAAAGTTTGTGTAGTTACAATTGCCTCCCTTTCCCTCATGGGGAGTTTCTATTTTATCCTTAGATTTCTCCTTGATTCTTGGAAAGATAATCTTGTGATTTTGGCGATAGAATCTCTCTTTCCTTATCAAAGACCAATTCTCTTTGATTTTTGGAGCGATAATATCACGAACTTAGTGATAAATTTTGTTTTTCCTTATCATAGACCAATTCCCCCTTGTTAAGGATTAATGTTTTGAGACGTACTAGATTGGGATATTGAGAGATCCGTGGATAAATATCTTGTATGCGGTAGGACAAGCGGAGTTAGGGGACTTGAACCGGGACGAGAGATGTAGGACTTTCCCGTCTGATTAGTTCCCGAATGATTTTGATGTAACAGGCTATTTTGGGCCGTATTAGGGTTTGAATCTAGTAATGGGTCCGTGCAGGTGCCATGCCTATTGAGTAGTGGGTCTTGGGCCCAAAAGCCATGGTACTCACAAACATGTTTGATTTCCAGTTTCTTTGTTTTTTTTTTTTTTTTTCTGAAAAACACAAAAAACACTAAATTTAAAGAACAAAGAAGAGTTTCAGAGAACACCTTTTTGGTATTCTTGGTGTTTTCAAAAATAGTTCTCAATAACATGAGCCAAATAGGTCTTTGTAATTCTTGATATATTGAGAATTTACTTGAGTGGTTTACAAAATATATAGACCTTATGATAATAGATAAGCTAGAGCACCTATAGTCTATATATATGGTAACTAATAAATGAGAATGAGACTAAGACTTCTCCTGATCCAGAGGATAGGAGCTTAAGAGATATCATAAATTACTTGAGTCTTGAGAGAGAGTTATATGAGACTTGTTTATTCTTGTTTTTGAAAAGCTGTTTTATGTTCTCAAAACGAGGAGAAACTGAAATGAAATCATGTTTAGTTTTAGGATTGTTTTTTATGTGTTTTTCGAAAAACATAAAAAAAAAAAAAAAAAAAAACACGCTACACCTAAAAAACACTAAATTTAAAGAACAAAGAAGATCTTTCAGGAAAAACATTTTTTGTGTTCTTTATGTTTTCAAAATCTGTTATCAAATAGGCCTATAGAGTCTTGTAACTAACTTTGATAAGTATTTTTCTATGTAGACTACTCTTCAATATGCTCCTCAGTGAGAAAATGGGGATTAAACAACAACCAGAAGCTTACTTTTGTCGAATGGGAATTTAGACAATGTCTTGTCTAGTTCTTTGTTAATAACCCTAATTGTCTCTCATATAATGCATCGATCTAATTTGCTTTGTTGTTAGTGGGAACACTAGGCCATGGAAGCGAGGTTTTCTTTTTAGTGAAAAGAATACTACGGAAGGATCTTAGAACCTGATTGAAAGAGAACCCTGATAATTTTCAAAACTATTATTTTTACATCTTTAGGAAATTTGACCACAAACATATGAATCCTAAAATACTAATTCATTTTTGCTGAATATTATGATTATTTGCTTAACTAATATTTATGACATCTTTACGGAAACAGGTTATTTAACTCCTGTATTATTCCACCAGAGTTTGGGGTACCTGTTGGTGTCCAAAAGATTGTATCATTAGATGTTGTTTGGTGTCAACCAAAGAAAGTCAGCGAAGTGAGGAAGTACACACTTGATAGAAACGAAACATACTCGAGGATTGTGATGTCGATCTTTTGGACACCAACAACACCCATTTATCTCAATTCCAAGTTTAATTAGAGAATGTACATGTTGCAACCAAACTAGTTAAACCTATGAAATTTTCTTTGTATATTTTATGTGTACATATATTTGATCGGTACCATAACATTTTCCGGCAGGTACAATGATATCCATGAAGCAAGCTTGAGTAAAATGACCTGACAATGCTGTCTTGTAATAACTTTGGTCACAAATTTAGCACATATGCACCACCTTGACAGCCCAGATTAAAAATCAAGTCCTCTATTTATAAGTGCATAAATTATTTAGTTCTCTTTGAAATTTACATTATCTTGGAGCCTGATTGAAATATTCTGAAAAAGGATTCCAGCATGAAATTATCAAATCAAGTGAGAAATCGGTGTAATTTGTGTAAATATATATATATATATATATATATATATATATATATATATATATATATATATATATATATATATATATATATGAGGAAAAACAGAAAAGGAATTGAAGTATACATATATATGAGGAATTAATTAAAACTTGCCTATTGGCACATTTATAATATACAGTATGAGGCAAGTTGTATGTGCGAGCGTTGGCAAACATTCTCTTCATATCTGCCAGAAACATCTCCAATGTGATATAGTATTGCTCAGACTCTACTCTTGTCGTTATCATCTTTAAATCTGTATACAAATTATATCCATTAAGGCATCACAAGTACTTCGATATGCATATTGAACCAAATCTTACAAGCTCGAACTTTTTGGGAAGTGATGGTTCAATATGATATTAAAATTTGGTTGGACGAGAGGCACGATTTCAAGCCACTTCTTTGCAATTTGCATGTTTGTTTACCATTTGCATTGTTATGAAGCACAAAAGCTTTGACAATTGAGAATATGAATTTAAGAACACAAAGATAAAGAAATCAACATAAAGATGCAACAAGAGTTTGGTCAATTATGCCTATATCCACGGATGAGAGATAATATTTCCACTATTCTTGAAAACATGAACAAGATTTGAGTATCAAAGTATTGCGACGATTAGGAAAAATCACAAATCACAAAACCTTTAGGATACCCCAGCAATCTAGAAAACACCTCATAAAAAAATCTTATTCCTAAAACCCTTATATCATTGCACACGAATCTCTCTCATGAAACTTTTCCCCTCGTGACCCATAATATTTATAGGATAATCCTAAATATTTCCTTATTCTATAAGGAAACATAATATTCCAATAATAGTAACTAGGAATTATCCTATAAAATATTATTTACAAAAGAGAATTTATCATAATTAGGAATTTGAGACATGTATATTTGAAAATCTAAAACAAGTGAAATTAAAAGTACGGCCTCAGGTTTTGGAAATTAGCGAAAGAAAACAATTTTCATATCAGAAATTCTATAGATTCATCAGATTCCTGCATCCCATTAATTAACCAGAACTGCCGATTAGAGTGTGCTAGTGTCATATCATACAATTTCATATATCATCAAATAAACTTAAAGGTTTTCTTCTTAAAAGGAATACTGAGCTAATTAAAGATGTTTCTACATATCTATATCTGTAGTTATGCACAAGATAGTAGCTGCATTGGTGTTAGATGAAGAAAATTAGTATTTGATAATGCAGTACTTCTCACCCATGGGATCTTTGATTACATCATAGTAGCAGTGCATTATCGAAATCGACAGTTCCTTAAAAGGCCAAGCATCTGGATGATCGTAAATTTGCTGCTAATGATCAATCAAGACATTGTTAAGAATCCAGTGGATATATATAATAGAAATTAATAAGCAAGCCCTAGAGTATCCATTGTCAACTACATAGAGTTTTTATCAAATTTTTAGAAGCTTGCCTTCAAAAGTGAGCGCATGAACGCAGTTATGGACTCTTGATTTGATGCAGTGTCTGCAGAATCATTCGCTGTTTTAAACCGAGAATGGCCATATTGATCAGGGGTCCAGCCTGCCTCCTCTATAATCGAATTCATCACCAACTTAAGATTAGTACTAAGAAATGCATAAATCAGAAAGATGAATACAGAAAAGAAACTGAAGCAACAACTTGACACATGAACTGTAAATAGTATGTAATCATCAGCTCAAATTAGGAGGAAAATCAAATTTATATAAGTTACAGTATATAGCAAGAAACTATCATTCTCCTATGGATACGTTTTACTGCTCTAAAGAAAATGTTCCCTTCACTTCCTAGTAACTGAGAAAATAAAAATTACCCGATATCTTATTATCTGATAAACATGCATCCATCCAGTTTTCAGGACTAAGAAATGAAAATAGAAAAATGTTTCACTTTGGTAGGAGACTAAGAGCCTTGTTTGATTCATGTGTTTGAAAACACGGAGAAGAACATTTTGGTGTTCTTTGAAAATTGTTCTTGTTTTTTAAATTTAGTGTTTTCTATGTTTTCCAGGAAAAAAAAAAAAATTAGAAACCAAACGCTTTTTTCTTTGCTCTCTTTGTTTTTTAGAACAAAAAAATGAACAAAAACATGAAACAAACAAACTAGATTTGTCCATCTTGAATGGTCCCTCGACCTCATTTGAATTTATTGATTGGATGGAGTGTAAGTGATGTGGGGAACTTTCTATTTTTTTTATTTTTTTTGTTCTTAATTAGGATGAACACAGATAAACTCTACAGGAATATTCAAGAAAGACAAATTGGTCTAAGAGCTCTTGATGGAGTTAGGGAACATACTCAAACCAGGAATGTCCTCTACTTTCATGGGCCATGAAGGAATACCAGCCTCTCCCTGCAATAAATGATAAGTTCTAGGTCGAGAACCAGATTACGAGCATACATATTTGGATATAAGCCCAGAGCATTTGCTTATATGGAACATTTATTTATTTGTCTTAATTGCTTATCAAATGTTCATGAGCTTTAAAGAAGATCAATTCTTATTGCCTACAGGGCCTGTCATCGAGTCGAAGAGTAAGGGCTGTTTTTTTAGTTTTGAAAATTGTTTGTTGTTTTGAAAAAAGCAAGGGAAAATAAGAAAAACATAAAACATGTTTGATATTTTTTTTTTTTTTTGTTATGAAAAACACAAATAATACAAAAGCGCTAAGTCGGATAACCTGAAATAGTTGTTAGATTTTGGTGTTCTCTATGTTTTGAAAAGCTTGTTCTCCATCAGTTTTCAAAAAACGAGGAACCAAACAAACCTAAGTGCTACAAACATTTCTCCATCAAGGTTCATAAATTCTTGATCAATGTTTCCAACAAGGAACCTTACGACATATACACGATACAATCTTCAAATGTCGGTGCATATATGATCGATAATGTCGATATATAGAATGAAATTTCTAAAAGGCCCGACTTGGGAAGCTTGTAGATAGTAATAGTCGATGTGGATGGCAATTACCTTAAAAAAATCAATACCGGGAGTAGACAATATTTTGAGGATTGGATGCTTCTCTAATCCTTTCAATGATTGCTGTTGTTAACAAATAACAAGAACATCATAGGAAGTTCAGCAAAATCTTGCTAAGAAAGTCTAAAAAAGTACTGAAGTGGAATTTAAGGCATTAAGGACTTCCCCAGAAACATGCGTGAATGGAAAACAAAAGTAATATGCAGCCTTCTACAAGTATAATTTCATAAGGAAATCCACAAATGCAATTAAAGATGTTCCAAATAATCTTCAAGAAGGGTACCAAACATCTCTCTATGAAAATCTGACCACCAAATATTTGAATTAGTAATACAAATACATTTTTTAGCTAAAGAATTCGTTGTTCTATTCACTTCCCTATAAATATGACAACATTTGTATATATTTTGGTTTTGAGCAAGCCTTCAAATATCCTCCATTAGTTGAATAATTGAACTAGGTAAACTACTTGTTTTATTAAAACAATCTATAATTCTTGTGTGTAGAGTCCCTTCGATCTCTATGGGAATTCTCGATCTAATTTCGTTATTGAAGCCTTATTAACATCACTATTTTTCTTGATTCCTAGGCCTCCTTAGGACTTTTGTCTACAAACATATCGATCTAGGAAATACTTTGGTTTCATTACCATAAAAAAAATTATATTAAAATTTTGTCTAAGTCATATTATTTCTTTTGTAAGTTTAAAACAATTCATTACATGAAGAGAACTCACAAGTTAGCCTTTATAAAGTGATTTTGCGGATCTTGAAAGAAATGGGCTTTCCAAGAAGCTAACGTTTTGGGACTTAGAATCACTTGGAAAAGTGCTTCTTTTAACTACACCTTGAATTAGTGGACATCGAGATACTCGCTAATGCATTGGAAATAGGTATGATTAGAGGCTTCCACAACCTTCTTTTCATAGGTCCTTGAATATTATTCAAAAATTCAGTGACTTAAATGAAGTAGCAAATTGTTCAAACATGGTGCAAAAGTTATGTAAATTTTATCGATGTTAGAGCGAAACTTTGATAAGCTTTAGAAAAAAAAAAGATCCAATCATCTACAAACATAAATGGAATTCTAGGCCTATGTGATGGGGTTTTGAATCTTTGGAGTGATTTTTAGGGTTCTCTGAATTTGTTTGCAGGTTCTCTACCAAAGCTCAACATATAATGAAAATATATAAGAAGATAGCGAGATCTCCTTGCCTTATACCTCTTATTATTTGCATTTTCCTTTTGAATTACCATTTATTAGCAAGGATCGAGTAAGAAGAGATTATTGTCATTCCGATACCCATCCAATCAACATTTGGCATGAAAACCTAATTTTGAAAGAATTACCATGATAAAATCTCATTCTAGTCTATCATAAGCTTTCTCCAAATCAAGTTTTACAACCATGTAACCCATCTTTCCTTTTTTCTTCAGAAAAGAATGCATGATTTCATGACCTAGCATAATATTGTCAATAATTAAGTCTGCCCAAGGTGTGCACACAAAAGGAAAGACAATTTTATTTAGGATTATACTAATGGCAAATATTTTGGCTATAATTTTGTAACAAACCACAGACTAATAGCTAAAATGGTTTATGATTCTAGGTTTTCTAATTTAGGAATCAGCGTGATGAAAGTCTTATTTAACAACAAGACTACACATAAAATTGGAAGAATTTAAAATTGGAGTGGCAAAACAGCAGGCCTAACAACAATTATTACACTAACTACATAAAATTGGGGTGGCAAGCGATTGGAGTGGAAATGTAGATTTGAATCTTAAAATCCCGAAAAACACAAAAAAGAAAAAACTTATAAAAGGAAATTGAATATGGTTACGCCTCACATTATTTAGTCATGTAGTAGTTGTGTAAGAATATGGTAACTTTTTGGATGAGATTCGCATCCCGTTAAAGATTCCTCCGTCATAGACTTTGATATATGGAAATGTTGTAAATTTCATATCAACTGATCTACACGTTAATGCTCATAAGAACTAAAACTAATAAATACAGCTCAAATAAAATAAGTTCTCTCTGAGAATAAGATGGATGTTTGGGGGCTTGATCTCGATGATTTGTCTTTGAATTATCAGAAAAGAGAGCAAATTAATTACGGGTTAAATGGCGAATCGAAGGGCTCACCCTGGTAATACAGGTCATTAAAGACTGAAACCATAAAATCTAATTAAGGTTGTCTAAGACTTTTCACCGGAAAAAATATTTTTAGTGGTCTTATAAGATTATATATACAAGGTTCGTGTATCAAACATACCCTTGCCATCGGTCTTTCTCCAAAGTGATCTCCTTTGTAAAACCCTACCAAAAAAAAAAAAAAAATCAACAAAAAAATACAATCCAACCAATATGAAAGGTAGAAGAATCTAAGGCTACTGAATAAGAGGAAAATGTCAAGGCACCGGACAGCATGGTTTCTTATAGAATCATATAGAGAAGGGTGCTGATGCATCATCTAACAATTTAATTAAAGTCCTCATAATCAACTAAAAGAATGAAATCATGATACAAATAAAAATATTTATGATTAAGTTGTTTCTTTTAAGACGGGAGCGCATTGTAGACTTCATCCATTATTTTTGTCAGATATTCTATGAAGAGAAGGAAACCAACCATGATCAAAGAGAACCAATGTTCTATATATGCCTATAGATTTATAAACACAACTGCATATGCAAGCTTAATAATAAACTCACCTGTTTGAGGAAATAATCAACAAAAACGCTATCCGCGCATGTTAAAAGATGTGTCACCCCTTCCATATCACGTGCATGTTCATTTAAATGGTTCATTAGTCTAGTGCCACACCCTTTTATTAGCTCATTAGCCATAATCGCACGTATGCCATTCCGCGAACCCTCGCAAGATAAAGGATATTATAGCCTGCGGAGAAGTTCCATGATGGCTTAACACATATATATACCAATTGTAAAGAATCTATAAATGATCACATATTCTTTAAAGGCATGATATTCATGTTAAATCCAAATCCTACAAGCTAGAGTTTCGAGAGTCGGGTTGTTTTACGTGGCATCGTATCGTGGTGAAATGGCTTGTTTAACGTGGGCTTTTGTGATTGGCCAAAAGATCTTTATGTCATCGTAGAGGTCCTATTTATATAAGCCTATGCATGCCATGTGATGTTTTTTCTATTGTAGGTTCATGCATTCAGTAGTGGAGGATCAAAAGAATCGCTAGCACTAGGGATATCATGAAGCTGTCGTCCGAATATGAAGGTTGTTAGCCTAAATTTTGCGGTCCTTTTCGTTTAATAATCATTCTGCTGTTGCCTCACATCTCTGGATGTCGACATCATTCTCGTGCAAACTTTCGATGTTCGCATTTATGTACATTCCACATGGTTTGGCAAGAGCTTACGGGTTCAAGCCACCCGCAATATCTCAATATTTGTTCATTCATATTTGAAAGTCCATAATGGACTCGCTTTGTATCGTTTGTTTATGTCTCCAAGGAGGCTGTTAAAGGCATAGTTTTTTAACCCTTTCTATGATGAATCCTGGTTTGTTAATCTCAAAATGTCTTATGCAATACCAAGGCATAATTCGTTGGCCCATTAACAAAAGTGGTGCGGAATATACAAGTACATTGAATCAATAAAAGGCGGCATCCAACCATTATTTTCCTTTCGCATTATTGGAAAGAACACACTTTCTTATATGCAATGCAAGCGATGGTAATGGCAATATATCAAAGAAAACAAATGGTACCTGAGAAATGGACGGTATGTGATACCGCCAACAACGTCCTGATTCCGTCTGATAACCATTATGGATTTATGGTTTCTGTAACAAATGCAGTGATGAAAAACATACATGAATACTTTGGAAGAACTAGAACAGCACTAGAATATTATTACGTAGAGATGACAAAGTAAATACAAACTGCGGAAGTATCACAAACCAAATTCCGCTTAATCCAATATGAGTTAATTAGCTTCGTCAGAGCATCTCGCCGCATTCACCAACTTAATTCATATCTTCCGATATTAATATCGATTCAAATGCCCAAGTTCAACCAGACTTGAAACACAAGCCGCACACCAAAAGAGTACTGCGTTTTGTGAAAATTAAAAAGAACTCGAGGATATATATAATGTAGTTCGTATAAAAGAGACATGCCCTAAAATCGCAAGGGTCAGATATATACAAATTATTCTTCCATAAAATACTGAAGAAAGCTAATATATATCAAGAGCACACTACTTGTTTCTTTATTTATTTATTTATTTGTGTCAATTTTTTTTCACAACCTTACACTGGTTAGAGAGTTGAACCATTCAAAGCCCGAATCGGGAGCAATGAACAGGTTTCAAGTTCAAGAATCGCATGATATCCCTTCTAAGCAGTATCTTTTAGATTGTAATGCTTAGCATAGTGTTACTGCTCATACATATACTTTATAATTATCAAGATGCTTACTAAGTCCGTAACGCGACGAACGATATATTCCTTCGCACATGTGGTAATTGCCCGGAAAATAGGTTCTTCAATTCTATCACCGAGAAAACCATAATGAAATTAGCAAAGAAAAATTTCATGTATTAATGAACTTTCATTCCGAATTGCCAAAGTTAATAAGGTCACTATGTGCTCAAAGCTTAATTACAATAATCTTATGTAAAATTATGGATGGTAAAAATCAATAATGCTTATAAAGTGAAAGATACTGTGGTTCAAGAGGTATTTATAATGAAGAGAATTGGGGACAAACTGCTATGCTCATCAACACCATCATTTTCAATGAACACAAATCCAAGTCTTCCTTCTTGCTCCTAGAATTCCCGCATAGAATATTTCACAGATCAAGAAGGTATACTGCATTTATAATCACAGGTTTAATCAAACTTTTGATAAGAGAATTTTCCTTATTGAAAAGCATAACTGCATTCTTACTGATTAATCATTTGAACCCATAAGCTTAAACCATCTTTAGATGACTTAAAATTTGAAAAACTTTTTTAGTATGATCATGAGAAAAAATTCATTCAAGAAACTACAAAATTAGCCTGAAAATTAGTATAAAAACGTAGACATATCCACGAGCACTTCTTATTGGTTTTATACTTAAGTATATGAAAGTTGAAGACTTGCAGATAGTGCAAATACATATAATCCACAAAATGAAACAACAAGGCACCCTCAAAGACCAAGAGGAAACAAAGCATTTAGCATGTGATAATCAAAACCTAGTGATCGGCCTTTATTTTGGAAACTTAATCAATTAATAGCTGAACAATAAATAACTCGACAATACATTTCAAGTCTTATACACAAAAATGTGCATGGAGGATTCATAGACACGGATGCACAAATATGTTAGCAAATTAGCAAGATATTGGTGACCATCAAATTAAACAGTGTGTCCATGACCAACCTCATCGTCTAACCTTTTGTCGCAAGATACATAATAACTTCAAAAGATAAAACAAGAGTCGCACAAAGGAGAGCATGAACAATCGCCTTGGTTGATTCACATATTTAGAAAATTATATTGATAGATGACAAGATTAGGAACCTTACTATACCGTGCCTTTTAGAGCTATGAATAGGGTGCATGTATATCGATCCTTAATATATTTATGAGCAGCACTAAGACCCTACCTCTAGACCAAACTTCTAATATTACATGAAATAAAGTGACAATTAATGAAACCCCAAATGATATAGAAACTCCAAGCGTAGTGAAAAATGATGTATCATGATTTAAGCAGATCCCAAGATTGCATCCCCGCCATACTTGGAACCTGCTTTATTCATTCTTCAATCCGTTTTAGTCAATAACGTCATCACATTTTATCTTCAGAATCCATATGCGCGTTAAAAGAATGGTTATCAGATAGAAGTACGCCATTAGACGCCATTTTGGAGACTTATATATACAAGAGCTCGAGTCTAGGGCATAGCTTGATGAACTAGAGCACTAGAGTCTAGGGTTTTCATGTATTGCTGCAGAACAAAAGCATACTGGCTAAGAGGATACTGCAATGCATTAGTCTGCTACATATGCTAAACAAAAAAAGCTCGCTCCTTGTCATTGAGATACCTACAATTGATCATTAGCATGATACATAAAAACATAAAGATGGAAACTTTTCGACATAAACACTGTCGTTAGGTGATACCAATGCATATTAAATATTGTTCAATTTTGTAAGGTAAGACATGCTTCTATATATGTTCCTAAAATAAAATTGAAGGCTTGTCAGTTTTCCTTGAAAATTTCTATATTCTATCGACGTAGTTCTCGCTTGCAAGGGTAATAGAAAATAAGAAAACTAAAACATTAAAAAAAGTACATACAAAGCATACAAATTGACCCCAACTTTGAAATTACAGGTTGCAAGGTAAACAAGATAGATTCAATCTCAAACCAAATCACCTCCTTACCTTGGCATTCTATGAGAATCGAACATCCAATCAACGAGGGTGGGAGGGGCTAAAGTTCTTAGTAATATCTCCTTGTCAATTAAGTCATTGTTGTGGTCTTCATACACAATCTGCATAATATTTACCTCATAATAAGGTTCTTATTCTCACGAAGCAAGACATCGAAGCTTATGAGAAAAACCAACTAGTGCTTGCTAAAATCAATCAATTATCTAAACTAAGATAAAGTAAAAAAATAAAAATAAAAATCAAGATCATGAACAAGAACTCGATGAATACTAAGATACACCGACATACATCCGTGAGTATGTATTCACAAAGACTGAACTACTAAACCTAAATTTTGGAAGTTTCATTATCATACCGTGACCAACTTCTATTATTCTCTCGCCACAAACATTTTGAAGACGATCTACCAGCCATATCTTCATTTTCTTAACTTTCTCTTACAATTGAAACTTCCTCGTGAAGAGAACATCCGACTGATGATTCAACTTCTTGATCAAATTAAGTGTAGTTAATCGAGATTAGTATATATATATATATATATATATATATATATATATATATATATATATATATATATATATATATATATATATATATATATATATATATATATATATATATATATATATATATATTCCTATTCTCGTGCTTATCGTGGCTCGCGAAGATTCATGGGCAATTTCAAGAAACCACACAAACTTATAAATTGATCGAGTTCTGGGCTGATGCTTTTTGTCTTCCTTTTCCTGTTCCATAAGAAGATTACAATGCAAATTAACAACTTAAATTTCTTCTGTTGAAGGAAAAAATGATATCTCCCATGACAATTATAATATAATTTTATACCCTAAATAATTCGACGGTTGAGGAATGTGCTAATGAATTTCGCCATAACATATTCAAATAATTTCTCATCAATGGCAACAAGAATGAAAATGACAAAAGAATCAAATGTCAAGCCAATACTCATTAATAGAAAACTAACAACACTTCAGGTTATTTTACTAACACGATTAGAACAAAGGAACAAGGATACACAAGACTTCTTCCTCTTCTTCTTTCTTTTCTTCTTCTTCCTTTCTGTGATCATTGCGGCAACGCAGCGGCACACTGTAAATCTTTCATCCGTATAGCGGTCCTATAAATTAATGCTAATAGCATAAGGTTTCAAGGCATCTAAATCTTTGAAGATCTATGTGAACCCTAAGTCAACAACATGTATACTAATACACATGGATCAGAAAATTTCTCTAGAACAACATCTGCAAAATTAAACCTGTCGTGGCATTATGTATTGAGCAGCCAACTTTTCAAATTAATAGACTAAAAACCAGCACTTGGTATTCTTTTACTAACAATGAATAGAACTAAGGAATAAAGACACACAAGACTTCTTTTTTTTTTTCTTCTTCATCTTTTTTTTTCTTCTTCTTCCTTTTTTGCATCGATGTGCTAATGCAAAGGCATTACTCGGTAATCTTTAGTCCGTATGCAAACCCTATAAATTAATGCTAATAGCAACATAAGTCATGCATCTAAATCTTTGAAGATCTATATGAACCCTAAGATTTGGTAAAGTATCATGATGTGTTCTTTATCAAACTCAAAGAGCTTGGTTTTATCACAGATCAAAAGCTTCTGATGCACAAGATTCAATTTTCAATTTCACTTTCAATTTTTTTTTATGATCACCTTCCATAATTGGCTACAAATTCACCATCAATAAAGCGATAGAAGTTAAGAAAAAAAAAAAAAAACATATTAGAGACATGCACAAAGGTACATTCTCCAAGTTCTCACCTTTCTTCTGTTTTTTAGTTTCTCCAACTCCAGCATTCATTTTTCAGAAATTGAATCCAAAAACCCTAAATAAAATCTGGCAAGCATCAAAGCAAAACAAATTCAATCAAAAAGAAGAAAATTATCATAGAAAAATGAAGAAAATGAAAGAAAGACATAACCTGGTAAGAAAAACCCTAGAAAATTTGACAAACTAAGATGAAGGCGTATGTGCTGCTAAATGATTATTTATCGAGAAATCCAGGTTTGATTTGTTTAGATATCCCATTATTGACATTTACTTGCGGGCAATCTTTTGCCAATATATTTAACTAATTTAGATTGGAAAAACGGGATAGATTTGAGACAGCCAGGTAGATTTTGATATCTGGCACTCAATTGTTGACTAATGACATTAATGCTGCCATTGGCCTGACCCTTTTGTTTTCTAAATAATTTGAATACAGAAAAGTTGCTATGATTAGAAACATAACAATTCGACGTAGACGAACAATCTGGCATATTGGAGAAATTCAAATTTATCAAGATTTTAACTACATGCATCGAAGCTTAAAAGTGATGTTTCTAATGGAGTTCAAAAAATCGAGATGAATTCTTGGTTTTTTTTTTTTTTTTTTTTCAGGAAGAATCTTAATCTGTGTCTCATTACAACAAGAACTAAGAGGCAAAAGAAAAGAAATGGTGAAAGCAGCGACCTCAGTTAATCATTTTTGCTAAGTGAGGCAAAGAGAAAATTAGGGAAAACTAATCATAATAGGTTTTAGAAAGAATTAAAGTCTAACACACACATGATTCTACGAAGTTCTTAATTTAGACTCTTCCTTCATTCGTAATGCAAGATTTTTCAATTGGATATATCACAAGATTCTCATTTCGCTTAAGTAGTAACGTTGCTCTTATATTTGAATATCTATCTCTCGCTTATCCGCATTACGCAAGATATGTGCACACAATGACAGCTTCGAGAAGACACAATTTAGCTTAAAAAGCTTTGCTCAGATCTTTAATTCCTTTTGTTTTTGTGCTTTCATATTGGAAATGAGGAAATGCTATACAATCGATCAAAATAGAGGCATATTTTGCCTTTTGAAATGTGAATATATAGTAAACGTGCTTATGTAGGATGATGAATGTCAGCCTAATACTTTTGTCAAAGCATTGTATATTGTTAAAGGTTGCAACAGCATGAACTTCTCGCTGATTAGTAATGGAACTATTGATTAATTAGTGTGTGCTGTGTAAATTGAAAATAATTTCATATATAATTTCTAATTAATCCCTTAGGTGAGTGGGTCATCACAACATCCATTAACTTGTCAACTAAAATGGCACCCAAATGGTAAATTGCTAGGTTGTGCAAGTGATCAAGTGGGCAACATGAATAATAGCTGAAGTAGCATCCCAAATGTGGTGAGCATTTTTCCCTATTTCAAGTACTCCAATACCTCTTTCATGTCAAGATTGTGTCTCATGCCTTTCTAGAGGCTTTGTTAGGATGGAGCTCTTAAAAGTAAGAGATACATAATATGATGAAGTTAGATGTTGCTTTTGCCTTATTAATTATCTTTTTATTCACTAACACTAAGTTGAGCATTCGAACCTATATCACTTGTATTATACATTTTATACGCACATTTGGAGTTGTATAGAAGGTAAAAGACATGGGTTTCTTGCAAGATTATAAAATACTATAAAGTCTATAATGCACCATCTCCTAATTGGAGGGAAGCCTTGTCTTAATCATTATATAGCTAGGTTTCTATGACAAATATATTGCGTTTATGGTCAGATATTGAATAGACATAAAGTTATGAGATTGTCATGATTTATTAAGCTATAATGTTGCATACACTCTTAATCTTGAGAAATATTGAATTTGTATTTAGATGATCAATCGGAGGCTTTAACCAATGTGGTGGACTCTAAATGGTCATATATTTCCAACAAATTGATCTGATAGACGTGGAGACAATATGTATATATTCTAGACATTACGATAATATCTCATCAAATTGAGACAGATGTGTCCTATTAGGTGATCTTGTTGAATTACGTGTCTCAGAGATGATGCCGACATGGAGTTGAAGTTGTCAAAATCTGTTATGATTGATTTAGTCTTCTACTCTTTCCGTTATGATCTAGTCTTCAACTATTTTCTAAGAGATTGTTATAATAAAGAAATTTGGCTGCATTTTTTTTTTTTTTTGCTTGTTCTATTTTAGATTAGTTTATAAATAACTACATTTATCATCAATAAAATATATCCTTCAACATTTCAAAAACAATAGAAAAACCTTTGTTGCTCACAAATCTTCCGAAAAGAAACTTTCAATATGGTATCAGAGCTTTTTCGTTCTTGAGATACTAGTGAAGTAGTGAGCCAAACCACTCCCTTTAAGCATTCACCATTTGCCCTATTCAAACACAAAAGCCTATAACCAACTCAGGATGAGTTCAGAAGCTTCATCAAATGCAGTAGCACCTCCAATACTATTTGATGGAACGAATTATCAAGTATGGATTGTTCGAATGGAAGCCTACCTTGATGCAAATGATCAATGGGAAGTCAAAATGAGTATGTTCTTCCTTTACCCGACAAATTCGACTATGGCTCAAATAAAAAATCACAAGGAGATGAGGCAATGGAAATCAAAGGCAAAAGCTAGCTTATTTGCAATAGTTTCATCAACAATTTTCACCAGAATCATGATACTGAAGATAAAAAATGAAATCTGGAACTTCTTGAAGAAGGAGTATGAAGGAATTGACGAGTCAAAGGCATGCAAGTTCTGAACTTGATCAAAGAATTTGAGATGCAGAGAATAGAAGAATAAAAAACAATCAAGGACTACTTTAATAGACTCCTTGACATTGTTAACAAAGTAAAGCTTTTGGTACCGATTTATTCTAGAATAGTGCAAAATTTATAACAATTCTTGAAAAGTTCAGTCCAATATCTCTAGAAAACTCAAAAGATGTGTCAAGTATTACCTTGGCAGAATTATTAAATTCATTACAAGCTCAGGAACTAAGGAGACTTATGTGGCGAGATGGATATGTGGAGGGCGCATTTCAAGCAATATCCAAGAACAATATGTATAACAAAAGCAACATCAACAGTAGCATCAACAATACTACCTTTCCACCATGTCCTTACCGCAAAAAAAACCAATCCTCCACAAAAAACGTGCTTAGTGGAGACCTAAGATAAAATGTCACAAGAGTGGCCAATTAGTACACATGGAAAAAAAATGCAAATCTCAATAGCAGCAAGGAGAAGCCAAGACTGTTATTAAACAACCTCAAGATGAGCAACTGTTTGTGGCATCATGCCTTGCTACTAGTTGCTCTTCAAAAAATTAGCTTATTGATAATGGTTGTACAAGCCATTAAAGAGCTTGTACAACTGTCATTTCTAAATTTAGAATTGGAAATGGAGCATATCTTGAAGTAAAAGGCAAAGGAATAGTGGCGATCGAAGGTCTCATAGGTTTGAAATTAATTTCTAATGCCTTATATGTTCTAGAAATTAAACAAAAACCTTGAAAGTGTTGGTCAGCTTGTTGGAAAATGGAAACATGGTGCTATTTGGAGGATAATACCCCTTGAATATTGATGCAATACACGAGAAGTGTTTAAAGTCCAAATTTAAAGATAAAATATTTACCTTGAACATGTCGAAGATGAGCAGTCATGCATTTATCAAAGAACAAAGAACACAATGCTTCAGATAGGAGATTGATGCACTTTCATCATAAGGCTCCACTCTTTATGAAGAAGAAAAATCTTAGGGTGTGGGGGGAGGGCCTTGCTTGATTTTGAAGATGAGATCCCTACTTATACAATTTGTCAGTATGGGAAGATGAAAAGGCTTTCATTTTCCACAAAATAAGGCTTGGAGGGCTACATAAAAACCGGCAGCGGTACAATACGTATATCGGTGACCTCATAAAACTCCATCATTGAACGAAGGAAGTTTTACATTGCTTACTGATGATCACACTAGAATGTGTTGGATTTATTTCATGAAAGTTAAATTTGAGGTTGCTGATATCTTCTACAAGTTCAAAGGTTGGGTGGAAAATCAAAGTAGGTGCAAAATGCAAGTGATCAAATTTGATAATGGAACTAAATACACTTTTGAAAATTTTAACAAGCCAGGAGGCAGGCATTGAACACCAACTAATAGCACCTTATACCCTAAAAAAATGGGGTGGTTGAGAAAAAAAATCGAACACTTACGAAGATGACAAGGTGTTTGTTGTATGAAAAAGCACTACAAAAGAAACTCTAAGCTAAGGCTGCAAACACAATAGTTTTTCTACCGAATAGATTGCTAAATAAGGACTCCATTTGAAGCATGGTATGGCTATAAACCAAGGCTTCAAAATTAAAAAAAATTTGGTTGTCTTTGTTTCTCTTATATTCATCAAGTTAAAAGAGACAAATTGGAAGAAAGAAAAACCTAGTATCGCCATTCTCCACAGAATTCAGTTTCTCGAAGCTTATAGAATTTATTCGCACAAGACAACAAAGTAACTATTAGTGTAGATGTTCAATTTCGAGTCATATAGTTGGAACTGTGAAACGATGAAGCTTTCAATTCAAAAAATGAAGATATTGCGACACCCGTTAGAGGAACCACACAGCTTTTCGATTACTATGAGGTGCAATGTTGTTATAATAGAGCTGTGAGGATATGAAGAAGTAGAAACAAATAAAAGATGGGTGGCTGCAATTAAGAGGGGATTTGAAATGATTGAAAAAATCAAACTTGGATGCTAGTGGATATACCTACACACAAAAAACATTAGGAGCAAAGTGGGTCTATAAAACTAAACTCAATCCTAATGGTTCTATAAATAAACACAAGGCTAAGCTGGTTGTTAAAGGATATGAACAAATGTTTGGAGTGGATTTCTCTATGATTTTTGCTCTAGTAACTAGATTGGACACCATAAGAATGTTGTTATCTATCGCTTCAAAGAGGTTTGAATATTAATCAGATGGATGTCAACCGCTTTCAGCGACACTCAGAGAAAGAAAATTTCAGAAATTTCAAAGGTTTTGTTGTTCAAGGAAATGAGGAGAAAGTATATTTGCTAAAAAAATCTCAGAGGTTTAAAGTAGGCACCAAGGGCTTGGTACAAGAGGATTGGAGCGTACATTTGATGGGCTCGGGCTTTCGCAAAAGTTCGAAATGAATTTACTCTCTATCTCGCAAGATCGTGACGAAACACTTTGAAAGATCTCTCTATATGTCGATGATTTTCAGGACATGAAGAGTATGGAGCAAATTGATATTTTTAAAAGAAAATGAAGGATGCTTCAAGCGATTGATCTGGAAGATGACATTCTTCCTTGGCATGGAAGTTCAACAAAAGAAGAATGATATCCTTATATGCCAACATAGGTATGCCTAGGAGATTCTAAAAAAATTCAACATGGAAGGGTGCAAACCAATTTCAACCCCAATGAATCAAAAGGAGAAGCTTTGCAAGGAAGATGGAGCTGAAAAGGTATACGAAAGGCTATACAAGTGCCTAAGAGGCTGCCTTACATATTTGACTGCAACCATGCCAGATATTAAGCATGGTGTGAGTTTGCTATCAAGGTATATGCACAAAGAAGCTTATATAAATCTTCTTTGACCAAGCTTATTTTGACTTAAGCTATTTAAATCCACAAAGAAGCTTATATAAATCTTTTTTGAGGGATTAGAGCTTGAAAGTTAGTTTTATAAAGTTGTACAAAGATGAATATCAATCACCTTTGAAGGAAGATAAAAGCTCACCTTTCTCTTTTATCAATCATTTGTGGAAAGAGAGATTAGGTTGAAATAAATCACGAGTAGACAAGCTGATGCTGATATATTTTATAGTCTTGAAATCTTTCTTTTCAATATCTCGCATTTGATAGAAATTATCTTGGAATATTAAAATCGTAAGTATCATACTAATTTATCCTTTAGATCAATATATTTCTAATGGTATTTATAGTTACAGGTTTCCACTACTTTAGTTTTAGTAGTTTAGGTTTTCGCTACATTTTTTTCCACCTTTTATAGTGGGGTATATATATGTGTGTGTGTGTGTGTGTGTGTGTGTGTGTGTGTGTGTGTGTGTGTGTGTGTGTGTGTGTGTGTGTGTGTGATCCAAGGCCAATAAATGAAACAATTAAAATTCCTATCAACCTTTGCTACATAATTATTTGCTCAAAATGGGTACAAGACATCACAAACTAAAGGAAAGTGTTACAAATCTCATCATGCCTAACTCACATGATAGAGCATTCATTGATTGATTGAAGAATGCCGTTGATGATACCAAACTAAGAATGCGATTTCTACTCTAATTTCTAGAAATATTTGATATTAATCAATGTTTTGATTCCATCTTTAGGTGACTTTCTTTCCACAATTTCATTTCAATGATTTACTTTTGTGATTAATTTCTTTTGCTAACATATTTATTTGTTTTCTTAGACTTTCTTCAAGATTCGTTTCCTTCACTACCATAACTTAGCTCACCAATTTCTTCTCAATCTCTAGATCTCAAAGTCTATTATCTTTAATTCCCTTTACAAATCAAAGTAATATGCCCTTGTACTTTAATTATGAAATTACCCCAAGGGATTTATCGATGTAGATTCTCTTCCTTCAATCAATTTTTATTTTGTGTTGGGTAGATTCTAGACGAGGATAGGGTAATATTTTTTAACATTGTTGCTTTTTTAGCCCTTAGACTTATTTTGTATACTAAAGTCTATCTTCAAGAGAAAGTCACAATGAAAGTAGTTTATTATTATGATAAGTGTCCAATGGAAGAGCAATGATGTATGCGACTAAGGCATCATAATGGATTGGTAGACTTGAACCTTGTTCCTACAAGACCCGATCGATCAAGCACTCACCATTCATTATTCAAATCTCTAACAACATGAAAACCAAAGCTCTACTCTCTCCATCGGATGGAAGGATAAAGGCCTTTGGTGTCCCTTCTAGTCAAGAATTGGGGCTTCACAATCACTATCCCACGTGCTTTTCTCTCATGCCTTTCTTCATTCATGGTTCGACATTCTGGTGTTCTCACACAGAGGAACCACACCAATCCATCCGAACTTGATGGTTAAACTCTACTACAGACAATAGCGTAGGGGAGGTCCTGTAGAACTTGATGGTTTTTTTTTTTTTTTATAGGCAAGGGCAAAAAAATCATTAGACATAAGAGAGAGCCACCTAGATCCCAAAAGTACACAGGAATGTAACTACCGTTATAATAAAAGTAAATGATACAATTCCTTACTACTACTCTTATAGACACTAAGTGTAACTCAACCTAGGCTAAGATTCCTATCCAAATTTTCTACTGGACATATCGCTTTCTGTCGAAAGAGAGACACCTATCGTGTTAATTTCAAAAATAAAAGGTCATTCCATTAAATCAGAATAAAAACAGTAAGATCATTCACAACTTCCTATTTTAAATATGAAACCAAAGGACTAACTTCAGATGCTGATTAGAGCTTGCAACGTAATAGTCAACAGGTAGAACTACCTTTGAAAATCAATTCCTGTAGACACACATGACGTCGAGAGTTGCCTTATCTTTTCATCAATTTCCTACAATAGACAGAATAACAAGACAAATAGCATATTAGTACAAAAAAACTTTATGATCATTAAATATAAAGTACAAATACGATTAGTACAAAAAAATTTATGATCGTTGAACATAAAGTACAAATATGATACATAGATAGCAGCTTGTGAGAAGTGATAAGAATGATAAGGATATGTAAAGGAGGATGAAATCTTCTTTTCATAGGATGATAGTGTTGATAAGAATGATAAATGATAGCGCTGATAGCGTTGATATTTCAATTCATAGATGAAATCTTCTTTCTTCACTTCGGTCTTCGCTAATATGTAATCAGAGATAGGCCTAATTGGCTGTCGATTTTTGACTGGGTCATTGTAAATGAGGGTCAGGCAGTAGTTTTTTGGGATAGTGGGTTTTTTTGTTTCTCTTCCCCTTTCTTCAGATCCCAGGGCCCCTCTCAGATATCCCCCGCAGATACCGAGGTCTCCACTCGTGGTACTCTTTTTTCTAATAAGCATATATCTTCGCTTTTACTTATCCAAAAAAAAAAAGAATGATATGGAATAGAACGTAAATAGAAAGTTTCGTTAGGCAACATTGAGTATCAAGGAGCAAGCTATAGTCGGTGATCTGGCCTAAACAAATGTATACATATTTGAAAGATATTTGAACTGTTGAGGCTAAGGAATAGTTTATCCTAAGGACCAACCATAGGATTACCATAGAAAAAGGCAGAAACATAAATAATGCAAAATAATCCCTGAAGAACAGAAAGTACCATCTATCATACATAAATTTCTAACTAAACTCTACTTATCCTCAGTATTTCATTATATCATGTCATGGAAGCTTTTCTCGCTTCCTTGGCAAATATGATTCAAAATGATCATCAATGAGATTATGTTACACTTTAATTGACTTAAAGTAAATAAAAGATAAAATAATAATAACAACCAAAAGTTAAAATTACAAATAAAGTGAATCGTAAAAATTTATAAAGTCGCTTTTAAAAGTGAGTGCATGAACGCAAAGGAGGGATTTTCTATTTGATGCTCTATCCACAGAGGCACTCTTGTTGTTCTAAATCGAGAATGGCCATATTGACTGTGGGTACACCCAGCCTCCTCTATTATCAAATTTACACAACCTTCATATCGTAAGATTCAAAGACGTAAACTTAACACATGATTTTCTAAATGGTGTAAAGAAAAAAGAAAAAGATTCAAAGTAGCATGGAAGCTACGTTGACACCACTACAACATATAACAAACTTAAGAGGAATTTTTTTATATAGGAACACACTAAGAGGAGTTTGTATAGACAAAAAATCATAGTTCCGGATAAGAACAAGGCTATGACTATCATGATAAAAGCATGATTCCCTTCATCGACAAGTAAACGGAATGTACTCTTGATAAAATGTATTCGAATGCTACGTGCTCAACTTTAAAGAAGAACACAACTTTCTATTAGGGCTATATCTAAGAAAATGTCCACCTAGTTCACTGGATATTAGGAACTAAAGAATTGAAGTAAAACACGTGAGGTCACGTAAATAAAAGTGAAAAAGAAAGTTCGCTTAAGAATCTATAAAGACGTGTTTTAGAAAGTAGAAACTTACTTCAGCCGTGAATGTCCTCAACTTTGATGATCCTTCTAGGAACACCAACTTCATTCTCAATAAATAACTTCCATTAGAATTGACATGAAACATACATCTTAATACAGTCAAAACATACATGAAAAAACACTATGATAAGCATGCACCATAATGATGCACTTGTTCAAGTAAGCATGCACTCCACTAACATCTAGTCCACATGATACACCTGTGGATCACAATATCTTAAATCGGTTTATAGTAAAGAACACATTGATGACACCATGGGGATTTAAACTCAGACTGCCGCCTGCTAGTCTAGCATGAAGGACACTCGCTTTCTTAGACGTGCTTCAAGACTTTCCGCCCCAGATAACTCACTGCTCCATACGATGCGGGCTTGGGCCGTTTACAATACTGCTTGCCTTAGCTCATCGAGTACTGGGTCTAAAGATTATGGTACTACAAAGAACTAACCTCTACCTCGTTTCGACGGTAGTGATGACGGCAAACGACGCCATTTCAATGTTTCAACTACAATTGTTCGAAAGTTAGGATATAAGAACAAATTATGAAAAATTGCCATATTTAAAACAACTTTTTTGTTCGTGATTTAAAATGCAAAAAGTTATAAAGTTCAGATTTAATACTAATTTTCCCAAAAAATACTTAATGAAATTTTATGAAATTCAAAATTGATCCATGATGTACTGAATGAATGCTTTCATCTCCAATGCAATGAAATATTGTTTTCTCTTCTCATGTGTTGGAGTTGGAGGAGGGTACCCTCATCTATGTATCAGTGTGTCCTTTTCTTTATTCTATCCTAATTTCGCTTCTTCTTCCCCAGAGATTTTTTCCTCGGGTCGTGTCTCCGTTTTTTTGAATCGAGGAGTGTCTCTTCCATTACTCAGAGACGCATTGCTCGCCTCGAGCAGGCAAATCACTCTTCTTTATTCTACACTTAATTTTTATTTATTTATTTATTTTTATGCCTGTTCAATTTTTTTTTTTAAATTGTTCCTTATTCATGGTATAGATGTTTCTAATCCTTGGATCAAGTTCTGGAATTTTTTGTGACTAATTCCCCTGGAATACAAGCGGTAATTAAGGCTTCGTTTGGAACCTGGAAATTACTAAGGACAAAAAATAGAGAGGAAAAGTGGACGGAAAGATAAGTTGGAGGAAACTAAAAAATAGGTTTCTTACGGTGCTTTTTCATCGATAGCGCCTGAGTTTGCTGAGTCAGCAGCCGCTCGTCGGCCAACCGATATGCAACCTCAGATGCAAAGGGGTGGTCCCGCTGGGAAGCACGCCGCCTCCGATGCCTAAGCCGCTCTCTTTCTTACGAAAGGGAAAGAGATCAAATATAGATGGTTTTGTGATTGTGTCCTTTCTTCAAGTGGAATCTCTTAAGATTTGTCGCGGGTGTCTACGATGACTTTCTTGTTAGACTGACGATACGAGTATCTTCCTAGTCAGGGTGGTTTCTCTTCCTTATTGTTAACCGAATATTAGAGATAGTTTGTAAGCCATAATCACGGGATTCTTCCTAATGAGTAGATAATGGATCATGAAGACGTGGAGTGCTTTACGTCAGCTAACCGGTGGACCTTATCATCCCCATCACCCGTCCTACTTAATCGGATCAGTCTTGCACTCTGTGGATCGTTTCTCTCCAGGAGTAACCAAGACGCCATTAGGGCTGAGTTTCTCACTGCCTGCCTAAGTCATTCCCTAAGCCCACCTTAAGCCTCATGGTGGCTCGTCTCTGTGCCCGCGCGTTCGCCCAAACGCGTTTTTAGGCATCATCACCGCCTCACTCAAATGGGTTAGCTTTTGGCAAGGGCTGAATCGCTTCAGATTGCGTGATTCATATGGCTAATCAGCGATGGCCGACAGGATTCGTCGCTTCAAACGCTCTTCTGCACAATGATGGATTTTCTAGATTTTCACACCTATTTCGGCTGACGTTTCCAATGTTTTTAGAGCCACCCCACAGATACTTGTACCGTATTCCCCTGTTCTTCAAACCTCTTTCTCGCGGGTCTCGATTTTTCAAACTTCTTTCGATCATCGCTTAAGACTACTCTTCAGGTTTCTAATACCGTCTCATTGGGCCGCCTCTTTTGCTCTCTTCCTAAGGCTCACGCTCTTTCTTCTTCTTCCCCTGTTTATCTTTTCTTGTTCTTGATTCCGTGGTTCCCTGGTGGTCACTATTTGTCTCATCTTCCTGTTCTGGGTCGGAATTCTATCGAGCCATTTTGTAGCCAAAGGGGAGTTACTATTCGACTTTTGTGGTTGATAGTCGTGTTTCGCTGATTCCGCCTTATCATTGGTTTGACTCTCCTTATACTTGCCCTAATCATGTACTTCCTTCCGGGCTCCAATTGTTCTTCCTCTGCCCCGCGATGGGGAGCTTGGCCGAGGAGTCTGCCAAGACGGACTGGCCGGCGGCCTAGAGTCTCACACCGCAATTATAAAGCCGCTCCAGCAGATCATCCATCCCCGTTTGGTAAAGGCAAGGGAAAGAATAGTGAGATTAGGTACCTTAGTGGTTCCGAATATTTAAAGGTTGTCGTGAAGTATGTAGACGCTGTGAGTCCCAGATAGGTCAAGCCCTTTATGAGAAAACCTTCATTACCTGCTATATACCCCCTCTTGGTGTTCAAGTCTGTTGCCCTAATCTTCTCACCTCATACATTATCCAAGTTCCCAAGATGGTCTGCTTCTTTGAAGCGGCTTTCGAGAATGGTCTCCACTTTCCTCTGCACCCCTTTATCAAGAACGTCTTACAGAACTTCAATGTTTTGCCCGCTCCTAATCTTTCCAAAATTTCTATATTTTGATCACTTTCTCGCCTTTTTTTTAGTGACAAAGGCCTTGACTTTTATATCATTGGCCGGACTTCTTTAGTGTGAAAGAGGCCGCAGAGGGCTTTTAGTACATTTTCAAACCTCCAAGCAAGCCGATGAAGCATTATTTTTCGTCTGCGGGCTCAATTGGGAGTATAATCCAACAAACAAGACGATATGCCCAAAGATTCACCATTTGGATCATTTCGAGAACCTCCAAGGAGCTTCCGCTCACTGTAATCGGGATTAGCCTTCAAAAGTCATGAGGTGGCCAACTTTGCTTGGCTTGTACGGCCATTCGCCCCCAAATTTTTAAAAGACTCGGGGATAAGGAGGTGAAGAAGAATGCCAAGTATCTTCAAATGGGTGTACTGAGCTGATTAGATCGGGATATTCCCTGGTCTTCTCCGTGAACCCCTCTCCCGACTCCCGCTGAAGGCCCTCTCCGCCTCCGATATAAAGCCTTCAGGAGGGGCCTTCGCAGTGAAACCCACTCGAGTGAGCCTGAAGCCTGTGAAGGCTGAGTCATTGGCAAAGAAGAAGAGAAGCGATAAGCGCAAAGCTCAAGCACCCCCCGAGAGCCCTCACGATTCGGGGTAAGATCCTGAGGTTGGGAGCATCTTCTTCGTAATAAACTACCAAAGAGCGGCAACGACCCAAGTCCCCACGAGAGGTCGCCTCCCCACGGTGGCTTCAGGTGTCTCATGTGGTGGGTCCAAAATCCTTCGTGAGACCACCTCGAGCCTCCCAGAATTTCTACCCATTTCGTTAGAATTCCTCACCATAGTATCAGTTCAAGATCCCTCCTACCACGCCAAGGACTGGTGAAGGATCGCTTCTTAGAACTCATGGATGAGGACTCACGCTTACTAACTCCTGAGCTTGTCACGAGGCTATATTGTCTATCCTATGAGACTCTGACCTCAAGAGGGTTGATGCCCTGTCCGTTGAGGAGGCTCGCTCCATCACTCAAGGCGCCACCGTATAGTCCAAACTCCTCTATTTGTTCGCTCCAACCGCTGTTTCCAACTATCCACTTATCTGTCGCAGATGGCTACCTATATGAAAAGCCTGGCGAGGAGGGCCAACTTTGCCGAGGGCTCTGCTAGAGCAAAGAAAGAGGAGCTATGTTATCGCTTCCTCGGCACTCCTGAGAAGGCCGACGCTCAGTCTGATACAAAGCCGGGTTTGCCAGGATGCGCAAGTATGAACCGGACCTAAGCATACCAAGGATCATAAAGCACTGGGGTTTGAGGGTTGCTTTAGGATGAGTTTGAGGCCAAAGTGATCAACTCGCAGTGGTCCGGACTAGTCAAGGCGATCAAAGCCACTTAGAGACAACCTTACAACAGAGGCTTCGAGGCTGAGCTGTGGAGCACCTAATCAGGAATGCCATGGGCTTCAGGGTGATCTTCGCAGGCAAGAGGCCTCGATCACTGTAATGGGGCGGGTGATCACTGAAATGAGAGACGAGGCCTCAGACTATGGGCCTCCGAGTGGCTTCGTCTGCTGCAAGGCTACTAAGGTTTTCCCAGGTCTAGATTTCAACTTTCAAGTTCCTATTGAGGGGGAGGAAGAAGAATCTGACTCCGACGACGAAGTGGACCCCATGGTGTTTTCAGATGCCCCCAGCTCTATTCCTCTCCTTAGTGAACCTGGGATTGAGGCTCTCGCAAATGGCCCACTCTCCCCAACGCCTTGGTACCACTCACATGGTTCGAGGTTCTAACCGAGGCATCAAAGTCCCCATTCTTACCATTTAGGCTTTTCCTCAGAATTAAGGCTTATTTTGCTAACTTTGGGCTCTACTCCTTGGACTCAATGTCGACCTCGATTTTCACGATTATGATATTTTCCTTTTATACCCTTTCGACCTTCCGTCTCTTTTTTACCATCTTATTCTGCTACAACCAATGAGGCTTCCGCTATTCACTCGCTACTGTGGCGCTTTGGGTGATTTGACATGGGTTTCAACAAACTGAGCTACTAGGCTCTTATTGAACTGAGCTACGTGGCTCTTATTGAACTGAGCTACGTGGCTCTTAACAAACTAAGCTACTGGGCTCTTATTGAACTAAGATGCGTGGCTCTTATTGAACTCGGTGCCACGGCTCTAATAAACCGAACTGACGTGGGCCCTCGACTTAACCGAGCTATGGCTCTTACAAGCTAAGCTACTTGCCTTCGTGCCGCTCTTAACAAACTAAGCTGGGCCTTATTGAACCTGAAAGCTACATGGCTCGACGAACCGACTAGGATGAGAATTAGCATTTGTTGCCGCCGGGCTCTTTAACAAACCAAGTTACGCTCTTGCCAACCGAGCTACAAGGCCTTCGAACTTCAGCCACGTGTCCCTTTAATATCGTAGCTCTGCTCGACGAATCGAGCTACGGTTTCCAATAAATCGAAGACAGAAATTTTAATAAACTAAGCTACCGCCTAGACAATTGGTTACATGGCTTCTTCTGATTTCAGCCATACGTTCTTTAATATCCGAAAGCCCTGCCTTTCATCATGAAGCTACGTGGGATGTTAACGACCGGAAGTTATGTGGCTCTTTACAAATCGAGCTACTGGGCTCTCGAGATGCCAGCGTTTCCAACAACCGAGTTTGGCGCGCTTTACTTAATAACTGAGCTACACATGGCCTTCGCATTTCGAGCAACGGGCCTTTAATATCCGGTGTCCCGCTCTCGGCGAACCGAGCTATGTGGCTCTTAAATAACTAAGCTATGTGGCTCTAATAAACCGAAAGCCACGGCTCTTATTGAACTAAGCTTACTCGCTCCTTCAACTCGAGCTACTTCGGCTCTTTAATATCCGACCGTGGTTTTCGCCTTCTTCCTCGAAAAGTGTCAGAGTTTTAATGGGTCTACTTACAAAGAATCGTACTGTACTCGCGGTGACTTCCCAAGGTGTCCAAGCTTCTTTATAAATAACCACCTTCCTTCGAGTGTGTATGTTATCCACCGCTCCCATTTTCCTCTTCCCGCTCGGGCGCGGAAGTTCGATATGATGAAGTCGGGGTTTTATTACTAATCGCAGAAAGTCTCGTTTGGCGGTCATAGTCGAATGCTTCGTTTTGTCGTTTCCGCTTGAGTCAGAGCCGTCCCTAGTCCCACATTTCTCTGTGGGAGTTGTGTTGTTCCTTAGTTGTAACACCCCAAATTATACCTTAACGGTTTTATAACATGTTTAGGGTATGATAAAAGTAAAAGTATATTTCCCTAAATAAAATAAAGATAAAAATAAATTAAGTAAGAACTTGGAATTAATACAAAAGTTAAGGGTAAATTAATAATTTACTAATTCAGGACCCAATGGTCATAATTTAATAAGTTCATATACAGCAGATTTTTTGATAAATTGAATTTGATAGAATATAAATGAAACAGAATCAAATATAATAAAGAAAGATATTAAGAAAAAACAACATGAAGAAATTATGGAAGAGACAAGTGGCATGAAGGAAAGAGTAGAAAGTTTCTCTCTTGACTGGATGTCAAGGATGTCTAAAAGAGATAAAAGTGAAATAAAAAGGATAAGATCAAATAAGGATAAGACTAAAATAAATATCTCATTTTGGCCCCTATAAGAGAGAGCAAAAGTCCGATAAGAGAAGAGAAGAGAAAGAAGAAGAAGAAGAAGAGAAAAGAAAAAGAAAGGTTAGCGAAAGGAAAAAGAAGATCACAGGTATGGAATGCTACTGTATAGAGTGATAGAACTTGCTATGCCTCAGATGAAAAAGTATCGATTTTCAGACACTAGTATGAAAATCCATGCGGTATGGAAGTCTAGTGTCTAGCATGGATTTGTCTAGTTTTGGTCTAGAAAGTATAGATACATGGTTTGGAACCCTCTATTTTGAGTATGGAATAGTATGGATTTTCTTGTTAGGGTTGAGTTGAGAAGAGCTCTAAGGTTTCTATATATGTGTTTTGGGAAGGGCCTGAAGGTAAATTCAACCAAGAAAATCTCCCTATTTTTGATCATACGTATACCGACCTTAGAACCGGTTTTCAAAGAACAAAGGGAATTGGGAGTAAGTCCTTCTGGTATATTGTATCCACATCAATGAACTTGATGTTAGGATTCTTTAATTTCAATTCAGACCTCAGACTGGGCTATTGTCCCATCGAGGTCAACACGGCTGTCAGCCACCGGTTGTATTTAAATACATGTGACCTCTAACTCTGAATATAACCTTTATCCGACCTAAGTCGCTGAATCCTCCTATGGGAGTCATTGCCAAGATTCCATTCATATTCTAGCGGAGATAGTAGAAGTCGACCAGTCGCCAAGTCAAGTCACGGCACTACCAGTCACCACCGAGTGTGATCACGCAGGACCTCCAACCCTAAGGTCATAACTCCTTCATCCTGGTCTGCCCTGTGTTCGGACTCAAGTGGAAACATTGAGCCAAGATTCCATTCATATGCTTGTGGAGGAGGTGAAACAAACCAAGCTCGACTCAGATCAGTCACCGCCGGGCCAGCCGGCCAGGCCAATTCAGCTCGGCCTTACTGGTAGATCGCGTGACCTCCAACTCAAGGTCATAACTCCTTCCACGTCCTAACTCCATTTCAAAATTCTAGACTCTATGGAGCCCATTGAGTCAAGAATCCAGCCATACATAAGATGATAAAATTGGAACTCATATTAGGTCCATAAATGCGGAAAAAGATAACTATGGGCGTATTCACGCATATAATGAGAGAGATATGAAAACGCAAAGATATTTAATAAATGATCATATATATCACATTTCACTCTGATTACCATAATTACCTTCTGGAATATGAGATATGTACTGAACATAAAATACATGGATCGGCTCGCAGAACCCAGTAAAGTGATAGACAGGCATGGCCTAAGGTGACACAGCCTGTCGGGCATTACAAGCCACAGACATCGAGATCCCGTCATTGATGACATAGATCCCATTTAGATCATTACATAAGATAGTCACCGTCTCTCATGCTGATGATATACTTTGGTATATAGCTACTGCTCTGGTTTGGGTCACATATTGGCATAGGTCAGCATCTCGTACGGTGATGATATTTGCTTTCCGGGTATATATAGATAGAGATCAGCATCTCGTACGGTGATAGTACCTTCGAATTTTATACGATTTATTTCTCGTATTCGCTACAAAGGTATTTGCATACATGAAACATAAAAAAGAAAATGACAAGTATATGGAAGAAGTAAAGAATATATGACATGATATAGAAGCCTGCTTAACTGCTATCTCGATGATAGTATAAAGTTCTGAAGCAAGCGTACAAGATGACATGAAAAATATGTGAAATATGATAAGAAATGAAACATGTTTTGAAAAAGTATATAACCGAGAAATGGTAAGTATATGTAAATGTTATATGTATCATAAGTATATGCATTTGTATAGAAGTGTGGAGACCCTCAGTAGAGGTCATCCATATGTATTAATTCCCACTAAGCGTAAGGCTTAGCACGGGTGTTTTCATCCGTGTAGGTACAGAAGAGGAAACCAGAGGACAGGACAATCCACAGCAGTCAAAGGTCACGCATCATTAGGTGCCCATTGGAAGACCTTTTGGTCTATTTTGTATCTGTAGTTTTGTTTATTTTGTAAACAATGTAAATATTGTAAATGTTGAACACTTCCATATATGGAGCTTATATATATTTTGTAATCCGCTGCTATAGAATATAATACGAGTTAAAATGTTTAACATTATATGAATGAACAAGCTTAAAATCTATAAGTTTATAAGTTTAAAATAATAATAATAATAATAATATGACACCTTCACTCGACACCGGGTGCCGGGTTGGGGGTGTCACAGGTTAGTGGTATCATGGCCTAGGTTTAGGCGTTTCTGGAAAACCTATGTTTAGGCGGCTCAGGAATAGAGTATATGATAGAAAAGCATGTATCTAGTAATGTGTTGTCCTGATGTGGATGTCCTTGTGTTTTGTATAGATGGATTGTCCCTCCCAATCCAGGCGAAGAAGACGGTGAGTGCTAACCGAGGGGAGCAGAGTTATCGGTAGGCCTTAGTAATGTACCTAATGGGCCATGGAAGCGCTAGCGAGAATATGTCGCAAGACATGGCTCGGGTATTGGATAGATTATTGGCTCTCTTACGACTCCGATAAACCTGATGGAAGACATGGGCCAGGAGAATTCCATGGGTTGAGCATGGAAGAGTCAGAGAAAGCCGAATTCTAGTTAGAAAAGCTAGAAAGAGTATTGGAAGAGGTTAGATGCCCTCTCGATCAGAGAGCATCATGTACAATCTCACTATTGCAGGGTGAGGCATACGATTAGTGGAACTGGTGCTCCAAAGTCCAAGGATTCCAACTCCCTTGACATGGGAATTCTTTGTCACGGAGTTCGTATGAGTATGTTACCAGGACATGTATAGAGAGGAGTCCAGTAGGCTTGAGTTCCCGAATGCAAGCAAAGGAACTTATACGTGGCTAATTATGAGAAAGAGTTCCAGCCCGTCTCAGCAAATATGCATCGGAAGCGGTCCTCACCGAGGCATTTCGGTGTAAACTTGATTTGAAGAGATGGACTACATGATTCCATCGAGAATTACTTAACACTTGTGACTTCTCTCACGACGGTGAACTTTTATTAGTTGGTCCAGAGCTCTGATAGAAAGTGGAGAGACTAGAAACCGACAACAAGAAAGGTCTCAAGAAGAAGTTATCTAGAAGGAAAAACCGTCCTCCTCGGGAAGAAAGAGGCCAAAGGAGTCTCAGCTCAACGAGAATATAGTTAAAACTCTGAGAGGTAGAAAGCGAAGTGCAATGTAGCACTAGTACATGTAGAGGTACTTTAGTTGGACAAGGAGAAATTCCAGAATGCCCTCATTACCATAGAAGGCATTTGGGAGTTTGTAGATTGTTGACAGGAGGGTGCTTAAGATGTGGAAGCACTGAACATTTTATGGCAAATTGTCCTAATGATTCAAGGGACAATAGGAATCCTCAGAGTAACAACAGAGGGAGGTATGTGGCACCAGCGTCTACTCGAGATAGAGGTAGGGGTCGTAGTGGCCCATCTCAGCATAGAGGACGAGGCATAGTTCGAGAGGCAGGTGGATTGTCACATGCTACGGCACCGGCCACGAGCATATCTTGCTGAGCTGTGGGGATCAGGATGCTCCTAAGGTTATAGCTGGTATATTTTCTCTTTTTGATATTGAGATGCATGCATTAATTGATCCTGGATCTACTCATTCATATGTGTGCATGGAGCATTATTTCACAAAGTATCAGCGATGGAGAAATTAGCATATGACATGCATGTGACTAGTCCGTTGGGGCACAGCGGTATTGTGCATAGCATATATAGAAATTGTCCCATTGTTATAAAAACAAGAGGAACAAACTAATTTGATAACCTTACCATTAGGAAGTTTGACTTGATTACGGGAATGGATTGGTTGTCTAAGCAGAGCTATTGTTGGTATGGTCGAAAGGCAGAGTAGTGTTGAGATGCTGCAACAGGGCCAGGGTGATGTCTGAGGCATTGGCTGAGTGTAGTAATCGATGTGATCTCGACATACGAGCTAGGGATTTATGAGGAAGGATGTGAGACATTCTTGGTTGTGATGCTTGACTCGAGAGGGCGAGTTGATGTAGAAAAGATTCCGATGTGAGGATTCCATATGTAATTCACACGAAGAGTTCACAGGGTATTCCACTGAGAGAAGTGGACTTAGCCATAGAAATTTATCTAGGGAACAGTCATATATGTCCTAGGAGCACCGTATCGGATAGCTCAACGGACTGAAAGGATAAAGTCAATTGCAAGAGCTTTTGGATAAAGAATTTATCTGACCCAGTGTGTCCCCCTAGGGTGCACCTGTTTTATTTGTGAAAAAGAAAGATGGCACTCTACGGATGTGCATTGATTATCGGTAGATCAATAAGGTGATAGTGAAAAACAAGTACCCATTGCTAAGAATCGAAGATCTTTTTGATCAGTTGAAAGGAGCGGGTGTCTTTTTCGAGAAGTCGACTGCGATCTTGATATCGATTGAGAGTAAAAGGAAGTAGATGTGAAGACTGCATTTAGAGCAGATATGGCCATTATGAGTTCTTAGTAATGCCATTTAGGTTAACTAATGCACCGACGAATTTATGGACTTAATGAATAGGGTTTTGACCTATGTGGATCAATTTGTTGTAGTTTTTATTGATGACATCCTGGTGTATTCTAAGGATGCACAGGAACATGAACAACATCTAAGGATAGTCTTTGAGACATTAAGAGAAAAGAGGTTATATGCTAAGCTCATTAGATGTGATTTTTGGCTAAAGGAAGTTTCATTCCTAGGCCATATTGTGTCTGCTGAGGGTATAAGAGTTGATCTTTCTAAGATTGAAGCAGTTGTGAATTGGAAACCACCTCAAAATGTAACCGAGGTGAGAAGTTTCTTGGGCTTAGCAAGTTATTATAAAAGATTTGTGAGAAGCACTGCGTCATAGCTTCTCAGCTCCTTAGCAGAGTTACTCGGAAAGGAATAAAAGAGTTTGGTGAATAGGTGAGTAATGAGAATAGTTTTGAATAGTTGAAACGGATGTTGGTTGAAGCACCAGTATTGATGCAACCTACTTCGGGAAAAGAGTATACCTTGTATAGTGATGCTTCAGGCATTAGTTTAGGATGTGTGTTAATGCAAGATGGGAAAGTGGTGGCTTATGCGTCTAGACAATTGAAGCCACATGAACAGAATTATCCTACTCGTGACCTAGAGTTAGTTGTGGTAGTGTTTGCTTTGAAAATATGGCGACTAGTTATACGGGGAAAAGTGTAGAATTTACACCGATCATAAGAGTCTCAAGTACTTCCTAACGCTGAAAGAGTTAAATTTGAGATAGCGGAGGTGGTTAGAGTTGTTAAAAGGATTATGTTGCATTATAGACTACCGCGGGAAAATTTAATGTAGTGGCAGATGCTTTAAAGCCGAAAGACAGTGGCAGCAATGTCACTTCAACATAGTGAATGGAGATTAGCAGATGATGGAGCTATATTAGCTCAATTAAAAGCATAGCCTGTGTTAAAGAAAATGATTATAGATGCTCAGAAAAATGATGAAGAACTACAGAAAAAGTTATAGAGGATTAGAGATGGTGACAAGACCGAGTTTTTAGATAAAGAAGCTGGAAGTTTGTGTTTCTAGAACAGATTATGTGTGCCAGATGATAAAGAGCTAAAGCAAAAGTTGCTATTTGAGGCTCATAATATGGTATTTACCATTCATCCTGGAGGTAATAAGATGTACTAGGACTTGAAACAGTTTTATTAGTGGAAGGGATGAAAAGAGATGTGATTGCGTATGTGTCTAAGTGTTTGACGTGTCTGACAAGTCAAGGCCCAACACAGTGCCAACGAGGTATGTTGAATCCCCTTCCAATTCCTCGATGGAAGTGGGATAGCAGCATTACCATGGATTTGTGTCAAGTTTCCCCTCGCTGCATGAAAAACATGACTACAATGCGGGTGATGGTTGATAGGCTCACAAAGTCAGCCCATTTTATACCAGTCTGGATTAACTATTCTATGGATCAACTAGCTGAGTTATATGTGGATGAGATTGTACGATTACATGGTGTACTGTTATCTATTATGTCAGATAGAGATCCACGTTTTCCATCAAGGTTCTGGAAGGAATTACAGTCAACTTTGGGCAGGCTGAAGTTCGATTACAACATTAATCTACAAAATAGATGGGCGTCGAGAGAGGTTGATTCAAGTACTTGAAGATATGTAGGTTATTGTCATAGAATTTTGGGAAGTTGGGATAAGGTATATTCCATTGATGGAATTACTATATGATAGTTTTCATTCAAGCATTGGTATGGCACCATCTGAGAGCTGTATGGTCGGAAATGTAGAACTCACATTGTGTTGGATGGAGTTAAATGAGCATAAAGTGATTAAGCCGGACATAGTGAAGATACGAAAGAGAAAGTCACGGGTTATTCAAAAAGGTTAAAAATTTTGATGATCTACAAAGTCATATCTTAGATCTAAGGAGAGATATTGAATATGAAGTGGGAGACAAGGTCTTCTTAAAGGTATCACCGTGGAGGAAAGTTCTACGGTTTGGTCATAAAGGCAAGTTGAGTCCAAGGTTCATAGGGCCATATGAGATTTTGGAATCTATTGGCCCTGTGGCTTATCGATTGGCACTCCCTCCGGAGTTGGCCAAATTACATGATGTGTTTCATGTGTCGATGCTTCGAATGCAGCTACGTGGGTCGCACATACTACGGTCTGCAAGAGATATAAGTCTGAGAGGATTTGTCTTATGTGAGGAACCAGACCATTAAAACCGAGAGGTGAAGCAGGTTGCGGAACAAACAGAAATGCAGATTAGTGAAAGTGCTCTACTTGACACCATGTAGTAGAGAAGAAGGCTACTTGGGGCAAGGAAGCAACTATGAGCACGATATCGCAACTCTTCAAATCATGTATGAATTTGAGGGCGAAATTCTTTTTAAGGGGGAAGTTGTAACACCCCAAATTATACCCTAACGGTTTTATAACATGTTTAGGGTATAATAAAAGTAAAAACATATTTTTCCTGAATAAAATAAAGATAAAAAGAAAATAAGCAAGAACTTGGAATTAATACAAAAGTTAAGATTAATAATTTACCAATTAAGAACCTAAGGGTCATAATTTAATAAGTTCATATGCCAAAGTAGGATTTTGATAAATTGAATTGAGAATAAAAATGAAATTGAGGACCAAAGAGTAATAATAGAAAGATATTACAAAAATCAAATAAGGAAGAAAATTGTATGGAAAGAGGCAAGTGGCTTGAAGGAAAAGAGTGAGAAGTTTCCTCCTTTGGCTGGATGGTGAGGATGCTCCAAAGAGAGAAAAGTGAAATAAAAGGGGATAAGATCAAATAAGGATAAAACCAAAATAAATATCTCATTTTGGTCATGGAGAAAGAGAGCAAACGGACTGAGAGAGAAAGAGAAGAGAAAGGAAGAAGAAGAAGAAGAAGAGAAAAGAAAAGAAGAAAGAAGGAAAGGAAAAAGAAGATCACAGGTATGGAATGCTATGATTTTGTATAGAAAAGTATAGAACTTGTTAAGTTCTGTATGGAAAAGTATCGATTTTTGTACACTAGTATGAAAACTATGTGTGTATGGAAGTCTAGTGTTTAGCATGGATTTGTCTAGTTTTGGTCTAGAAAGTATAGATACATGGTTTGGAACCCTCTATTTTGAGTATGGAATAGTATGGATTTTCTTGTTAGGGTTGAGTTGAGAAGAGCTCTAAGGTTTCTATATATGTGTTTTGGGAAGGGTCTAGTTGCAATTTGAACCAAGAAAATTTCCCTATTTTTGATCATACGCATTAGCTGGACCTTAGAGAAACTGGTTTTTGGGTAAGAAATAAAGGGAATTTGGTAGTAAGTCCTTCTGGTACATTGTATCCACATCAATGAACTTGATGTTAGGATTTTTAATTTCTCAATTCAGACCTCTGTAGACCAAGTTATTGTCCTTTTACTGAGGTCAAGTCAGCTCGGCCAAGTCAGGTCAGCTCGATAGGGTTTAAATACATGTGACCTCTAACTTTGGAAGGTCATAACTCCTTTATCCGAACTCTGTTTCGGGTGCTCTTGAACTCTATGGGAAGCCCATTAAGCCAAGATTCCATTCATATTCCTATGGAGGATAGTAGGTGTCACACCCCACCGTGGTGGTGGGTGCGACGAATGGTAGAGGCTCGGTATTGCTCGGCAGGGCGGGTGGGACTGTGTAGTCCACGGCCCGGCGACAGTAATTTTGGGAGACTCGAGGGCAGCGAAGTGGGAGCTTCGAGGGAGCCCGGCTTGGGGAGGGAGGGGAAGAATGTGAAGTGACAATTTGGCCAACCCCCTCCCCTGTATATATAAGACTAAAACGAGCAGCCGAAAAGTCTTCCCTCTTCTTTTCGCTATTTTTTAGCCAATTGGAGCTCTACTTGAACCTTCTGTGATCAAAAAAAGAAAAATTTACATTAAATATTACTACTATAAAAATTATTGTTATAAAAGAATTTACTATATGAACTATAAATAAAATTTAACACACAAATACTATCTTTGTATAAACAAATTACTAATTACTCCAAAAAAACACTAAATTAAAAATTTTCTAAAAATAATTGAAATTAACTAAAATTTACTAACTTAAGACAAAAGTAAAAATTGTGAACTGCAATTCGGTTTATGAAAACACCGAATCAGTTCAATATCTCGACATTACTCAAGGTGGGTCAAGGAGAATGATCTCCTCGACCCTGCCGGTTACTGGGGCGACTCCATAGTGTTGGGTGCCCAAATGTTGATCTGCTCCTCACTGATGGCTTTTGAATTGAGCAATTGGCTTGCAATTGGTGTTGATGGCAAGACCAATATCTCCTCATCTCCATGGCTTATTACTCCTTGCATTTCACATGCCTTGTGTTTTCTGCTGCTTGATCAGGTGAAACGACTTCATCGAGAGAAAATTGATTTTCGATTTCTAACAAATTTTGCTTGTTGTTCAAATGGAAGATGTTCAACTCCAAAGTCATGTTATTGCAAAGGTAAAATGCATGACTCCATTAGAGCAATTTATTATTGCATTGGGTGTGGCGAGAGAAATGGTCTTCCTAAGATGATTGGTACATGATTGGGTTCATTCACGATTGGTTCGTGTCGAGAGCACCCGCAAGGAAATCTCTTTGGGTAGTAGAATTTGTCTATTTTCACTAAGACATCCTCAACTATCCCCTTAGGGATTTTCACTGATCTATCGGCCAATGATAGTGTGATGTTGGTAGGTTTAAGTTCACTAAACCTAGATGTAGCTATATTGAATCCGACATTAGGTTAACAGCTCACAAATCGAGCAAGGACTTTTCTATGCAATTCCCACCCAGTAGTAGTGAAATTGTGGGAGATCACGGATCCTTGTATTTGACAGGGTACTTGCTTTGGATTATGGCAGCGACATTCGGAGTGAAATGCTTTTCTTCTCAATGCCTAATCCCTTCTTGATTGTGCAAAGATCTTTCAAAATTTTGCATAAGCGGGCACTTGTTTGATTGCTTATGTCAGAGGTATGTTAACCTTCCTTGCCTTAAGACCTCTAAAATGCACCTTCTTGTTGAGATGCCTTCTTCTTACCTCTAAGTGCTTGTGGAAATGGAGGTGGTATGCAGTATTTCATTGAATCTTCCTTTAGGAGAATATGCTTTCCAGGGTACAATTCTTCTCCTTGCATGGATTTTCAAACGAGGTTTTGGCATAGGGTGATCTGACCTCTTTTCCAACTTCTCGGGAGTAATTATAGCCTTAACCTCATCCATTCAATTGTTGGATGACCCTACTTCATAATTCCCTTAGGATTTGGAAGTGTTTGAGAGGAAACCTCCACTCTTGTACCCTCCCAGCAACTTGTTGATCTTGGTGATTGAATCTTTTGTAGGTTGTCGATTTTTCGGTTGAGATTGCTCTCAAGCCCATCTATTCTGACCGATTAGCCACTTTCTGATATCAATCCTTTGTGCAGTTGCACATTAATTTCTTTTGTTCCTCGACAAAGTTGCCCACCACCTTACTCAGGTGATATGAAGCGTTCTCTTTTGGAGAAGAGGATGATGGTTGTTGTGGCCCCGTGAGGGGAGACAAGCGGGTTTGGCTTGGGGGTACATAAGCAGGGGGGTTGGGTCTCCATGAGAGATTAGGGTGATTCCTCCAATTGGAATTGTAGGTATTACCATATGGAGCATTGGATTGTTGTGGCTGTATTGTCCCTACGGTGTTTGCATTCGACATCAAATCCTTCAACTGCTTGAGGGCCATAGGACATGATTCTATTTGGGTGCACGGAGTTGGTAGTGGTGCAAGGATTGGGCGTGCGGGATTTTCAGATCCTTTGCATGCACCTCTTGGAGCTGTTGCTTTCAAGCTCCTCCACTTTCCTTGCTAGGGTTGAAATCCTAGCTCTCATCTATTTCTTCGCGTGCATACATCCCACCTTAGGTTAATTGGTGGTCTCATCATCCATTTCTCTAGGGTTAGGCTCATCTGACCCTTAGAGTTTCAGCCCGCGTAATTTAAAATCCATGGCTTCATCGGGATGCTTACTCGAGAAAGTCTCCCTCCACATGGTTTCAAAAGGCGCCTCATGGCAGGAGACATACCACCATAGAAGTGGTTCACCAACATCCAAGTATCAAACCCATGATGTGGGCATGCACTGATGGTTTCCGTAAATCTTTCCCAACCTTTGGTAAAATCTCTCACCATCATGGCGCAAAGGTATAAATTTGTCTTTTCAAATTATTTGGTCTTTATGAGCGAAGAACTTCTTGAAGTGCACTGCGGCTCAGCCCAATTTCTAATGGTTCTAGGCCTCAATGAGTTGAGCCATATCTTGGCCTTGTCCTTTAGAGTCAATGGAAATGCTTTTAGCTTCAGCAAATCCATATCCATCATACCTTCCTTGAAGGTAGTGCAAACCTCCTCAAAATCCCTAATATGAGTGTATGGATTTTCATTTTCCATACCATGATATGTGGGAGTAGGGTTACCAAATATGGCCTCACTGCTACATCTTCAGCAGGAGGAATGATACAGGATGGGGCACTAACTCTAGGAGGGTGGATGTGATCCCTCATGGTTCTATAGGCATTTGGATTCATGGGGGTTCTTGGTTGACTCTGTTGTTCCTCAGGTATGGGATCCATGGTATCAGTTGGTACACTAACTTCACTAGCTGGGTCAAGTTGTGTACTTATCCTATGCAATCTACCTGATGTGTCTCTATCCCCCTTTATTTGCATAAACACATTTACAAAATTTAGAGCAATAAAAAGAGCAACTACGAGAGCTTGCAAAAGATTAAAATTAACTAACAAAAATAAATAAAAAAAAATAGTGAATGAAAAGTAAAACGGTGCGATTCTTGTCAAGTGCTGAAAAGCGGCAATTCACAGTGAGTTGCAAAAAGAGGTAAAAAGGTTACCTTCACTTGTGATGTGGATCACAAGTACACCTTAACTTACCATTAGTAGTTTGGCACCATCCCCGACAACGGCGCCATTTGATTCGTGCCACAGTAGGCTGAGCTAAAATCAACAAAATTTATATACACCTAAGTTCCTACTCTGCGTAGTCGAGAAGCTGCTGATATAGTGGTCTAGGGTCGAACACGAGGATGGGTTTCATCCACAGAAATGGTTGCATAAGTGCACGAAGGTAAGAAGGCTTTCTATTTGGACTCTTTGGATTTGCTTAGCTTGAGTGGAAGTAGGTTGAAAGCGAGGAAATTGTTAAAACTGAAAATAAAATTAATGAAAGTTAACTTTGAAGATTTAGGTCACTAACTTGGTAAGTTAGAGGTAGTAGTCCTCGGGTTTATCACCAGCGTTATGACGTCTGACCTTATAGTCAGGCATCTTGGGATCTATGTTTAACTAGCAAACCTCACCCTTGAAATCAACTCCTATTTGAGTCAACACAAGTAACATGCATCTATGGCCCTTTTCTTGTTTGAAACCACAGCGTTTAAATATCGTTTAGGCTCGTAAAGACCATCTAAGAACAGCGGTGCATCAGCATTAATTATGCTTGTATCTGGCATGGAGAGTATTAGCCCAATTAATAACATTGATGCTATTCAACCCTAATTTGAAAGATGGGGTCATAGCCACGGTCTCACACATGGCTTTTAGCTCTGAGACAACATGCATATGCCCCGCCACAGTTGCTTCCTTACTTTCTTTCAAAGAAAGGAGGGCAGTGAAGCGTCTCTTGAGTTGTCGTCGCCGAGAGGGTGTTTAGCGGCCCAGGGAAAGTAAGGGAAGAAGGGAGAGAGAAGGAGAAAAGCAAAACCTAATTAAAATAAAAGACTTTATTTACAAAAATGAAAACTTACAAATTCTTCTCTCCTTCGATTGTTACCCACCCAAAAATTCTCTATATTTATTACAAAAAGAGAGGAAAACTATAGGCCACCTCGAGGCATGAAAATACCAAAAAAAACCTACAAATTTGGCTAAGTTAAAGGACGAGAGAGTAATACACCAAATTTGAAGTCGGTTAACATTAAATAAAAACATGTGGCCGGTGCATTTCGCTGAAATTTGAAGAATTTCGCTAAGGTAGCGAGAAATCCACGAACTAGCGAGTAGGAAATTCACGCTAAGAGCCGGAGTAATTTTAAGCTAGCTAAGCGAAATTTCGCTAGCTTAGCGAATTTTCTTGATAGAAAATAGGAATTTTAAGCTAAGAGCGATTACTGCGGCGGGTAATGATACAGTTAAATTTGGAGATTTCGCTAAAGGTTGCGAAATTTTCGCTAAGATTCTTGAGAATTTTCGCAATCTGTGAATTTTAACTCTAGAAAATTCTACTGTTGATCTTCCTCTGTCTTCATCGATTTCTTCACTTTGCCTTGTGGTTTTCTCATTGATTCTTGGGCTGGTTGATGGTGAACATTGGAATCAATCTTCATGATTCATCATTTGACTGAAATTGAACTCCGAGAGTGCGCGAAACACACAAACAACGAAAATACCTGCAAATGGCATAAGTGGTACTAAGAAGACTTGAACACTTCAATTGGCATTAATGACATGATTAGTGCACAAAAAGCACTCAAAACCTATCTAATACAGGGTTCAAAATTGCACTTTTTGGGCACTAATCAGATCCTGAGGTTGGGAGCATTTTCTCCGTCGTCGACTACCAAAGAGCGGGGGTCGTTTGACCAAGTCCTCGCGAGAGGTCAGGCGCCTCCCTTCCATATTGTGAGATGTCAGGTGAGTCGAAAAATCGCTGCCGGGGAGGGCGTAAGCCCCTCCTAGAAGTCCTGCCCATTTCTATTCGAAGTCCCTCAGCGCAAAACACCAAGATCCCTCCTACGACGCCGAAGGACGAGGGAAGGGATTGCCTTAGAACTGAGGGGGATGAGGACTCAGCGCTTGCCTTACTATCTCGGGCTTTGCCTTGGGGCTATATACGTCCATCCTATAAGATTATGACCTCGAGGCGATGCCACATCCCGGATTGAGGAGGCTACGGCCTTATCACTTCGAGGGCGGCCACTTGAGTATGTCGAACTCCCTCATTTGTTCGTTTTATTTATTGTTTCCCGACTATCCATTAATTTTATCTTGTTTTTGCAGATGGCTACCTATATGAAAAGCATGGCGAGGAGGGCCAGCTTTGCCGAGGGCTCTGCTAGAGCAGTGAAAGAGTATAACGCCAAGGTTGCCTCCTTGACCTCTGAGGAAAGTAGACAATAACCAGGCTTGGATGCAATGACTTCTTAGGGATGCCATGGAGTGTGAATCGGAGCACGAAGCATACCACGGCAGGTGAAGCCTGTTGAGGTTCAGGGGGATGAGAGTACTTGAGGCCGGTCGGGGACAAAGGCTCGCGGGGGTGAAGCGGGGAATGACTACACGTGGTGCGGGATGATTTGCGCATCAGAGTTACAACGTGGCCTGTGGTCGGCTAAGGGCGTGGGTCATGAGCCGTGGAGCACTGGCGAAGTGCCATGGGCCCGCGGTGATCTTCAGAGGCAGGAGGCCTTGATCAGTCAGAAGGAAGGGGTGATTACCGAGCTGAGAGACGAGGCTTGTACCTTGTGGGCCTCCGGGTGGCTTGCTTTTCGACGCAAGGCTGCTAAGGTTTTCTCGGGTCTAGATTTTAACTTTCAAGTTCCTGCTGGGGAGGAAGAAGAATCTGAGTCTGACAACGAAGCGGACCCCATGGCTCTACATCTCACGGGGTCTTGGTATCCATAGCTCTGAACCATGCCAAGGCCGAGCCCTTAAGCGTGATGGCAAAGGCTCTGCATCTCACGGGGTCTTGGTATCCATGCAGCTCCATCTAATTCTTGTAGGTGTTGAGGTGGTCTACGGGGTCTTTTGTTCCGTCGAAAGTTCGATCTGCGACATTCTGAACTTTGTCGGGAGAGGGAAGTGTAGTACCCCTGCCATGAACAGGGATTCCTTTTGTTATACCAGAGCACCCATGGAGACTGGGGCTCGACCTTTTACAGCCTCCTTCATGTGGCTGAGCTCTTGTTGGATGTCCTAGAACTGCTTCTCCCAAGATAGTTCCCCCTTCTCCTACTAATAAGGCATCCCCTCATTGCAACCATCTCTAGGGGGTATGTAGGGATCATGCCTAGTCCGACTATTTTCTCTCTTAGGTGATGCCTCGAGAGCCATTGAGGTGTTTCAACTCCTCCTGTGGAATGGTATTGCGGCCTTCATGAACATCATGCCTCTATTGGGTGCTATGACTATCGGTGAGTTCCACGAAGCTCCCTTAGCGGGACGCTAATTGACGAGATGGAGAGCCTCCATCTCATTGCTAATGGCGTGAAGGGCTTGAGAGGGTCTCTGGTTTAATGCGTCGGCGTCATCTTGTTGGTCTTGCGTCCTCGGGGGGTTGACGTGACTCTTGCTCATGTTTCGAGTCGATACCATCAGTCACTGAGAAGTCAGTTGATTTGTCAAGGAATAGTTGTTCCCACAAACGACGCCAAACTAATGGTGCTTTTTCTATCGATACTAGGCTAGAGCTTGTTGGAGTCAACTATGGGCCATTATTCGTTGGGCGGTTCGATATGCGGCACGATGCCGAAGGATGGTCGGAGGTGTCTTGATCGACTCTTGATGCACGAGTCAGTTTCTTTCTTACGAAAGAGAAAGAGATCAACTTTAGATGGTTTTGTGATTGCGTCCCTTTCTTCAGTGGAATTGCTCGGTATTTATCATGGGTGATCACGATGACTTTCCTTGTTAGACGACAATACGACATCTTCACAATTGGGTAGGGAATCTTCTCTTCCTTATCGCTAACTGAATATTAGAGAATAATTATGGTGCCGTAATCATAGGGGATTCTTCTTCCCTTAATGAGTAGATATCGGATCATGAAGATGGAGTGCTTTCCTTTCTTACGTCTACAGCTAATTGACAGCAGTTATCCATTTGTCACTGTACGGCCACCAGGGCATAGTCTCGGCCACAGGCCTGCGCCTTAGGAGTAACCAAGACGTCATCATGGGCCGAGCTCTCACGCTGGGCTCACTTCCAAGCCTTCCCCCTAAGCCCACCTTAAGCCTTGTTGGTGGTTTGTCTCTTGGGTCTACGTTCTAGGTCCATACGCATGTTTTTTAGGCTTCATCGGGTTTAAACTTTTTGAGAAGCATGATATTCATATTAAATCGAAATCTTAGAAGCTCCAGCTTTTAGGAGAGTTGATCGTTTAAAATGTATCAGAGCTTGGTCTAGCTGGAGGTCGGTCCGAGACCTCTCTTTGCAATTTATTTCTCATTTGTTGATTTGAAAGTCCATGGAGGACTTTTCTTGGTTTGTTTAACGCTCTACATGAGGGTATGGGGCCGCACGTGAGGGAGGGTGTTAAGAAGCATGATATTCATATTAAATCAAAATGCTAGAAGTTTGAGCTTTTAGGAGAGTTGGTCGTTTAACAAACTTAATAAATTAATTCCATATGTTTTTTTCAAAATCATTTTATTTGTTTCCCTATATTATATAAGGACTGAGAAATTTAAAAATATGTAAAATCTTGAAGAATTTTGATATAAGCTGATTTTTTCTTTTATATTTTCCACCATGGAAACAAACATGAGAAAATCATTTCCCTTAGGCTTCATTTGGAACCCGGAAAGTACACTAGGGAAAGGAAAAAAAATACGGAAAAAATTTATTTTCTCATGTTTGGTTTCATCGTGGAAATATAAAAGAAAATTAAATATAATTAAAATCTTCAAAATTGTATACATTTTAAAATTTTCTAGTCTTTTATATAATAGAGATAAACAAATAAAATGAGTTTGAATAAACAAATAGAATTAATTTATAAAGTTAAAACTTATTTATCTTATTTTGCTCCAAATTTTCTTTTCTTCCACTATTCCTCTCTATTTTTTCTCCTTAGTACCTTACAAGTTCCAAACAGAGTCTTAGCATTTTTTTTCCTTTCCCTATTACTTTATGAGTTCCAAAAGTACCCTAAACTTGCGACTTTTACTCCTATTTATTTTAATATAAAAAATAAAATTGTAGTTGCCAATTATGGCTTTAGTACAAAAAAATGAAGCGAGTGGTTGCCATTTCTGATGCAGTAGAGACTCTTGAATGTGATGTCCAATGCAGTTATGTTATAAGTTATCACATGGGCCGAGTTATGTCATTAGAAATAAAAGGACAATGTTTGAATGTAAATTGTTTAATCATTTGAGAAAAAAACTCAAACAAATGTCATATGTAACTTTGGCTTTTTATAACTAATTTTAAAATAAATTAAACTGTGGCTTTAGAAAACTTTTACGAGTTATGGTTCGAAATAGGTTTGCTTTTGAAAAAAGATACTGTTGTTAGCCTTCTCTATAAACTTATGTCAAATCTATTTCTCCTCATGCCACCTAAAATGATATATAGGAGAGAGGGTGAGAATAGGATATAAAAAATTCATAATTAAAATCGTAGTTTCCAATTACAATTTCATTTCTATATTAAAACCGTAGTTGTCAACCACAATTTTATTTTTTACATTAAAGCCATAAATGACAACTATAGTTTCATTTTTTATATTCAAGCCATTGATGATTATGGTTTTAATAAAAAAGAGTAGAAAATGTGGACATCTACGGTTTTAGTATAAAAAATGAAATCGCAATTGACAACTACAATTTTAATAAGTGACATTCGAGGTGACATGAAAGGGTTAGATTTGAAAAAAATGGCAAAGAAGGCTAAAAATTATTATTATTTTTAAAGCAAGCCTATTTTAAACCATAACTCAAACTTTTTAGTAAGTTATTGAAAAACGTGCCTTTTGAATTTGTGAATTATTTTCAAGAATATTTTTCAAAAACAAACGCTGGAGGTTGGCTTTCTTCTTAGATGTTTTTTTTTTTTTGAAGAGAAAAATAATTTCATTGCTTCAAATTAATAATACATCAATAGATACATATAATCAAAATCGTTAAAAATCATAAAAATAAAACAATATTTAGGTTAATAGAATAAT